>JAHRHZ010000159.1:293992-329965 GCA_024137785.1 Ginglymostoma cirratum | reverse complement strand
AGCACTGACCATCCAACAGTGTGGCGCTTCCTCAGCACTGACCCTCCGACAGTGTGGCGCTTCCTCAGCACTGACCCTCCGACAGTGTGGCGCTTCCTCAGCACTGACCCTCCGACAGTGTGGTGCTTCCTCAGCACTGACCCTCCAACAGTGCGGTGCTTCCTCAGCACTGACCATCCGACAGTGCGGCTCTCCCTCAGCACTGACCCTCCGACAGTGTAGCGCTTCCTCAGCACTGACCCTCCCATAGTGCGGCACTCCCTTCAGCACAGACCCTCCGACAGTGCAGCGCTCCCTCAGCACTGACCCTCCGACAGTGCCCACTCCCTCAGCACTGACCCTCCGACAGTGCAGCGCTCCCTCAGCACTGACCCTCCGACAGTGCAGCGCTCCCTCAGCACTGACCCTCCAACAGTGCTGCACTCCCTCAGCACTGACCCTCCCACATTGCAGTGCTCCCTCAGCACTGACCCTCCGACAGTGTGGAACTCCCTCAGTACTGACCTTCTGACAGTTTGGAACTCCCTCAGCACTGACCCTCCGACAGTGCGGCGCTCTCTCAGCACTGACTCTCAGACAGTGAGAAACTCAGCACTGATACTGGATTATATCAATGTCTGGGGAAATTATTGAGAAATTCAAAAGATCTGTATTGATTTCATTTGCTACATTGTCCTGCACTGTGTCCATTCTCTCACAGTATAAATTATATCCAGATTTACACCCTGTTCATTCTGGGTATTAGAAATCAATTCTACCGGTTTTGTGGATTGTATTACTTATCCATAGCCACACTGCATCTGAAACTTGGCTATCAGTTGTGGGATTGTAATAAACCTGCATTCTCACACTGCCCTCACACAGGTTCTTTGAGCTGACATCATTGGTGACATCAGCCTGGGATATTGAACCTTGTTTTTCTGGGAGTTGTTCTGACCTTGTTACTTGGGTAAGAGTTTATTTAGGAATCAATTCAAACACTGCATGATGCCAGTGCTCCTGCAAACATAGAGAATGATTAATTATTACATTCATCTTTTAGCTACAATATGTACTTGTGTGAAATTTAGAATGACTGGGTTTTGTGCTACAATTAACAGCTCAAACCTTTGAAAGACAAGCTCCAAATGGTCAAGCAGAGGCCGGTGAATGAAAGCCTACACTCTTGACGGAAGCAGGCCTTGGACACCTTGGCACATTTTCTCTCAGCTGTTCCATGCTTTAGATTTCAACTGCTCAAAGTGCACTATTTGTCCCACCCTCTCAAGCGCCACATAACTGCTAACTGGTGTGACACTAAGCTGTCAAGAGGACAAAAGGAAGTTTCAAACCGATACAGATAGATGACGTGAGTGAGCAAAGATTTGGCCAAATGAACATTTCGTGGGAAAATATAAAATTGTCCATTTTGGCAGGAAGAATAAAACAAAAATCAAATCATCCCAATACTGAGGGATTGCAGAGATCTGAGATGCAGGGGGATCTGGATGTCTGATAGCTTAAATCATAAATGCTTAGCATGCAGGTACAGCAAGTAATTAGGAGAACTGCTAGCATGTTCTTGCCCATGGCATACCAGTATAAAAATGACTGATCTCAGGCCTGGTTAATGCTTGGATGAGAGGCTGCCTTGGAATACTAGGCGCAGCAGAAGGAGCGTAGTGATAGTGTCCTTACCTCCAGAAGAGGTTTCAGTTCAAGTCCCACTTGCCCCAGAGGTTTGTGATAGAATCTCTGAACAGCTTGATTAGAAAACAAAAAATGAATGTTCTCACGTATTATGAGGGGAATTAAATATGAAACTAGAGAAGTCATGCCTCATTTGTACAGGGCACTGGTAAGACCATATCTGGAATAGTGTGCACAATGTTGATGTCCTTATTTAAAGATGTGTTGGAACAAGTTCAGAGGAGGTTTACTGGATGCATACCTGGATTTAGGGAGAGGGAGGATGTCGAGAATATTTTGGGAGGGAAGATTGAACAGACTGGAGTTAGAAGCCCAATAGTCAACTTGACTGAATCATAAGACACTGAGGGGTCTTGAAAAGATCAAGGAAGACAGCAAGTTTCCTCTTGTGGGAGAATTGAGAACTAGACATTACTGTTTAAAAAGACCCACAACAATGTGGCTCACACTTAAATGTCCTCTGGGCAATTGGGGATGGGTAATAAATGTTGGCCTGGCCAGTGACACCCTCATCCTGTGAATGAATTTAAAGAGGAGTCTTGGGGTGTTTATCCATAAATGCCTGACTGTGGCACAGCAGATTAATAGGATAGTTAAGAAGGCATATGGGACACTTATAATCTATGCCAGGGCTGGTAAAAGCAGTCACATTGAAGATGTACAAAACTTTGATTAGGATGACAGGTGGAGTACTGTGTGCAGTTCTGGTTGCTGCAAAATAGGAAAGGTGTGATTGCACTGAAGGGGGTGCAAAGGAGATTCACCACAATATTGCCTGAGATGGAGCAGTTTAACTATGCAGAGAGGCTGGATAGACTCAGTTTGTTTTCCTTGGAGCAGAAAAGATTTGTTGGGGGGGGAGGGGGGGTGCGGGGGTGGGAACCTGACAGACATGTATAAAGTTATGGGGGTAGATAGAAAGCAGCTGTTCCACTGAGTAGAAGTGTCAGTAATAGGGGGACATAATTTTCAGGTGAAAGGCGGGAGAATTTAGAGGGGGATTCAAGAAAAAAGTTTCATCCAGACGGTAGTGAGAATCTGAAATGCACCTCCTCGGAGGATAATTGAGGCAGAAACCTCACAACTTTTGAGTTCTTGGATGAGCATTTGGAATGTCATAACATTCAAGGCTATGGGCCGAGGATGGGGAAATGGGACTCATGTGGATTTCGGGTTGTTTTTGGTGGTGCCTACCTGATGGGCTGAAAGGCCTCTTCCCTACTGTATGATTCTACGAGGAGCAACCCATTTAAAACTGATGAGGTGAAATTTTACCCGACAGGGTAAGGAGTCTTTTTCCACCGAGAACTCTCTTCCTCAAAGGGCCATTGAAGCGATGTGTTTGATTAATCTTATGGTAGATTCTTCATCAGTGAGGGGTACGCAGGACCATTCAGTAATCAGATCAGCCAGATCCTACTGAATGTCTGAGAAGGCCCCAGGGACTGAGTGGTTTATCCAGGTTTCTATAGCCCAACTTCATAAACTGACACCCACTTTCACCCCGATGTGATCCCATGGGTTCAATATCTTCTGCTACAGATTAGGCTTTGAGTGAGGTTTTGACAGTGTCAGCAGTAACCTCATTGGCTCAAGGCAAACTCTTAAGACTTGGTAACATATTACACGCTGACGCTTCAGTGAAGTACTGAGGGACAGCTGCACTGTTGGAGAGTCAATACTGAAGGAGCAATTCACTGAAGGAGGGTCAGTGCTAAGGGAGCATTACACTGTCGAATGGTCAGTGCTGACTGAGTGCCTCACTGCAGAACATAGAACATAGAACATTACAGCGCAGTACAGGCCCTTCGGCCCTCGATGTTGCGCCGACCTGTGAAACCAATCTGAAGCCCATCTAAACTACACTATTCCATTATCATCCATATGTTTATCCAATGACCATTTAAATGCCCTTAAAGTTGGCGCGTCTACAACTGCTGCAGGCAAGGCATTCCATGCCCTTACTACTCTCTGAGTAAAGAATCTACCTCTGACATCTGTCCTATATCTATCACCCCTCAAGTTAAAGCTATGTCCCCTCGTGCTAGCCATCACCATCCGAGGAAAAAGGCTCTCACTGTCCACCCTATCCAATCCTCTGATCATCTTGTATGTCTCTATTAAGTCACCTCTTAACCTTCTTCTCTCTAACGAAAACAGCCTCAAGTCCCTCAGCCTTTCCTCATAAGACCTTCCCTCCATACCAGGCAACATCCTGGTAAATCTCCTCTGCACCTTTTCCAATGCTTCCACATCCTTCCTAAAATGCGGCGACCAGAACAACTGCAGCCGCACCAGAGTTTTGTACAGCTGCAACATGACCTCATGGCTCCGAAACTCAATCCCTCTACCAATAAAACCTAACACACCATCCGCCTTCTTAACAACCCTATCAACCTGGGTGGTAACTTTCAGGGATCTATGCACATGGACACCGAGATCTCTCTGCTCGTCCACACTACCAAGAATCTTACCATTAGCCCAGTACTCTGTATTCCTGTTACTCCTTCCAAAGTGAATCACCTCACACTTTTCCGCATTAAACTCCATTTGCCACCTCTCAGCCCAGCTCTGCAGCTTATCTCTGTCCCTCTGTAACCTGCAACATCCTTCCGCACTATCCACAACTCCACCGACTTTAGTGTCATCCGCAAATTTACTAACCCATCCTTCCATGCCCTCATCCAAGTCATTTTCAAAAATGACAAACAGCAGTGGCCCCAAAACAGATCCTTGCGGTATACCACTAGTAACTGAACTCCAGAATGAACATTTCCCATCAACCACCAGCCTCTGTCTTCTTACAGCTAGCCAATTTCTGATCCAATCCGCTAAATCACCCTCAATCCCATGCCTCCGAATTTTCTGCAATAGCCTACCGTGGGGAACCTTATCAAATGCTTTACTGAAATCCATATACACCACATCAACCACTTTACCCTCATCCACCTGTTCAGTCACCTTCTCAAAGAACTCAATAAGGATGGTGAGGCATGACTTACCCTTCACAAAACCGTGCTGACTTTCCCGAATCAAATTATTCCTTTCCAGATGATTATAAATCCTATCTCTTATAGTCCTTTCCAACACTTTACCCACAACCGAAGTAAGGCTCACTTCTCT
Source organism: Ginglymostoma cirratum (assembly GCA_024137785.1). Classification (NCBI taxonomy): domain Eukaryota; kingdom Metazoa; phylum Chordata; class Chondrichthyes; order Orectolobiformes; family Ginglymostomatidae; genus Ginglymostoma; species Ginglymostoma cirratum. The sequence goes on along the minus strand of JAHRHZ010000159.1, from coordinate 325,153 downwards.
ATAATTACCAGGGTTGTCTCTACTCCCCTTCTTGAACAAGGGGACAACATTTGCTATCCTCCAGTCTTCTGGCACTATTCCTGTAGACAATGACGACATAAAGATCAAAGCCAAAGGCTCTGCAATCTCCTCCCGAGCTTCCCAGAGAATCCTAGGATAGATCCCATCCAGTCCAGGGGACTTATCTATTCTCAGCCTTTCCAGAATTGCTAACACCTCCTCCTTATGAACTTCAATCCCGTCTAGTCTAATAGCCTGTATCTCAGTATTCTCCTCGACAACATTGTCTTTTTCCTGTGTGAATACTGATGAAAAATACTCATTTAGTGTCTCTCCTATCTCTTCGGATTCCATGCACAACTTCTCACTACTGTCCTTGACTGGCCCTAATCTTACTCTAGTCATTCTTTTATTCCTGACATACCTGTAGAAAACTTTAGGATTTTCCTTGATCCTACCTGCCAAAGACTTCTCATGTCCCCTCCTGGCTCTTCTTAGCTCTCTCTTTAGGTCCTTCCTGGCTAACTTTTCACTCTCAAGCGCCCTAACTGAGCCTTCACACCTCATCTTTACATAAGCCTCCTTCTTCCTCTTGACAAGAGATTCAACTTCTTTAGTACACCACTGTTCCCTCGCTCGACCACTTCCTCCCTGCCTGACAGGTACATACTTGTCAAGGATACGCAGTAGCTGTTCCTTGAACAAGCTCCACATTTCAATTGTGCCCAGCCCCTGCAGTTTCCTTCCCCATCCTATGCATCCTAAGTCTTGCCTAATCACCTCATAATTGCCTTTCCCCCAGCTATAACTCTTGCCCTGTGGTCGAGGGGTAATGCTCCAACAGCACTGCGCTGACCCTCCGACCGCATGGTGCTCCCTTGGCGCTGGCCCCCTCACAGTGCGGCGCTCCCTCGGCACTGACCCTCCAACAGTGCGGCATTCCCTCGGCACTGACTATCCGACAGTGCGGCACTACTTTGGTATCTCTGCCTTTTTCTATGCTCTGAGTTCTGGATTTGGAATATGCCTGAACTCCTGGCTGAGAGATAAATGTGTTATTAATTAGCCAAGGCTGACATTAAGAAAGACATGGGCAATTGGTACAATGGGATCACCACCCCCTGCAAGTTCTAAGCCTCTAAGTCACTCACCATCCTGACTTGGAAATATACTGCCCTCCCTTCACTGTCATGGAGTCAAATCCTGGAATTCCCTCCCTAACAGCATTGTGGGTATAACCAATAACTCAAGCAGTTCAGGAAGGCAGCTTAGTGCCACCTTTACCAATAAATCTTACTCCAACCACAACAACCACGGCCTTTATTTAAATTCATTGAAACTATTCCTTATTTAGGTTTGTAAAATGAAACAAAGCAAACAAGTGGTGTGACAATAGGAGAATTGGTAAATAGTGAACAAAACACCGAGAGGTTTTACACAAAGGCACAGATAAAGACGTGCCCAGTAAAATGGACAAAGTGAATATTGGCCTATAGGTGAACTGAATGGTGCAGCAAATAGATTAAAGTGAACGTGGTGGTTAAACAAATGAGGTTCCTGTGTAAATATCACAAAGAGAACAGAGAGGTTGGTAAGGAGGCTGCTGATTCAAAAAGGTCTAGTGAGAGTTTTCATAATGGGATTAAAAACACAAGGAAGTTTAGAAAGAGGAATACAGGAGAAGGGCATGATAAAACCAGAGTCAAAATATTGAATCAATAATCAACCTTTAATTTTATGGCTGATGGTGAGAGTGAAAGTAGGGATCAGAAGTGGAACACAGAAACAAAGGTGATTAGTAAAAGAATGAAAGGCAACTTCAGGGGTAGTTTCTGCCACAGTGAGTGTGTGGGGTCAGGGATGGAGGTTGAGAGACTTGGATCAATGTGCAGGGTGACAGGGAGATGGTGGGAATGACAATAAACCAAGTTCAACTGTAAAGCTGAACACACAAAATTTCCTTCTGCACTGTAGCCATCCTGAAAGTCAAACAGGTGCTTGGTGCAACAGATCTTGAGTGCTGCTGAAAAAGATACGGCTTTTTGTCTTCCAATCATCAGGGCAAATTGCAAGGGACAGATAAAGGAGGAAGGACAGGAGGGAGAGACAGAGGATGGGAGGAGAAGGGAGTGAAAGAGAGGGGAAGGAGGGAGGGAAGGGAAGAGAGAGAAGGGGTGGGACAGAGGAGGGAGGGGAAGCAGGACAGACAGGGAAGAAGGAGGGCGAGGGTTGGGGAAGAAGGTGGGATGGGTCAGCAGAGAGGGAAGGAAAATGAAGAGTCAAGAAAACGAAAGTAATAAATTGCTTGTAAATAAATGTGGAATCTCTAGCTTAAGGTTGCATGTGTTTATGAGCTAACATTTTTGGGTGTGATGGGGGAATACAGTAGATGATATTTTAAATGATCACTGTGCCAATTCTTAGATTGGGATATGAGATGCAGTTGAGGTTACAGTGACTGCCTTTATTTCAGCTTTGTGTATGTGATATGGGAAAGCATTTGTGCTCCATTTGTTCAGCGGCAGGAGTTGGGAGAAAGCGCGAGGGGACGGCTGGGAAGGTGAGGTAATATATTTGGGTGGTTGCTTTACCCGAAACACTACTTGGGTAGTGTCTCGCACCCATCCTCCTCCTCTAACCAAAGAAAAAGGTTCTGAGCACCGACTTGGTAAGGTTACTAGTTTTTTTTTCACTCAGTAGTCTGTTTGAGAATTCAGGATGTTAGGGCAGTTGCATGCTCCTCCTGTAGAATGTGGGAGGTAGGGGTCACCACTAGTGTCCCTGCTGACTTCATCTGTGGGAAGTGGACGCAACTACAGCTCCTCGGAAACTGCGTTAGGGAACTGGAGCTGGAGCTGGATGAACTTCGGATCGTTCGGGAGGCTGAGGGGGGTGATTGAGAGGAGTTAGAGGGAGGTAGTCACACCTCAGGTACAGGAAAAAGGTAGATGGGTTACAGTCAGGGGACGGAAAGGGAACAGGCAGACAGTGCAGGGATCCCCTGTGGCCGTTCCCCTCAATAACAAGTATACCATTTTGGATACTGTTACAGGGGACGACTTACCAGGGGTAAGCCGTGGGGTACAGGTCTCTGGCACAGAATCTGTCCCTGTTGCTCAGAAGGGAAGTGGGGAGAGGAGGAGAGCATTAGTCATTGGGGACTCCATAGTTTTAGGGGGACAGATAGGAGATTCTGTGGGAATGAGAGAGACTCGCGGTTGGTGTGTTGCCTCCCAGGTTCCAGGGTCCGTGATGTCTTGGATCGTGTTTTCAGGATCCTTAAGGGGGAGGGGGAGCAGCCCCAAGTCGTGGTCCACATAGGCACCAACGACACAGGTAGGAAAAGGAATGTGGATGTAAGGCAAAAATTCAAGGAGCTAGGGTGGAAGCTTAGAGCTAGTTGTTATCTCTGGTTTGTTACCCGTGCAACGTGCTAGCGAGGCGAGGAATAGGGAGAGAGAGCAGTTGAACACGTGGCTACAGGAATGGTGCAGGAGGGAGGGATTCAGATACCTGGATAATTGGGGCTCATTCTGGGGTAGGTGGGACCTCTACAGACGGGATGGTCTGCACCTGAACCAGAGGGGTACCAATTATAATGGGGGGGGGAAATTTGCTAATACTCTTCGGGAGGGTTTAAACTAATTCAGCAGGGGGATGGGAACCTGAATTGTAGCTCCAGTGTACAGGAGGTTGAGAGTAGTGAGGTCATGAATAAGGTTTCAAGGTCGCAGGAGTGTACCGGCAGGCAGGAAGGAGGTTTGATGTGTGTCTACTTCAAAGCCAGGAGCATCCGGAATAAGGTGGGTGAACTTGCAGCATGGGTTGGTACTTGGGACTTCAATGTTGTGGCCATTTCGGAGACATGGATAGAGCAGGGACAGGAATGGTTGTTGCAGGTTCCGGGGTTTAGATGTTTCAGTAAGATCAGGGAAGGTGGTAAAAGAGGGGGAGGTGTGGCATTGTTAGTCAAGGACAGTATTACGGTGGTAGAAAGGATGTCTGATGAGGACTCGTCTACTGAGGTAGTATGGGCTGAGGTTAGAAACAGGAAAGGAGAGGTCACCCTGTTGGGAGTTTTCTATAGGCCTCCGAAAAGTTCCAGAGATGAAGAGGAAAAGATAGCAAAGATGATTCTGGATAGGAGCGAAAGGAACAGGGTAGTTGTTATGGGGGACTTTAAGTTTCCAAATATTGACTGGAAACGCTATAGTTCGAGTACTTTAGACGGATCAGTTTTTGTCATATGTGTGCAGGAGGGTTTCCTGACACAGTATGTAGATAGGCCAACAAGAGGCAAGGCAACATTAGATTTGTTACTGGGTAATGAACCAGGCCAGGTGTTAGATTTGGAGGTAGGTGAGCACTTTGGTGATAGTGACCACAATTCGGTTACGTTTACTTTAGCGACGGAAAGGGATAGGTATATACCGCAGGGCAAGAGTTATAGCTGGGGGAAAGGCAATTATGAGGTGATTAGGCAAGATTTAGGATGCATAGGATGGGGAAGGAAACTGCAGGGGCTGGGCACAATTGAAATGTGGAGCTTGTTCAAGGAACAGCTACTGCGTGTCCTTGATAAGTACGTACCTGTCAGGCAGGGAGGAGGTGGTCGAGTGAGGGAACCGTGGTTTACTGAAGAAGTTGAATCTCTTGTCAAGAGGAAGAAGGAGGCTTACGTAAAGATGAGGCGTGAAGGCTCAGTTAGGGCGCTTGAGAGTGAAAAGTTAGCCAGGAAGGACCTAAAGAGAGAGCTAAGAAGAGCCAGGAGGGGACATGAGAAGTCTTTGGCAGGTAGGATCAAGGAAAATCCTAAAGTTTTCTACAGGTATGTCAGGAATAAAAGAATGACTAGAGTAAGATTAGGGCCAGTCAAGGACAGTAGTGAGAAGTTGTGCATGGAATCCGAAGAGATAGGCAAGGCACTAAATGAATATTTTTCGTCAGTATTCACACAGGAAAAAGACAATGTTGTCGAGGAGAATACTGAGATACAGGCTATTAGACTAGATGGGATTGAGGTTCATAAGGAGGAGGTGTTAGCAATTCTGGAAAGTCTGAGAATAGATAAGTCCCCTGGGCCGGATGTGATCTATCCTAGGATTCTCTGGGAAGCTCGGGAGGAGATTGCAAAGTCTTTGGATTTGATCATTTTGTCATCATTGTCTACAGAAATAGTGCCAGAAGACTGGAGGATAGCAAATGTTGTCCCCTTGTTCAAGAAGGGGAGTAGAGACAACCCTGGGAATTATAGACCCAGTGAGCCTTACTTCGGTTGTGGGTAAAGTGTTGGAAAGGATTATAAGAGAGAGGATTTATAATCATCTGGAAAGGAATAATTTGATTAGGGAACGTCAACACGGTTTTGTGAAGCGTAGGTCATGCCTCACAAACCTTACTGAGTTCTTTGAGAAGGTGACCAAACAGGTGGATGAGGGTAAAGCAGTTGATATAGTGTATATGGATTTCAGTAAAGCGTTTGATAAGGTTCCCCACGGTAGGCTGTGCAGAAAATATGGAGGCATGGGATTGAGGGTGATTTAGCGGTTTGGATCAGAAATTGGCTAGCTGTAAGAAGACAGAGGCTGGTGGTTGATGGGAAATGTTCATCCTGGAGTTCAGTTACTAGTGGTGTACCGCAAGGATCTGTTTTGGGGCCACTGCTGTTTGTCATTTTTATAAATGACCTGGATGAGGGCATAGAAGGATGGGTTCGTAAATTTGCGGATGACACTAAAGTCGGTGGAGTTGTGGATAGTGCAGAAGGATGTTGCAGGTTACAGAGGGACATAGATAAGCTGCAGAGCTGGGCTGAGAGGTGGCAAATGGAGTTTAATGTGGAAAAATGTGAGGTGATTCACTTTGGAAGGAGTAACAGGAATACAGAGTACAGGGCTAATGGTAAGATTCTTGGTAGTGTGGACGAGCAGAGAGATCGCGGTGTCCATGTGCATAGATCCCTGAAAGTTGCCACCCAGGTTGATAGGGTTGTTAAGAAGGCGTACGGCGTGTTAGGTTTTATTGGTAGAGGGATTGAGTTTCGGAGCCATGAGGTCATGTTGCAGCTGTACAAAACTCTGGTGCGGCCGCACTTGGAGTATTGCGTACAGTTCTGGTCATCGCATTATAGGAAGGATGTGGTAGCATTGGAAAGGGTGCAGAGGAGATTTACCAGGATGTTGCCTGGAATGGAGGGAAGGTGTTATGAGGAAAGGCTGAGGGACTTGAGACTGTTTTTGTTCGAGTGAAGAAGGTTAAGAGGTGACTTAATAGAGACATACAAGATGATGAGAGGATTCGATAGGGTGGACAGTGAGAGCCTTTTTCCTCGGATGGTGATGGCTAGCATGAGGGGACATAGCTTTAAATTGTGGGGTGATAGATATAGGACAAATGTCAGAGGTAGATTCTTTACTCTGAGAGTAGTAAGGGCATGGAATGCCTTGCCTGCAGCAGTTGTAGACTCGCCAACTTTAAGGACATTTAAATGGTCGTTGGATAATCATATGGATGATAATGGAATAGTGTAGGTTAGATGGGCTTCAGATTGGTTTCACAGGTTGGCACAACATCGAGGGCCGAAGGGCCTGTACTGCGCTGTAATGTTATATGTCCTATGTCCTATGTTCTATGACGTTACCACTGCGTGGAAAGTCTGCTTAGAGTGATGGATGTCCATTTTGATGAAAACACCTTTGCAGCTTATGCTAACTAAAATACTGTGGTGTCTAAGCTGCAACACTGAAAAGAAGTGGTAAATTTAATAGAGTGTTGGTAATGATTGAGGATGTTGGTACAGTATTCTAATTCTGCTCATGAAAGTCCAAATCCCTCATGTGTCAACACATCTACAAAAGATGATATGACACTCCCACATCACTGAATAAATGAACCAGTAAGTAATAACTCAATCAGTAGCCCTCAGGAGGGATGGAACAAGGGCTCAGAAACAAGAGCAGCACCAAGGCCCATGGTTACTCCCCAGCCCAGCCTTACCAAAAGGCCCCAACACCTCAAATCATCGCTCCTGTGGCTCCCACATACCCCATGGCACCCACTGCCGCAGGATCCACATCTACACATTCACATCACACAATGTCAGGCAATGACCATCTCTAACAAGAGATAATCTAACCACCATACCTTACTATTAACTTCCTGGAGGTTACCATTCACCAGATTCTCAACTGGACTCACCACATGAACACAATGGCTACAAGAACAGGTCAGAGGCTAGGAATACTGGAGCGAGTAATTCACCTCGGATTCCCAGAGCCTGTCCACCATCTACAAGGCACATGTGATGGAATACTCTCCACTTGACTGGATGGATGCAGGCCCAACAACACTCAAGAAGGGGGCAGCATGACGGCTCAGTGGTTAGCACTGCTGCCTCACAGCATCAGGGATGTGGGTTCGATTCCACCCTCCGGCGACTGTCTGTGAGGAGTTTGCATGTTCTCCCCATGTCTGCGTGGGTTTCTTCCAGGTGCTCCAGTTTCCTCCCACAGTCCAAAGATGTGCAGGTTAGGTGGACTGGCCATGCTAAATTGCCCGTAGTGTTCAGGGATGTGTAGATTAGTTGGGTTATAGGGGGATGGGTATGGGTAGGACGCTCCAAGGGTCGGTGTGGACTTGTTGGGCCAAAGGGTCTGTTTCCACACTGTAGGGACTCTATGATTCTAAGGTTTACACCTCCAGGCCAAAGCAGCCCACTTGGTTGGCACTATATCCACAAGCATTCCCTCCCTAATTGCATTGTGGATCAACCCACAGTGGGAGGACTGCTGTGGTTCAAGAAGGCAGCTCACCCCCACCTTCTCAAGGGCAACTAGGGATGGGCAAGAAATGCTGGCCAGCCAGTGATGCCCACATCCCAGAAATGAATAGAAAACAAATCACTCCCTCCACCATTGACGTTCAGTAGCAGCAGTGTGTACCACTTACAAGAAGCACTGCAGAAACTCACCAAAGATCCTCACACAGCACCTTCCAAACCCACAACCGTTTCCATCTAGAAGGACAAGGGCAGAAGATACATAGGAACACCACCCCCTACAAGTTCCCCTCCAAGCCACTCTCCATCCTGACTTGGAAATATATCGCCGTTCTTTTAGTGTTACTGGGTCAAAATCCTGAAATTCCCTCCCTAAAGACATTGTGGGTCAACCTACAGCACATGGGCTGCAGCAGTTTAAGAAGGAAGCCCACCACCACCTTCTCAAGGGGCAAGTAAGAATGGACAATAAATGCTGGTGATGCTCACATCCCATGAATGAATGAGAAAAAAATTGCTCTCACTGGCCCCTGCATTCTGCTCCTGTTGGTAGTCATAAACTTTCCAATAGTTTCAAACTGTTTGGTCAAGGGAAGTTTAGAAATTCACACGCAGACACTAACTCATGTGCATCTCAAACCAACATTGAAAGGTCTGCTCCTGGCAGTATATGTTCAACCCCTGCCTAATGCTGGTGCTCACCGACATGAGGCGTTTGTATTCGTCCAGTCGTTGCTTGTTGGAGGCTATGAAGAGGCCACCATTTTCAATCCAACCAGTGTGTAGCCCAGTCTCCTCCTCAAGGTCTTTACTGACAACGTCCCTTGTGTGCTTGAGCAGCTCAATCTCCGTGTCACTGGGCCGTAACTGCCATAGGAGACCTGCAGAAATCAGAATACCCAGACAAAATAACGGAGGAGGGGGAAGAAGGTGACATTCATGTTTTCAATTCTGAATAATGCTACCCAGAAACATATCAGACTTAGGGAGGAAGCAGACTGATAGGGTGCAGTGCTCCCAAGGTTTGGTGTTTTAATTACATGAGAGAGTCGCACAAATTCAACTTGTATTCAAGTGGGAAGATTTCTTTTGATGGTGGGCAGGGTTTGTCAAAACAAGAGATTAAAGATGATTGAAGGACTCAATAAAAAGAAACCAGTTCATGGCCTGAGGGAAATCCAGGACAAGGGACAGAACCTTAAACTGTGAGCTGGGCTGTCAGGAAGCAATTCCTCAAACAAACAGGATTGGGAATCTGGAGCTCTTTTCTCCCATCCCCCACCTGCTCAATAATGCTACTGAGTTTGGGGATCAACTGAAAATGTCAAACCTGGGATTGCTGGGTTCTGCTTTTTTGGGTGGTGTTGGGGAGAGACAGGGTTACGATACAGATCCACCATGATTAAAACAAATGCTATTAAGGTGCTGAATGACCTGACTTCACTGGAGTAATGTTCTCCCTGTGACATGCACTCCCCATCCTCCTGACTCCCCCACTCCCCACAGGTGTCAGTCTGTCCAATACCACCCTTACCAGCAGTGTGCCATGTGGTCCCAGATGTCAGCTGGTCTCGTTCCAGCAGGACCACGTCGGTGATGCCCATTTTTGCCAAATGGTACAAGGTGTGGCATCCCAGGCTGCCACCTCCCATGATCACCACATCAGCATGCTTTGGCAGTGGCTTAGTTGGGGTGCTTGATGCTGATGTATCCTGTTTGAGAAACTTGCTGGATGGCACATTCCGCTCTGCTGTGGTGCCCCAAGGAGCTGAGGTGCTCAAATATTGTAGCAAGGATTTGGACAGAAATATCCGCGGATTCTTACAAAAGGTCGCTATGCGGGAAGTAGAGGTCAAACAGATCATGGTCACCTGTAAATCAATGAAACAAACTTTAGCTTTGTGGCTCCCAGTCCAGCAATACCCCAACTTTTAAATTCCTACACTGTGTTCAAATCATTCAAAGGAGTCCCCCTCCCTATCTCTGCCAGCCCCTCCAGTCCCCACGCCCCTTCCATCTTTGTAACTTCACCTAGCCCCTACATCCCTCCTTATCTAGAATTACTGTGCATTATTGACATGAGCATGGAACTACATCCCATGAACTATCACCTTCTCCTTCAATTACACTAACCTGTTTCATGCACAAACACCCCACAACCCATTCCCCCTTTCCCACTCTGTGCAACACTTTCTCTCTCTTCATATTGCTCCTCCTCCTTCCCAATATACCATGCTGTACTTAAAGGGGGCAGGTTTATAGCAGCTGTTACAAACTGTCAGTGATATGGCTGGAGTGTGTGAGAGGACAACATTCAACTGGGAGCTGGATTTAATTTGCCTGTTAAGCCTGTGTTGCAGACACAGAAAGCTAGCACACAGGTACAGCAGGTAATCAGGAAGGCTAATGGAATGTTGGCCCTTATTTCAAGGGGTTGGAGTATAAGAGTAGGGAAGTTTTACTGCAACTGACAAACTGCTGGTGAGACTACATCTAGGATACAGTGAACAATTTTAGTCCCCTTATTTAAGGAAACATATCATTTCATTGGAGGCAGTTCAGAGAGGGTTCACCGGGATGACCCTGGTATGGAGGGTTGCCTTATGAGGAAAAGCTAAACAGGATGGGACTGTACTCACTGCAGTTTATAAAAATGAGAGCGACTCCCCCCTTCAAACTTATAAGCTCCATCCTTTCTCAAATGCGAGACCCAAAACTGCTCACAATATTCCAAATGCAGTTTGACCAGAGCCTTGTACAACCTCAGCAGTACATTTTTTTTCTATTCATTTGTGGGAGGTGGGCATCACTAGCAGGGCCAGCATTTCTTGCCCCTCTCTAGTTGCCCTTGACAAGGTGGTGGTGAGCTGCCTTCTTAAACTGCGGCAGCCCACCTGTGTAGGTTGACCCACAATGCCCTTAGGGAGGGAATTCCAGGATTTTGACCCAGCGACAGTGAAGGAATGGAGATACATTTGCAAGTCAGGATGGTGAGTGGCTCAAAGGGGAACTTGTAGAGGGTGGTGTTCCCATGTATCTGCTGCCCTTATCCTTCTAGATGGAAGTGGTCGTCGGTTTGGAAGGTGCTGTCTGAAGATTTTTGGTGAATTTCTGCAGTACATCTTATAGATAGTACACACTGCTGCTACTGAATGTCAGTGGTGGAGGAAGTGGGATGTTTGTGGATGTAGTGCCAATCAAGCGGGCTGCTTTGTCCTGGATGGTGTGAAGCTTCTTGAGTGTTGTTGGGGCTGCACCCATCCAGCAAGTGGGGAGTATTCCATCACACCCCTGACTTGTGCCTTGTAGATGGTGGACAGGCTTTGGGGAGTCAGGAGGTTAGTTACTCGCCACAGTATTCCCAGCTTCTGGCCTGCTATTGTAGTCACTGTGTTTATGTGGTGAGTCCAGTTGAGTCTCTGGTCAATGATGACAGCCAGGATGTTGCTAGTGGGGGATTCAGTGATAGTAACACCTTTGAATGTCAAGGGGCGGTGGTTAGATTGTCTCATATTGGTGATGGGCATAGCCTGGCATTTGTGTAGCCTGAATGTCATTCACCACTTGTCAGCCCAAGCCTGGATATTGTCCGGATCTTGCTGCATTTGAACATGGACAGCTTCAGTGTCTGAAGAGTCATGAATGGTGCTGAACAATGTGCAGTCAGTACATCCATGCTCTTATATTCTAGTCTTCTTGAAATGAATGCAAGTATTACATCTGCCTTCTTAACTGTCAACCAAACTTGCATATTAACCTTAAGCAAATCCTAAAACAGTAATCCTAAGTCCCTTTGTATATCAGACTTCCGAACCCGTTCCCTACTTACAAGATCATGTATGTCCCTATCCTTTCTACCAAAGTGCATAACCTCAAACTTTCCCATGTTGTCTTCCATCTGCCACTTCTTTCCCCACTCTCCTAACCTGTCCAAATTCTTCTGCAACTTTGCCATTTCTTCAACAGTTCCTATTCCTCCACCTATCTTTGTGTCGTGATGTGGAGGTGCCAGTGTTGGACTGGGGGTGGACAAAGTCAGAAATCTCTCGACACCAGGTTATAATCCAACAGGTTTATTTGAAAACACAGGCTTTCAGATTCTCTCTCTTTCTTCAGGTGTTAGTGAGAGATGTAGTATCAGACACAAAATTTATAAGTAAAAGATCAAAGGTTCACACCATTGATGAGGATATACTAAACAAATCTAAGCTTGCTGTTAAATCTTTCATCAGTTAGAAGGTTTTAATTGATTAAAAATTGTATGTACATCCCTAAATTCCTTTCAAGTCACAGTCCTGAGAGGACTAAAGGTTTTATCAGCGTAAAGAAGAGGTGACATTTTAGGTTAGGCAATGCATGTTAGGTGTGAGACCTTGTTTAGAATCTGCTAGTGTTTTAGTTTTGGAGTCAGACTGGTCTTACTTCTAAAGTAGGAATTTATAAAACACCATATTGACTGATTGTGTAGAAACTGTGTGCTTTTTGACCAAAACAGAATGTATCTGCAAATATAAATTCACTCCATAGATTCATGTGTGTGTACTCCAAATGCGGCCTGACCAGAGTGTTAAAGAGCCTCCGAAGTATATCTCTGCTTTTTAGATTCAAGACTTCTCAAAATAAATGCCAAAATTGCATTTGCCTTCCTAACTACTGACTCAACCTGCAAGTTTACCTTGAGAGAATCCTGGACGAGAACTCTCAAGTTTCTTTGCACTTCAGACTTCTGAATTTTCTCCCCATTTAGAAATTAGTCCATGCCTCTATTCTTCTTACCAAAGTGCATGACCTCACACTTCCCCACGTTGTACTCCATCTGCCACTTCTTTGCCCATTCTCCTAACCTGTTCAAATCCTTCTGCAGCCTCCCCACATCCTCAATACTACCTGTCCCTCTACCTATCTTTGTATCTGCAAACTTAGCCAGAATGCCCACAGTTCCTTCATCTAGATCATTACGTACAAAGTGAAAAGTGGTGGTCCCAACACTGACCCTTGAGGAACACCACTTGTCACCCGCTGCCATCCTGAGAAAGACCCTTTTATCCCCACTCTCTGCTTTATGCCAGACAGCCAATCTTCTATCCATGCTAGTACCTTGCCTCTAATAGCATGGGCCCTTATCTTACTCAGCAGCCTCCTGTGCGGCACCCTGTCAAAGGCCTTTTGGAAGTCCAGGTAGATAACATCCACTGGCTCTCCTTGGTCTACCCTGCTCATTACTTCCTCAAAGAATTCTGGCAGATTTGTCAGGCATGACCTCCCCTTGATGAAGCCATGCTGACTTTGCCCTATTTTACCAAGCACTTCCAAGTGTTCAGAAATCTCATCCATCACAATGGCCTTACCAATGTCTGAAGTCAGGCTAATCTGCCTGTAATTTTCAGTCTGTTGCCCCATTCCCTTTTTAAACAGCAGTGTCACGTTAGTGATTTTCCAGTCCTCTGGGACCCTTTCTGACTCTAGCGATTCCTGAAAGATCACCACTAATGCTTCCACTATCTCTTCAGCTATCTCATTAAAAACTCTGGGGTGTAGTCCATCTGGTCCTGGTTATTTATCCACCTTCAGGCCATTCAGTTTTTCTAGCACCTCATTGCACAACACTAAATCCATTCAGCCTCACAGACAAACTCCCTTCCTAACACTGCTGAGAGTGGTCCTACCCCAAAAAGCCATTCCAAGAAGGGCACTTACCACGAGCCAGGGTAATTAGGAAGGGGCAATAAATGCTGCCCTTGCCAGTATTGTCCACATCCCCAAACGGTCAGACTGTTGAACGCACTATCACAGAGTGGTGACAGTGAGTAGTGTAGATGTATTTAATGGTGGCAAAATAACAGTCAAAGGTGAAGCAAATAACATGTTATTGCTGATAGAGGAAGGACAGGATTATATACTGGTTGGACTGAATATCTCAAATAGAGATTATATTATCTTATATAAGCAAATAGAACCAGTTTGATGGGCTGAATGGCCTCCTCTTATTCACATGAATATAAATGTAGAGTGTGGAAAATTAGCCTTGGTGAGCTATTGGATCTTGGGAACCTTTGGGATCTTAAGCAGACCGCTTCAGCTCAAAAGTTGATGGTCTGGTTACAATGTATTTAGAAAGAATTGGACAAGAAACAAACGTAACAATATGGGAAACTTACTGTTACAATGGCAACTACAATGATACAATGTATTCGGCAGAGTCAGGGAACACAGCTCAGGAGCTCTTAATGCCCTTAATGCCCTTATATACTTCAGCTGCCAATTTGTGGGGATGATTTCAGGGGCAAAAGTTTGGAGTATTGTTAATGGAGGAGTTACATTATTCTGATATAGACCCAGATAACAGGGCAGGAGAGGGGGAGGAATTCCTGAAAGATGCCTAAGTAAACTTTCTTGAATTTTTCAACCCAGTCTGGAAGGTATCAGGCCACCATTTGTAAACAGGGTGAATGCTGTGCAAAACACCCCGACTCCATCTCTCTGGTTGCTGGCCGTTTTGATTTACCATTCACTCCTATTCTCACGTTTCTGTCTTCAGTCTGCTACAGTATTCCATTGAAGATTGAACAACACTTTATCTTCCAATCTGGTACTTTTAAAGTCCTTTGGACTCAATATTGAATTCAACAACCTCAGACCACGAGCTGGGTCCTCCATTTTGACGTTTTTCTGCAATATGTTAGTCTGAATCTTGCTTTCTCTCGGAATTATTCTGCCATGAACACGATGGATTCGTGTTTATCTTTAACTGTAGCCATTACCACCGCCTTGGCCTTTCACTGCCAGCACCGAGACAAACCGAATTCATCCCGGGAAACCGTGGCAGTTAGTGACCGGATTAGGATTTGGAAAATAAACATCAAAGTCTCCGAGAATAAGAAGTGCAGATGCAGGAGTCAGAGTCATCACAGTGTGGAACTGGAGGAACACAGCAGAGTCAGGCAACATCAGAGGAGCAGGACAGGCGGGAGGTTTCATCAGAAAAAGATCGCGACCCGAAACGTCGACTTTCCTGCCCGACCCTGCCGCGTTCCTCCAGCTCCACACTCGGTTTGTCTCAAACTCCCCGAGAAGTCGCCGCCGATTCCCGGGAGAAGGTAGAATGACGCGAATGGGAGACAGTTCCCCCCCGCCCCCCGGGACAGACCCTCACCCCCAGGGTCCCGCAGCCACTCACCCTCTGCCTCCGCCTCAGCCACAAAATGCAGCCCCGCCCCCCCGGGCCCGAGGCCGTGGCGGCGGTGCCAGGCTGGCTACTGGCGGATTGAGCCGGATCGCCGACACGAGCAATATAAGGTCAGCTCCAAAATCAGCACTGCTGCTGTGTAGTAGTAATGTGGGGATAACCGTAAAAAATAAGGACTACTCCATACCACCCATTGTCCAATGGTCTGGCAGAAAGAGCAGTCCAAACTTTGAAGGCTGGATTAAAGAAACAGCCTACAGTCTCAATAGATACCAAGCTGCGATGGTTCTTGTTTGCACATGCAACTGCAGGGATAGCACTGACAGAGTTGCTAATGGGGAGGTGACTCTAAACCAGTTTAACCTGATCTTAACTAAAAACTGAAAGAACTGTGGATGCTGCAAATCAGGAACAAAAGCGGAAGTTGCTGGAAAAGCTCAGCAGGTCTGGCAGCATCTGTGAAGAAGAAGAAGAAGAAATAGTTAATATTTCAGCATCCAGTAATCCTTCCTCTCTCTCCAAGGATGCTGCCTGAGCTGCTGTGATTTCCAGCATCTTTTATTTTCCTCAGAATGAGTTTCTTAATTGAGGCTGACCAATCAGGGAGCCCTGATGGGCAGATCTAAACAGGAATGTCAGAGATTCTGAGATAACATGCATGGGGCTGGATGAACACAGCAGGTCAAGCAGCATCATCGGAGCAAGAAAACTTGACGTTTCGGCCGAGACCCTTCATCAGAAATGGGGGAGGGGAAGAGGGTTCTGAAATAAATAGGGAGAGAGGGGGAGGCGGATAGAGGATGGATAGAGGAGAGGATAGGTGGAGAGGAGGCAGACAAGTCGAAGGGGCGGGGATGGAGCCAGTAAAGGTGAGTGTAGGTAGGGGGGTAGGGAGGAGATAGGTCAGTCCAGGGAGGACGGACAGGTCAAGGGGGTGGGATGATGTTAGTAGATAGGAGATGGGGGTGTGGCTTGAGGTGAGAGGAAAAACAGGTTAGGGAGGTGGAGATGAGCTGGGCTGGTTTTGGGATGCAGTTGGGGGAGGGGAGATTTTGAAGCTTGTGAAATCCACATTGATGCCATTGGGCTGCAGGGTTCCCAGGCTGAATATGATTTGCTGATCCTGCAGCCTTCGGGTGGCATCACTGTGGCATTGCAGGAAGCCCACAATGGACATGTCATCTGAGGAATGGGAGGGGGAGTTGAAATGCTTCGCGACTGGGAGGTGCAGTTGTTTGTTGCGAACTGAGCGCAGGTGTTCTGCAAAGCGGTCCCCAAGCCTCTGCTTGGTTTCCCCGATGTAGAGGAAGCCACAACGGGTACAGCAGATGCAGTATACCATATTGACAGATGTGCAGGTGAACATCTGCCTGATGTGGAGAGTCTTCTTGGGGCCTGGGATTGGGGTGAGGGAGGAGGTGTGGGGGCAGGTGTAGCACTTCCTGCGGTTGCAGGGAAAAGTGCCGGGTGTGGTGGGGCTGGAGGGGAGTGTGGAGCGGACAAGGGAGTCACGGAGGGAGTGGTCCCTCCGGAAGGCAGATAAGGGTGGGGAGGGAAGAATGTCTTTGGTGGCGGAAGTGTCGGAGGATGATGCGTTGGATCTGGAGGTTGGTGGGGTGGTACGTGAGGATGAGGGGGATTCTTTTTTGGTTATTATTGCGGGATCGGGGCGTGAGGGATGTGTTACGGGAAATGCGGGAGACATGGTCGAGGGCGTTCTTGACCACTGTGGGGGGGAAGTTGCGAACTCGTCTCGTTCAGCCTAGCCGAACTCGTCCTCACCCTCAACAACTTCTCTTTCAATTCCTCCCACTTCCTACAAAGGGGGTGGCCATGGGTACCCGCATGGGCCCAAGCTATGCCTGCCTCTTTGTAGGTTACGTGGAACAATCCCTCTTCCGTACCTACACTGGCCCTAAACCCCACCTCTTCCTCCGTTACATTGATGACTGCATCGGCGCCGCCTCGTGCTCCCACGAGGAGCTCGAACAGTTCATCCACTTCACCAACACCTTCCACCCCAACCTGAAGTTCACCTGGACCATCTCCAACACTTCTCTCTCCTTCCTGGACCTCTCTGTCTCCATCTCGGGTAACCACCTAGAAACCGATGTCCATTTCAAACCCACTGACTCCCACAGCTACCTGGAATACACCTCCTCCCACCCACCTTCCTGCAAAAATGCCACCCCCATTCCTAATTCCTTCGCCTCCGCCGCATCTGCTCCCAGGATGAGACATTCCACTTCCGTACATCTCAAATGTCCTCATTCTTCAAGGACCGCAACTTCCCCCCCACAGTGGTCGAGAACGCCCTCAACCGTGTCTCCCGCATTTCCCGTAACACATCCCTCACGCCCCGTCCCCACAATAATAACCATAAAAGAATCCCCCTCATCCTCACGTACCACCCCACCAACCTCCAGATCCAACGCATCATCCTCCGACACTTCCGCCATCTGCAATCAGACTCCACCACCAAAGACATTTTTCCCTCCCCACCCTCATCTGCCTTCCGGAGGGACCACTCCCTCCGCGACTCCCTTGTCCGCTCCACACTCCCCTCCAGCCCCACCACACCCGGCACTTTTCCCTGCAACCGCAGGAAGTGCTACACCTGCCCCCACACCTCCTCCCTCACCCCAATCCCAGGCCCCAAGAAGACTTTCCACATCAGGCAGATGTTCACCTGCACATCTGCCAATGTGGTATACTGCATCCGCTGTACCCGTTGTGGCTTCCTCTACATCGGGGAAACCAAGCAGAGGCTTGGGGACCGCTTTGCAGAACACATGCGCTCAGTTCGCAACAAACAACTGCACCTCCCTGTCGCGAACCATTTCAACTCCCCCTCCCATTCCTCAGATGACATGTCCATCCTGGGCTTCCTGCAATGCCACAGTGATGTCACCCGAAGGCTGCAGGAACAGCAAATCATGTTCAGCCTGGGAACCCTGCAGCCCAATGGCATCAATGTGGATTTCACAAGCTTCAAAATCTCCCCTCCCCCAACTGCATCCCAAAACCAGCCCAGCTCGTCCCCGCCTCCCTAACCTGTTTTTCCTCTCACCTATCCCCTCCTCCTACCTCAAGCCCCACCCCCTTCTCCTATCTACTAACATCATCCCGCCCCCTTGACCTGTCCGTCCTCCCTGGACTGACCTATCTCCTCCCTACCCCCCCACCTCCACTCACCTTTACTGGCTCCATCCCCGCTTCTTTGACTTGTCTGCCTCCTCTCCACCTATCCTCTCCTCTATCCATCCTCTATCCACCTCCCCCTCTCTCCCTATTTATTTCAGAACCCTCTTCTCCTCCCCCATTTCTGATGAAGGGTCTCGGCCCAAAACGTCAAGTTTTCCTGCTGCTATGATGCTGCTTGACCTGCTGTGTTCATCCAGCCCCACGCTTGTTATCTCGGATTCTCCAGCATCTGCAGTACCTTTTATCTCATGTCAGAGATTCTGTTGGCTCTGAGAACTCACACTGAGGGAGCTGGATCAGTGTCAAGGACTCTCCGTGTGTAAATAAAGGGTGACTTGGTGACAGGATACCAGCCTCTGTGGAGGTATTTCTGCTTATTTTTTGTGAGGGGGCGGTTAAAAAATAATTAGGTCAGTTTTTTTTCCAGAAATACGTCTTCGTGTCTGCTTCTACCACCTCCTCTGGCAGTGTATTCTTGGCCCCTACCACCTACGTAGATAAAACCTCGCCCCTCAACATAAACCTGTGCCCCTTAGTATTTGACATTTCCGCCCTGGGGAAAAATACACCAGCTATCCACGCCTCTTATAATGTGGCCTAACTAAAGTTTTATACAGCTGCAACATGGTTTGTCAACTGTTATACTCAATGCCCCGATTGATAAACGCAAGTGTGCCATATTGCCTCCTTTGCCATCTCATCCACTTGCTTTGTCACTTTCAGGGAGCTGTGGACATGGCCCCAAGATCCCTCTGTATATCAATGCTCCAAAGGGTCTTGCCATTTACTGGATACTTTGTTTTTGCATTTGACTTCCAAATTGCATTACCTCACACTTGTCCAGATTAAATTCCATCCACCTTTTCTCTACCTAACTTTCCAAATGATCTATACCCTTTGATAACTTTCTCCTTATTTCATAGATTCCTCTTCCTGTCTGATTCTATAGGCCGAAGATCTCGTCACAATAGAATCAAGAAGCAATCCCCAATGTTCCTCCCATAACATCTCAGTTTCTTTATATCCACTACTTGTTCCACCACTCTTGGACAGGCCAATACTTTTAAATTTGCCGAATAATTTCCCACGATAAAATTGATCCATTCATAGGTATTTGCTTTACTATTCCAACTACATCTTCATTTACAATGTTACTGTTTAATCCAAGCCTTCCTTCATTAGGGGGCTGGCAGAGAAAAGTGAATAGAATACAGTTAGCTGATACTGGAGACCTTCCATAACCTCCACAACAGGCAGAGAGATAGTAACAGATTTTTTTTTGGTCTTTTATTTGCAGGCTGCTGATTCCCTTTTATACTAGCCCCACACAGGGCATGGTCACCTGGTCAGAAACCAATTAGAAGATTGTCATCAAGCAGTTTTCCTTCTATTCAGAACCTATTGGATCAGAGGTGTCTGTTTCTACTCTCACTGTTACAGAAAAAAGAAAAGTTACATTATATACTAAAGACCCATCGCACCCTGGTAACGATCTCCTAAAACCTCTTCCGTCAGGCAGAAGATACAGAATCCTGAATACACGCATGAGCAGGTTCAGGAACAGCTTCTTTCCAGCCATTATCAGAATGTTGAAAGGACTCTAGCCTCAAATAATGTAACCTGCAATGTAACCTATGTGCCTCGAAGTCTTTTTGATATTTGCATCTTTTGCTTGTTGTGATCTGCCTATACCACTCATAAACAATAATTTCCACTGTATTTAGGTTCACCTGACAATAAAAATCAGTCAGTCAATACAACTCACAACGTGTTCTAGTAAACATGATTTTTCAAACTGCTGCCATCTCTACAGTCTCCATGGTTTAAAACAGCACTTTTTGTTCAGGCCACAGTCCAAAAATCAAAATAAAGACATGATATTTACATGGAGAGGAAACAACAATCAAAAATGAATTTCATCAATGTGACACACTGATCACAAAAATAATAAAAAGCATCTATTCATCCTTACATCCCTGCCCCAATTTAAATCTTAAATCTTATAGAATCTTTTGACATTTTATCATTTGGTGATTATGTTATCTTCACCACCGATGTGAACAATCTGTAAACCAAATGGTTGAAACAGTAGGCTTCTTCTGAACAGTCTTCGAAATTTTCCATCAAGAAGTATTTCTCAGAAACAGGAAATGTGTTAGCTCTGAGCGCACAATCTCTTATTCCAAATAAACATAATGACAATGTAGGACAACAACACTCAAATTCTGTATCTAAATCTTCAATTGAAACAGAAAACAACATTCATTTGGTTCCACAGTGAATTCCTCTGCCTCAGTGTCTGGAATTATACTAAATTAACCTAGCTCCCAGGTCAATGCTCTTGGATTAAAGATTGGGTCCTTCCGAAATTCTAACTCAGATAAGAACGCCAATATTCCTCCTTCAATAAAGTCATCCTCAACTGGAAACATTTTCCCAAATTATATCAATGATATTTTCATTGAATTGCACAGAATTGACCTGTCCCCAGCACCTTTGGCAAAAGTACTATTTCCTGTGCACCACAAACAAAATGTAACCATGAGTTATTGCTGGATTTGCTGAAGGATACTGATGATTCCTAATCGTCTTAACTGGACAAACTTTTGTTGTCCATCACTGTTTATCACAGGGTTGTTCACAGCCATTGCACATTCCTGGGCTAGGACTTCATATTCAGTCCCTTTATCTCTTCTTTTAAACAAACCTGTGATTTGTTTATTTAATTAGACTTTTCCACTGAATTGATGACCCATTAGCCATTGGGCTGATCACTATGTACATTAGAAAAATGTCTGGATCTTTTTCTTGTAATTGTTCCATTTCTTAAACCTCATTTGGACATTTGATGATTACGGGTGAAGTTATAACTTTTGAGCCATAACCAGATGTTGATAGTCAGCTTTGAAAGCTGTTTGGATTCAGTGGCCAAAAACCCTTCTGTAAGAACTAAAGAAACAAGAGCAAGGTGGATCATAAAGCTTTTGAGCCTGCTCTGCCATTCAATATGATGAAGGCCAATCTTCACCTTAATTCTACTTTCCCACCCCCACTCCCTTTTCCCATAGCCCCAAATTCTGGAGAGACTAAAAGTTCAGTGTAATCACAGTCTTAAATAAATGATGGAGCATTGAATGCTCTGGGGCAGAGAATTCCAAAGATTCACAACCTTTGGAATACAGACATTTCTCAGCCGTATCCAAAATGATCATCTCCTTACCCTGAAACTGTGACCCCTGTTCTGGGTTCCCCACCTAGTAGAAACAGACTTGCAACATTCTACCTGTCAAACCCCTTTAGATTCTTAAATAACAACAATGTGCTGGAAAAACTTAGCAGGTCTGACAGTATCTGTGGAGAGAGAAACAGAATTAATGTTGAATTCAAGTACACTTCTTCAGAATGTCTTTACGGTCATACTGGACCTGAAACATTAACTCTGTTTCTCTTGCCACAGGCACTGCCTGACTTACTGAAGTTCTTGGTTTTTATTTCAGATTTCCAGATTACTTTTATTCCTTTCAGTTCTTTGTCCCAGCTCACTGCAATTCCCTTTCTTAATGTGGAATTCCAGCAAATATCGACCCAATTGGTTCAGGCTTTCATCATAGCACAGCTCCCTTACCCCAGTGAACAATACAGTGAACCTTTTCAGTAATACCTCCAATGTCAGCACATCCTTCCTTAAGTATGGAGACCAAAAATTGCACACAGTATTCCAGATATCGAAAAACAACTGAATCAATCTCAATCAAAATGAAAACCTCTTGTTCCCACATTATAATCCACCTGCCACCTCATTGCCCATCATCACAGCTTACATTCTCACATACATTTGTATTATCAGTAAATGCAGATACATTTCTTTCTGTCTCTTTGTCTAAGTCATTAATATCGATTGTAAATAGCTGAGGCCCCAGTGTCGATACTTGTAAAATGCCACAATCACATCCTGTCAACTTGAAAATGCTTCACTCATCTCTACTGACTACTTCCTGTTAATGAACCAATCCCCTTTCCATGTGAATACAAGACACCAACTCCATTAGCCCATACCTTGTGTATTAACAGTTGTGATAGGCACTGACCAGGAAAATGATGTCTTGCAGTCCCTACATGCACTGATCTTCAATTAGATAGTGGTTTTGGCATTAAAAGAAACCTCAGCGGCCTGAGAAATATGAAGCAACACTTGCGAGAGTCAATACATCATGTGAGCAGAGAAACCAGTCCTACAACTGGATCCTCACTTCTGCACGTGTAGCTTGTGTTTGAAAGTTCCATGCAATGACTGGATCATGCTCAATCACGCCATTCAGAAAATAAAAAGAAACAGTTGCTTTTATTTCCTGTTTTTGTGAAAGGTACAGTCTTTGAAATGCAATCACTGTTTGATCAGCTTCTCGGCCTCAGTATACTCCCATCGCAGTGAGAGTGCTGTGACTTGCGCTGAGATCTTTCCCTGCTCCCCAACTCCAAGCAGCAACACAGATTCTCCCAGTCTCTTCAAACCAGCTGCTTTCTGTGTGTTAGCCAGTGCAAATAATTGTACCAATTTACATTTTCAATTCATTCCAAAACAAATTGAGTGATAATTTTAAACTATAATTCCATTTAACCCACAATAAATCCAAATATATACACTGGCATAAGCCTAAAAACATTTCTTAAAATATTCACATACGTTGTGGCATTGCTACATAGTAAAATAATTACAAATGACTTTTAGAAAGGGTTCTTATGTGCCGTATCCCCCTCAAACATTTACTCACAGGCAGACCTCATGTACAAACACACATTCTCCCCCAGACATTCAAACACTCATATACAGCCCTCCACAATCACCTGAACATTACTCCAGTTCTGATTGGTTGATCTAAATAAAGAATTTATATACAACAGAGGGAATCTTTTGATAACCAATCCAAAAATCATTAAAAGAGTCATCTCTAAAAAGCTGGAAGTTTGCTGAAAAATAATTTGCCATCAGCCCGAGAGCAAGGATCAGATTCTGGATCCTGGGTGTTGGAATGTGCAAAATAAATGGTTCCTGTAGAGAAAGTGAGGTCTCAGCGACCAATCACGGCATCCCTTCCTCATCAACGTATGTTGAAGGAAACCAGCCAATCTGTCAGAAAGAAAAGAACCAATCAGAACCTTGGGCTCAGTGAGTGAATCCAGCATGTGACCAGGGATTCAGTGCTATCACTGATCCAGTTTACAATATCCAGTTTGTGCTGTGGATTTGAGATCACAGGTCCATATTCAAATACAAGAGTGTGGGATGGGGAAGTTATGGGGGGGAGGAGAACGGAGGGAGAGGGATGTGGGTAATGGGATGGGTGATGGGATGGGAGAGGGGTTGAGGAGGGGGGGTTTGAGGGAGGGTGATGGGGCGAAGGGATGGGGAGGTGGATGGGGGGGTGGAAGTGTCAGGGGAAGGGCTGGAGGGAAAGGAATGTGGGAGGGTGGAGTTGATGGGGGACGGAGTGGGGGGATGGGATCAGAGAGCATCATTTCAGAATAGGGTGTTACCTAGTTAGGACAGAGATAAGGAGGAATTTCTTCTCTCTTAGGGAAGTGAATGTTTGAATTCTTACCAGATGCCTTTCAATGATGGATCATTAAGTTTATTCAAGGCTGTGATAGATTCTTAATCAGGAAAGGTATCAAAGATTATGGGGAAAAAGCAGGAAAATGGAGTTGAGGATTATCAGATCAGCCATGATCTCACTGAATGGCACAGTTGACTGGATGGACTGAATGGCCTCCTTCTGCTCCTCTCTCTTATAAAATGAAAAATTGATAGTTGCTTCAAAAAGAGTAGGAGTAAAGGTTGTGGGGAGTGTGATTAGAGTTTGTGGCAAACTAAAATGTGCGGGGAGTGAGATGGGAAAGAGCAGAATTTTAAAGGTTAAATGGAGTGAGGAGGAGCTTGGGACTAGTTTGGTGGTTATTAAAGGCTCAGAGATGACTGAGAGTGTGGGATTAGACTGGATCCATTGTGTGGAGAGTGGTTTTGGAGTTGGAACATTCTCTTATTCCTGCTGCATTCCAACACTCACCTTTCCATTTGCTTCACCTTTCCACCAGCCCTGGTCACCCCCGATCTTATTGAAGATCTTCACAGTGTCTCCTTCCTGAAGTGAGAGCTCACGCATATCACGAGCTGCAAAGTTATATCGTGCTATTGCCATACCAATGGGTCGGGGATTAAACACTGCACGGAGACATTAAAAAATAATGTTAGAAAAACTTTAAGAAAGCTTAATTAAAATGTCAATAACCTTTATCAAGGGTGAAATAATAAAAACAGGGGCTGACTGTTCACAATGGCATCTCCAGGCTATATTTTCCTTTCATGCGAGATAATGTTGATAATGACAGTTAATTCTCATCAGTACAGCTAAAGTTCACAACGCAACAGATTATTTCAAGAGCTGAATTTTAAGCCTCGGATGAAAGAAAAGCAAGACAAGGGCAAGGGAAATACCTTGCCTGAAGTCATGACCAGGATTTTCCAATGGCCAGACAGTCATTATTCCAGGATAAGCGGGAGCTGCACATGGGGATCCTGTGGATTCCCTATTGGAGCAGCCTCTGAAGGAACTACCAAAGGAATTTGAAGATTCCACTGGGAATTCCCCTGCATGGAACTCTCCAAATGTCACCATTTAAATCACAGAATTCAGAAATTAAGCAGTTACGCAGGGAAAGTTAAACCATCAAATGTATTTTGTAACGTCTGAGTAAGTATTTAACTTACTTAAAAGCAGAGAAATACAGGAGCTAGGAAGAATAAGCTATCTGCTCCTTCAAGTGTACTCCACCACTCAATAAGATTATGGCCAATCATTCAACTCAGTCCACATTCCTGCTTTACCCCATATCCTTTTGATCCCTTTAGCCCTTTGAATATTTGAAGGAGTTAGATATAATTCTATGTTTTGGCCTCAATGGCTTTCTGTGGCAGAGAATTCCACAGGCTCCCCACTCTCTGGGGGAAAGATATTTCTCCTCATTTCAGTCCTGTATCCTTGCTAAATCATGTCACTGTATCCTTAGACCGTGACCCCTGGTTCTAGCCTCCTGGGTCATCAGGAACATCCTTCCTGCATTTTCTCTGTATAGTCCTGTTCGAATATCAGGGATAAGGTTCCCCTCATTCTTCTTGAATACAGGCTTAACTGATCCAGTGTCTTTTCATACGTCAGTCCTGCCATCCCAGGAGTCAGTCTGGTAAACCACTGCATTGCCCCATCGCCAGAACATCCTTCCTCCAATAAGGAAACCAAGATTGCACACAATATTCATGGTGTGATCTCACCAAGGTCCTGTATAATTGCAGCATAACACCCTGTTCCTTTACTCAAATTCTCTCACTGTGAAAACTAACATACCATTTGCCTTCTTTACTGCCTGCTGCATTTGCTCACTTACTTTCAGTGACCGGTGTATGAGGACACCCAGGTCTCATTACACATTCTCCTTTCCCAGTCCAACATTATTCAGGTAATAATCTGCCGTTCTGTTTTTGCTCTCAACATGGATAATCTCACATTTATCCACATTATACTGCATCAGCCATACATCTGCCCACTCACTCAGCTTGTCCAAAACACACTGAAGCATCTCTGCATTCTCCCTACTGCTTACCCTCCCACCCAGCTTTGTACTGTCTGCAGAGTTGCAGATATCACATTTAGTCCCCTCACATAAATCATTAATGTGTAATATAAATAGCAGGGGTCCAAGCACCAATCCTTGTGGACCCCACTAATCACTGCCTGCCACTTTGAAAAAGACCTGTTTATTCATATTCTTTGTTTCCTGTCTGCCAACGGGCTCTCTGTCTTTGTCAGTACACTACGCCCAATCCCATGCATTCTATGTTTACATGATAACCTCTTACGTGGGACCTTATCAGAAAGCCTTTTGAAAGTCCAAGTAAATCACATCCTCTGGCTCCTCCTCATTAACCTAAGTACTTCCTCGAAAAATTACAGTAGATTTGTCAAGCATGATTTCACTTTTGTAAATCCATACTGACAGTCCGACTCTGTCAATGTTTTCCAACATTTTACCTCACACACTCCCAATTACATCTATTACAATTATCCCCAGTCACTGACCCAACAACCCCAGTATCTGACACCGAGTTCCCTGTTCTGAACCCTACTCCTCCCCTTTACCCGCTCTGGAACCATGCTACTCTTCCCCGACACCGCATCCAATGGCCCTGTTTCCAGAACAGACTCCCACCCTCCCCGACCTACATTAAACACAGCACCATATGCCTGGCCCCCTTGCCACCTACCCACTGGCACACAACCCCTGCCCCCAGGCACTCTACCCAGCTGGCATCCTAACCTCATACTTGCCTTACGTATGTAGTATTTGGCAGCAGCTCTCAAAGCCACTGTCTGGGATTCTACACCTTTAAGTGTCAGCACACACAGTGACCCCTGGAGAAAGGGGGTGTGGTCTGCCTTCCCCCTGACATATCTGCACTACAAGGGAACTGTTGGATTGGAAGGAGCCCTGACCTCACAGAAATATGGAGCTCCCTCCTTGCTTTAAAAAATGGGCATGGCAGTGTGCCCACCTGCATAAGATTGTCACTCCTCAGAAAATCCAGCCCAATGTGGTCCTCCAAACTCCTTTTGAGAAACACTTCACCTGCTAAATTACTTCACTGTGTATTCACAATGATGGCTACACTTTTAGTCGTGCCCCACTGGCTGCAAAGGGACACCCTGAAATAATGGAGCTGCAAAAATTGGTGTCTCTCTTCGCTACGGGGTAGTGCAGGGGTACAGCAGGGGGTTGAGAGCAAGGAAAATCTTTACAAGGCACATGCAAAACTAATTTTCTCTTGACCCCATACTGTGTTTCAGATGGTGCAGGGAAAGTGACTCTCAAACCTATCCAACAGTTTCGAGGTCTAAGTCTCCAGCCTTGCCCGTCGTGTTACTGCTGTGAAGGTGGGATCTCAGTCAGATGTGACACTTTAACGGTGACTCTGAGGAGAAGAGGAGGAAACAAAAGGAGATGTACCTGACCAGAAAGGAGCAGAGTTCTGAGATGCAACACTGAAGCCCTGAGGACTAAGAAAAGCAAAGTTGTAGGAAGAGGAGGAGGATGCTGCAGAAGGTTAGAAAGAGAGGAACAGTCAGTACATGAAGAAATATTAAACAGAAAATCAGGTCAAGCAATATTAAAATACGAGGGAAAAAAGCAACAATAATTTTCAGCAAAATCTCTCATTGAAATGCAGGCCCCAGATTTCAGTAAAATCATAGAACGTCAATAAGTGGCTGTACTCAGTGTGAAGAGAAGTAGCGGCTGGACTGGGCAGGTTGTGACATGGTAGAGGGGATACAGTAGAACTTTGTCAGCTAGGGCAGAATAACAATCTGACACGATCAATATTAAGGGACTATTCGGTGCCTTGAGCCTGCTCCACTGTTCAATACGATCATGGCTTATCCTGGGCTTCAACTCGACCATTCCACCCTTTCCCCATATCCCTCAGTTCCTGCTGTGCTCATCTCTTCCTGCAGGCGATCTCCAGTCACAGTAGGTCACACTTGTTTGTAACCACCTTGGGACCTCCTTTATCAAACAACATCTTGGTTGACACCCCTCTTCCTGGCTGCCTTCTCCTTCTTGGGTAGCTCACTGTAAATTTTCAGCTTGGATCCAACAGCTGAAATACTGACATGTTCTCTTTTGGATGTCACTGTTACGGTACTTGCTGCTCCTGCAATTTGAAGCACCACTTTCTCTTATGGCCAGTATGTGGAATTTTTAGTGTGCGTGTATCTTACATCCACATTTCAGAGACTCCTGTTTCCTTCCTCAGAATTTTATTTATTGTCCAGGTTTCTGATGGAGGCAGGACAGCAGAAAGAATGGTAATTTTTAGGAATGACTTCCTGTTCCAGGCTTGAGTCTCCACATTGATGACACATCTTCACCTTCACAAAAGTTTCTTCTGGCTTTCTCGATCCTCCTCCTAATTTCTGCACCACACCTGCCACCTTGTGGTATCATCTGTCCTAAACTAACAAACATGTCAACCAGTTCCAGTGTGACACCAGCCCCTTCAATCTTCACTCTCATTTCCTCTAATTTATTTTGTAAGGCATCTTCTCAATTTGTCAGTAGTATTCATAATTTGTGTATTGTGGAAAAAACAGTCAGTGCAGGGATCCCCTGTGGTCATTCCCCTGAAAAACAAGTATACCATTTTGGATACTGTTGGGAGGGACGACTTACCAGGGGCATGCACTGGGGTGCAGGTCTCTGGCACAGAGTCTGCCCCTCTTGCACAGAAGGGAAGGGGGGGAAGGAGGAGAGTGTTAGTCACTGGGGACTCAATAGTTAGAGGGTCAGATAGAAGGTTTGTT
The DNA here is from genome assembly GCA_024137785.1 of Ginglymostoma cirratum. NCBI lineage: Eukaryota > Metazoa > Chordata > Chondrichthyes > Orectolobiformes > Ginglymostomatidae > Ginglymostoma > Ginglymostoma cirratum. Next base: position 296,574 of record JAHRHZ010000159.1, on the reverse strand, counting down.
GGGAACGAAAGAGACTCACGGTTGGTGTGTTGCCTCCCAGGTGCCAGGGTCCGTGATGTCTTGGATCGTGTCTTTGGTGTCCTGAAGGGAGAGGGTGACCAGCCCCAAGTCATGGTCCACACAGGTACCAATGACATAGGTAGAAAGAGGGATAGGGATGTAAGGCAGGATTTCAGGGAGCTAGGGTGGAAGCTGAGAGCTAGAACAAAGAGAGTTGTTATCTCTGGTTTGTTACCCGTGCCACGTGATAGAGAGGCAAAGAACAGGGAGAGATATCAGCTGAACACGTGGCGGCAGGGATGGTGCAGGAGGGAGGGTTTCAGGTATATGGATAACTGGGGCTCATTCTGGGGAAGGTGGGACCTCTACAAACAGGACGGTCTTCACTTGAACCAGAGGAGTACTAATATCCTGGGTGGGAAATTTGCTAGTGCTATTCGGGTGGATTTAAACTAGCTCAGCAAGGAGATGGGACCTGTGGTGTAGTTCCAGTACATAGAAGGATGAGAGAAGGAAGGACATGGACAGGATTTTACCATCACAGGAGTGTGCTGGCAGACAGCAAGCTGGTTTGAAGTGTGTCTACTTCAACGCCAGGAGTATCCGGAATAAGATAGGTGAGCTTGCAGCATGGATAGGTACCTGGGACTTCGATGTTGTGGCCATTTCGGAGACATGGATAGAGCAAGATCAGGAATGGATGTTGCAGGTTCCAGGGTTTAGATCTTTCATAAAGATCAGGGAAGGTGGTAAAAGAGGGGGAGGTGTGGCTTTGTTAGTCAAGGACAGTATAACGGTGGCTGAAAGAACTTTTGACAAGGACTCGTCTACTGAGGTGGTATGGGCTGAGGTCAGAAACAGGAGAGGAGAGGTCACACTGCTGGGAGTTGTTTTATAGGCCTCCGCAAAGTTCCAGGGATGTGGAGGAGAGGATCGGCAAAACAATTCTGGGCAGGAGTGAAAGGAACAGGGTGGTCATTATGGGAGACTTTAACTTCCCCAACATTGACTGGAAACGCTATAACTCTAGTACGTCGGATGGATCAGTTTTTGTCCAATGTGTGCAAGAGGGTTTCCTGACACAGTATGTCGAAGGGCCGACAAGAGGGGAGGCCACACTGGATCTGGTACTTGGTAATGAACCAGGCCTGGTGTTTGATTTGGTGGTAGGTGAGCACTTTGGAGAGAGTGACCATAATTCGGTTACGTTTAGTTTAGCCATGGAAAGGGAGAGGAACATGCCACTGGGCAAGAGTTATAGATGGGGAAGGGCAATTATAATGCGATTAGGTAAGACTTAGGAGGGATAGAATGGGGTAGCAAAATGCAGGGAATGGGGACAATCGAAATGTGGAGCTGGTTTAAGGAACAGATATTGCATGTCCTTGATAGGTATGTCCCTGTCAGGCAGGGAGGAAGTGATAAGGTAAGGGAACCTTGATTGACAAAAGAAATTGTATCTCTTGTTAAGCGGAAGAGGGAGGCTTATGTGGCATTGAGACGAGATGGTTTAGATGAGGCGATGGAGAGTTACAGATTAGCTAGGAAGGATTTAAAGAGAGAGTTAAGAAGAGCAAGGAGGGGACATGAGCAGTCATTAGCAGGTAGAATTAAGGAGAACCCTAAAGCTTTCTATAGGTATGTGAGGAATAAAAGAATGACTAGGGTAAGAATAGGACCAGTCAAAGACAGAAGTGGGAAGTTGTGTGTGGACCCTGTGGAGATCGGAGAGGTGCTAAACAAATATTTCTCATCTGTTTTCACTCAGGAAAAGGAGAATATTGTAGAGGAGAAGACTGAGATACGGGCTATTAGACTTGAAAGGATTGAGGTTAGTAAGGAGGAAGTGTTATCAATCCTAGAAGGTGTGAAGGTAGATAAATCCCCTGGGCCGGATGGGATTTTTCCGAGGATTCTCCGGGAAGCTAGGGAGGAGATGGCGGAGCTTTTGGCCTTGATCTTTGAGTCATCATTGGCTACAGGTTTAGTACCAGATGACTGGAGGATTGCAAATGTTGTGCCCTTGTTCAAGAAGGGCAGTAGAGATGACCCAGGTAATTATAGACCAGTGAGTCTTACATCTGTTGTAGGAAAAGTTTTGGAAAGGATTATAAGAGATAGGATTTATAATCATCTAGCAAGCAACAATTTGATTGGAGATTGTCAACATGGATTCGTCAAGGGCAGGTCGTGTCTCACAAACCTCATTGAGTTTTTTGAGAAGGTGACCAAGCATGTGGATGAGGGTAGGGCAGTTGACGTGATGTACATGGACTTCAGTAAAGCCTTTGATAAGATTCCACATGGTAGGCTATTGGAGAAAATGCAGAGGCATGGGATTGAGGGAGATTTAGCAGTTTGGATTAGAAACTGGCCTTCTGAAAGAAGGCAATGAGTGGTGGTTGATGGAAAATATTCAGCCTGGAGTCCGGTTACTAGTGGTATGCCACAAGGATCTGTTTTGGGACCACTGCTGTTTGTCATTTTTATAAATGACTTGGACGCAGACATAGGTGGATGGGTTAGTAAGTTTGCAGATGACACTAAAGTCGGTGGAGTGGTGGACAGTGTGGAAGAATGTT
>JAHRHZ010000159.1:276353-293592 GCA_024137785.1 Ginglymostoma cirratum | reverse complement strand
AGTTGCCACCCAGGTTGATAGTGCTGTTAAGAAGGCATACGGTGTGTCAGGTTTCATTGGTAGAGGGGATTGAGTTCCGGAGCCGTGATGTCATGCTGCAACTGTACAAAACGCTAGTGCGGTCTCACTTGGAATATTGTGTACAGTTCTGGTCGCCCCATTACAGGAAGGATGTGGAAGCATTGGAAAAGGTGCAGAGGAGATTTACCAGGATGTTGCCTGGTCTGGAGCGAAGGTCTTATGAGGAAAGACTGAGGGACTTGGGTCTGTTCTCATTGGAGAGAAGAAGGCTAAGAGGGGATTTGATAGAGACATACAAAACGATCAGAGGATTAGATAGGGTGGACAGTGAGAATCTTTTTCCTAGGATGATGACGTCGGCTAGTACGAGGGGGCATAGCTGCAAATTGAGGGGTGATAGATGTAAGACAGATGTCAGAGGCAGGTTCTTTACTCAGAGAGTGGTAAGGGCGTGAAATGCCCTGCCTGCCAATGTAGTTAACTCAGCCACATTAGGGGCATTTAAACAGTCCTTGGATAAGCATATGGATGATGATGGGATAGTGTAGGGGGATGGGCTTAGATTAGTTCACAGGTCGGTGCAACATCAAGGGCCGAAGGGCCTGTTCTGTGCTGTATTGTTCTATGTATCACAAATCTGTCATGGTTCTTGCCTTCAATTTTTACAATTGGAAGTGCATCAGTTTCTCTAGCTGGTCCATCATCTCCCTTTATATTTTAAGGAGTCCCTTGATTTGGATCAATCATACAATTCACTTCTATCTTCTATCCATCTTTCTTTCCAAATAATGTCAACACTTTGTCTGTTCTGCATACATTATTTGCTGTCATACCTTTCTATCTTTCAAGGAGTTTGTCTTCTGCTGAATTACTCTCCTTTTGAAATTTCTTTACGGTTTCAATACTTTATCTCACAAACAAGGAACAGTCGGCTACTCAGCCGTTTGAGTCTGCTCCACCATTCAATTTGATTTTAACCTAAATTCGACATTCCTGCATATCCTCAATAATCTTTCATCCCCTTGGTACTCAAGGATCTATCTACTTCAGCCTTAAAAATATTTAAAGATTCTGCATCTGTTGACTTTTGAGGGAGAGAATTCCAAAGACGCTCAACCCTCAGAGAAAAAAATGCTTTCTCATCTTTGTTTTAAATGGGTGCCCCCTTTTTTGTAAACTATGATAGCTAGTTCTAGATTCTCCAAAACATCCTTTCAACATCCACCCAGTCAAGTCCCCTCAGGATCTTCTACATTTCAAACACATCAACTCTGATTCTTCTAAACTCCAGAGGATACTTGCCTAGCCTGTCTAACCTCTCCCCATAAAGCAATCTGCTCATTCCAGATGTCAATCTGCTAAACCTTCTCGGAGCTGTTTCCAACAAATTAACATCCTTGTGTAAGTATGACGACCAGCATTGTACATGATACTCCAGATGTGGTCTTACTAATGCCCTGAACAAGTGAAATATAACCTCCCTACTCTTGCTTTGAATTTCCCTCACAATAAAACATAAAACATTCAATTAGCTTTCCTGGTTACTTGCTCACACAATCTCTTTTCCTACACCATTTCTCTTTAGCTGCCGACATACCTTCATTTTCTTTTCAATCTCATCATGTATGTTTCTTTCCTTCCTGTCATCATTACTGCTATTTCATCTGCCATCAACCCTCATCTCTTTTCCTTTTCCATAGAACATAGAACATAGAACATTACAGCGCAGTACAGACCCTTCGGCCCTCGATGTTGCGCCTACCTGTGAAACCAATCTGAAGCCCATCTAACCTACACTATTCCATTATCATCCAATGCCCTGAGAGTCCCATTGTGGGACTATTTCTTCCACAACATGTTGTGTAACTCTCTTTCATGCTTGGTCATTTGCTTTCTATTTCTTGTTCTGAGAACTGTTTGTTCAAAATCCTGAGACAAATAGACTAATTTAGAGTGAATTCCTCGCTGGGATTTTCATCCTTCAACATGCTGAGGTCTAGATGGTCCCATATTTTGTTTTGGTATTTTCAGTTCACATTTAAATTTTGCCAGACGATGATGAGAATTTAAATCCACACCAGGATAATGACAAATATTCTTTAAAATAATTCTAAAATGTTGTTTCACCATCACATAATCTATTTTATTTTTGGACACATCACCTAGACTTCTCTAAGTACAATATCTTTATGGTTGCTCACTCAATCTCACCTGCAGTGAGTTGTGAGGACAATGCTGAGCGACTTCAGAGGGACACTACCAAATGGGCAGAAACCTGGCAGATGAATTTCAATGCAAAGAAATGTGAGGTGATGCATTTCGGTAGAAGCAGCATGGACAGACAATACAGGCTCAACGGTATAACTTTGAGAAGAGAACAGGAGCAGAGGGACCTCAGGGTTCATATACATGATTCTCTGAAGGTGGCCAGGCGAATTGAAACAGTTCTGAAGAGTCACTGGACCCAAATGTTAACTCTGATTCCTCTCCACAGATGCTGCCAGACCTGCTGAGCTTTTCCAGCAATTTTTGTTTTTGTTGAAGTTGAAACTGTTATTAAAAAGACTTATCAGATCCTTGGGTTTATAAATAAAGGCACAGAGTATAAAAGCAAGGAAGTGACAATTTACCTCCATAAATCATTGGTCGGACCACATTTGGAGTATTGTGTTCAGTTCTGGGTACTTTATTTAAGGAAGGATGTTAAAGCCCTGGAGAGAGTTCAAAGGAGATTTAATAGAATACCAGGAATGAGGGATTTTAGATACAAGGAAAGATAAAAGAGATTGGGCTTGTTCTCCTTGGAGCACAGTAGATTAAGAGGTCATCTTACTGAGGTGTTCAACCTATTTAACACTTTTGACAGGGTAAAGAAGGATATTCTGGTATATCAGTAATTCGGGGTCAGAATTTCAAGACTGTCAACATGAGGGCCAAGAATGAGATGAGGAGAAACTTCTTTACTCAAAGAGTTGTTAGGACTTGGAATGTGCTGACTAGGGGAGTGGTGGAGGCAGATTCCATAGGAGATTTCAAAAGAGAGCTGGGTACATATTTGAAAGGGATGAAGTTAGAGGGCTACAGGAGATAGGAGTGGAGATGGGACTAGCTGGGTAGCCCTTTTGGGAGCTGTTACAGACACGGTGGGTCAAATGACCTCCTTCTGTACTCTAAAACTCTATGATCCTGGCAACACTTCACTGGTTACAGCTTGCCAACTTGAAAATATCTCATTCATCCATACTCTTTGTTTCCTGTCTGTTAAGCAGTTCCCTATCCATGCTGATATACAGAATGTGGTATGAACAGATCAGCTACAATCTTACTGAATGGCAGAGTAGCCTGCTCCTGAATCGTACACTTAAATACACTAATTCATACATAACTCCCAACTCCATCAACCATTATCTTGTGTACTAATCTTTTATAAAGCACATTTTAAATTTTAAATGTTTCTCACTCTATTTACTGTTAAATCTTTCAGTCTACTAATGCATTCAATCTGCTGTCCTCTCATACCTATAAATTGGCTTCAAGTTTTTAAGATTTTTGATTGTGTTTAAGGTTCTTGTTTGTGATTGGAGCAGCTTGCTTACAAGCTTCTTATGAAATTCACTATTATAGCGTCATAGAGTAATACAGCATGGAAACAGGCCCTTTGGCCCAAACCGGTCCATGCTGACCATGGCCCCCTCAGCTAGTTCCAATTGCCCACATTTGGTCTATATCCCTATAAACCCTTTCCATCCACGTGCCTATCCAAATGTTTTTTTAAATGTTGCTATTGTACCATTTTTTTCTTTATTCATTCACAGGGTAAAGGTGTCGTTGGCTAGGCAGCATTTATTGCCCATCCCTAATTGCCCACAGGGCAGTTAAGAGTCAACTACATTGCTGTGGGTCTAGAGTCACACGTACGCCAGAGCAGGTAAGGATGGCAGTTTCCTTCCCTAAAGGACATTAGTAACCCAGATGAGTTTTTCCAACAATCGACAATGGATTCACGGTCATCATTAGATTCTTAATTCCAGATTTTTTTTATTGAATTCAAATCCCATAGCGGGATTCGAACCTATGTCCACAGAACATTATCTGGATCTCTGGATTAACAGTCCAGCGCTAACGCCACCTGCCTCAACCACTTTCTCCGGCAGCCCATTCCATATACGCATGAAGAAGTTACCCCTCAGGTCCTCCTTCTTTTCTCATGCAGAAGGTAAGGAGGTATGGGATAGGAGGAAATGTGGCAGATTGGATTCAGAATTGGCTGACCCTTAGAAGACAAAGGGTGGTAGTGGATGGAAAATATTCAACATGGTGCTCAGTTACGAGTGGTGTACCACAAGGATCTGTTCTCAGTCCTCTTCTATTTGTGATTTTTGTAAATGATTTGGATGAAGGAGTGGAAGGGTGGATTAGCAAGTTCGCGGACGATACGAACGTGGGTCACGTTGTGGATAGTGCGGAGGGCTGTTCTAGGTTATGAAGAGACATTGATAGGATTCAGAGCTGGGCTGAGAAGTGGCAGATGGAGTTTAACCCTGAAAAGTGTGAGGTGATTCATTTTGGAAGGACAAACTTGAAAGCAGAATACAGGGTTAACGGAAAGATTCTTGGCAGTGTGGAGGAGCAGAGGGATCTTGGGGTTCATGTTCACAGTTCCCTGAAAGCTGCCACCCAGGTGGATAGAGTTGTTAAGAAGGCATAATGGTGTGTTAGCTTTCATTAATAGAGGGATTGAATTCAAGAGCCGTGAAGTTATGCTCCAGCTATACAAAAGCCTGGTTCGGCCACATTTGGAGTATTGTGTCCAGTTCTGGTCACTTCATTACAGGAAAGATATGGAAGCGTTAGAAAAGGTGCAGAGGAGATTAACCAGGATGTTGCCTGGAATGGAGGGAAGATCTTATGAGGAAAGGTTGAGAGAGCTAGGGCTTTTATCTTTAGAATGACGAAGAATGAGAGGTGACTTGATAGAGGTGTACAAAATGATCAGAGGTATAGACAGAGTAGACAGCCAGAGACTTTTTCCTAGGGTGGAGGTAGCTTTTACGAGGGGACATAGTTTTAAAGTGAGTGGAGGTAGCTATAGGGGAGCTATAGCTCTGAGGTAGGTTCTTTACTCAGAGAGTGGTAGCGGTGTGGAATGCATTGCCAGAGAGGGTAGTGGAGTCGGCCTCATTAGGGGCATTTAAGCGGCTATTAGGTAGGCATATGGATGATAGTATAAGGTAGCGGTGGAGGTTAGATAGACCTCAGGTTTAGGGTAAAAGTTCAGCACGACATCGTGGGCCGAAGGGCCTGTACTGTGCTGTACTATTCTATGTTCTATGTTCTAAATCTTACCCCACTCACCTTAAACCTATACTCTCAAGTTTTCAATTCCTCATCCCTGGGAAAACGACCTGCATTCATCCTTTCTGTGCCCCTCGTGATTTTGTACACCTCAAAAAGGTCACCCCTCATTCTCCTACGTTCCAAGGAATAAAGTCCTATCCTGGCCAACTTCTCCCTATAGCTCAGACCTCCTAGTCCTGGCAACATCCTTGTAAATCTTCTTTCCACACTAACTATGTCTTTCATATAACAGGGTGGCCAAAACTGTACACAATACTCCAAGTGCGGCCTCGCCATCGACTTATACAACTGTAACATAACGTCCTAAAAACTCCTATACTCAATGCCTCGACTGATGAAGGCCAGCATGCTAAATGCTTTCTTCACCACTCTTTCTACATGTGACGCCGCTTTCAAGGGACTATGTACTTCTACTCCAAGGTTCTTCTGTTCCATAACTCTCCTCAGGACCTTAACATTTACTGTGTAAGTCCTACCTTGGTTTGACTTTCCAAAATGCAACATCTCACACTTATCTGTATTGAATTGCATTTGCCAATCCTCAGCCCACTTCCTCATCTGATCAAGATCGCTCTGCAATTTTTGATAACCTTCCTCATAATCAACGATACCTCCTAATTTTGTATCATCTGCAAACTTATTAATCATGCCTTGTACGTTTACATCCAGATCATTTGTGTAAATAACAAATAACAAAGGTCCCAGCACTGAATGATCCCTGTGGTATACCAATAGCCACAGGTCTCTAGTCCGAGAAACAACCTTCAACCATCACCCTCCGCATCCTGCCATCGAGTCAATTTTGAATCCAATTAGCTAGCTTTCCCTGGATCCCATGCGACCTAACCTTCATGACTAGCTTGCTGTGGGGGACCTTGACAAAGGCCTTACTGAAGCCCATACAGACAACATCCATTGACCTACCCTCATCTATCCTCTTGGTTACTTCTTTGAAAAACTCTTAAAAGATTTGTCAGACATGACTTCCTGCGCACAAATCCATGCTGACTATCCTTAATCAGACCTTGACTATCCGAATGTTGGTTGATGCCGTCCCTTAGTATTCTCTCCAATAACTGGCTTTATCATTGATGTCAGGCTCAATGGCCTGTAGCTCTCTGGCTTGTCTTTGCTACCTTTCTTAAACAATGGAACAACACTAGCCACCTTCCAGTCTTCCGGAACTTCACCAGTGGCTAAAGATGAAGCAAAAATCTCTGCGAGGGCCTCAGCAATTTCTTCCCTAGCTCCCACAACATTATGATTGCTATTACCCAGTGGATCTTTTACTGTGAAATTTCCAACTCAACTTGCCTCATCACAGAATGGTCGATCAAGGGAATATTGATGTTGTGGTTTTGGAGAAAAGAAACAAATGACAAATTGCCAAGTTAGATAGCCAGCCATTAGGCCAGGTTCCATCCATATGCTGCATAATCCATTTATCAGGATATTCAGTGTGTAGCCCGTTTACACTAATCAGAAGTTGACTGTAGTTTGATGATGCAACAGCATTTGAGGATTTCTCATCTTTTAATTCTGTCAGTAGATGCTCTGTAAGACGGTCCTCCAGGTGTGGAGGGAGTGCTATTTCAGGAAATATATCCAACTGTACAAGTGTATTGTGGCTGTTCCTATAACTGATGTTTCCTTTGAGTTGATCAGAAATTAAGGTGTGTCAAAGTGGTTCTTGAAAGATCATTTTCTGGCACTTCCAAGAAATTCAGAGAATGGAATTCTCAATGGGAATCACCCTTGTATTCTTCTTTCCTTCAGTCTTGGTCTAAACCACATCACGTAATGAACAGGCAATTGGAAGGTCAGGCTGCACAGATAGATGGTCTGTCTGGACAAACAGTCTCCTATTTATATTTACAGAGGGGCACCTAATAACCAAACAGAATGGACAACACAGGTATTGAAACAGATTGTGATAAAATAACAACTGTAGCTTGAACTGTCAGAGGATTTGCACTTACCACTGACAGGCCTTTTCCATCACCTGGTCTTCAAGTTATATTCCCTGCATGTTATTAACCACCCCTCCTATTATTTATTTACCCCTTCTTACCCAGTCACATTGTACACCCCCATTCACTGGTTAACAGGCTCACTTGCACAGAGACAGTTACCTGAAGTCCGAGAATTTGAACGCTGAACTGCCTTGTCTCGCTGCTTGTATGGAAAACGTAAAGCTGTGTCTAGTTGTTTGAAGCTCTCTTTCAGAGAGTGGGTCTGGTAATACTCTACCAGCTCCTACAATGAAAGAAATCACACGTATTGTTATTGTAAAACCTGACATCATATGCACAAGTGCAAAGAAATCAAGAAAACTTTGCTCTGTCCCTGGCTCACATTTCCCCAGTTTCTCAACACCCATATGAAGAGAGGTTGAGTAGGTTAGGATTGTTTTCATTAGAAAAAAGGACATTGAGGGGGGACCTGATTGAGGTCTTCAAAATCATGAAGGGTATAGACAGGGTTGATAGAGATAAGCTTCTTCCCAGGGTGAGGGATTCAATAACGAGGGGTCACGCGTTCAAGGTGAGAGGAGAAAAGTTTAAGGGGGATACACGCGGAAAGTACTTTACACTGAGGGTGGTAGGTGCCTGGAACGCGTTGCCAGCAGAGGTAGTAGAGGCAGGCACGGTAGATTCATTTAAGGTGCGTCTGGACAGATGCATGAGTAGGTGGGGAGCAGAGGGATACAGATCCTTAGGAATTGGGCGATAGGTTTAGACAGTGGATTTGGATCGGCACAGGCTTGGAGGGCCGAAGGGCCTGTTCCTGGGCTGTAAGTTTTCTTTGTTCTTTGTTTATCTACAATCAAGAATGACTCAATTATGAATGATTCCAAATCATTGCTGCACTTGTTCCTGCCCCAAGTAGTGGTGTTTGGCATCACTAGCCAGCCCTGCCTTGTTTCCTATCCATGAGACCCACCTACTGCTTCCTCAACCCCATTTCTATAAAACTGCTAACCACCCAATACCCACTCCTGGTATCTGTGTTACTGTTGAGGTGTCATCCCTCTCATTAAAATATACTGTCATCAGCCATATCTTCAGAAAAGCCAAATCTTGAACCCCCAGTGGTCTTGTAAATTACCATCTCAACATCACCCTCGTCTTCCTTTCTGTCACCCTGGGCGCTATTGTCATCTCCCAAACTCTTTCCATCTTTTCTGGAACTTCATGTTTGAATCCCTCCAGTTGGGTTTCCACACTGTTTCAGCAATGATATTGCCTCTATCGAAGTCACAAATGACATCCCGCGTGGTTGTGACAAACATTCTCCACTCACAGCACACCAACCCCCATATTCCCCTGCCCTCCTTTCACCCTCCCAGACCTGTGTGGGGATGTGGCTCTTCAATTATCAGATTGCTTATTTAACATCCAATACTGAACAAGCAGAAATTTCTTCCAATTGAACACCAGGAGGGCTGGCACCATTATTTTCAGTCACCATTCCCGAGTTAGCAACTCTATCCCTCTCGCTGACAGCCATCTGAGGTTAAGCCTGTCTGTTCACAACCTTAGTGCAAATGTTTCAGGCTCAGATGAATTTCTGATCTCCTGATTGAAACTTACGGAATACTGACAGGCCTGGACAGAGTGGATGTGGAGAAGATGTTTCTACTAGTAGGAGAGACTAGGACCTGAGGGCATAGACTCAGAGTTGTCAGTGGTGGGCAAATTATTGGAAAGGGCTCTGAGAGGTAGGATTTATGATCACTTGGAAAGGCACAGTTTGATTCGCGATAGTCAGCATGGATTTGTGAGGGGTAGATCATGCCTCACAAACATTATTGAATTCTTTGAAAAGGTGACCAAACACATGGATGAAGGTAGAGCAGTGGATGTGGTATACATGGATTTAAGTAAGGCGTTTGATAAAGATCCCCATTGTAGGCTCATGCAGAAGGTAAGGAGGCATGGGATAGGAGGAAATGTGGCAGATTAGATTCAGAATTGGGTGACCCTTAGAAGACAAAGTGTGGTAGAGGATGGAAAATATTCAACATGGTGCTCAGTTACAAGTGGTGCACCACAAGGATCTGTCCTGGGTCCTCTTCTATTTGTGATTTTTGTAAATGATTTGGATGAAGGAATGGAAGGGTGGATTAGTAAGTTCACGAACGATACAAAGGTGGGTCGCGTTGTGGACAGTGCAGAGGGCTGTTCTAGGTTACAAAGGGACATTGATAGGATGCAGAGCTGAGCTGAGAAGTGGCAGATGGAGTTTAACCCTGAAAAGTGTGAGGTGATTCATTTTGGAAGGACAAACTTGAAAGCAGAATACAGGGTTGACGGAAAGATTCTTGGCAGTGTGGAGGAGCAGAGGGATCTTGGGGTTCATGTTCACAGTTCCCTGAAAGCTGCCACCCAGGTGGATAGAGTTGTTAAGAAGGCATATAGCGTGTTAGCTTTCATTAATAGAGGGATTGAGCTCAAGAGCCATGAAGTTATGCTCCAGCTATACAAAACCCTGGTTCGGCCACATCTGGAGTATTGTGTCCAGTTCTGGTTGCCTCATTACAGGAAAGATGTGAAAGTGTTGGAAAAGGTGCAGAGGAGATTTACCAGGATGTTGTCTGGAATGGAGGGAAGGTCTTACAAGGAAAGGTTGAGACAGCTAGGGCTTTTCTCTTTAAAATGACGAAGGATGAGAGGTGACTTGACAGGTGTACAAAATGATCAGAGGTATAGATAGAGTAGACAGCCAGAGACTTTTTCCTAGGGTGGAGGTAGCTATTACGGGAGTTAGATGTAGGGGAGAGGTCAGAGGTAGGTTCTTTACTCAGAGAGTGGTCGGGGTGTAGAATGCATTGCCAGAGAGGGTAGTGGAGTCGGCCTCATTAGGGGCATTTAAGCAACTATTCAATAAGCATATGGATGATAGTATAGGGTAGGGGTGGAGGTTAGATAGATCTTAGGATTATGGTAAAAGTTTGGCACAACATCGTGGGCCGAAGGGCCTGTACTGTGGTGTACTGTTCTATGTTCTATGATTGAACAGGTGACCCTTCAGGACTGAGATGAGGAGGAATTTCTTCAGCCAGAGGGTGTTGCATCTGTGGAACTCATTGCTGCAGAGGGCTGTGGAGGCCAGATTATTGAGTATTTAAGATAGAGATAGATAGGTTCTTGATTGGCAAGGGGATCAAGCATTATGAGAAGAAGGCATGAGAAGAAGGCAGGAGAATGGGTTTGAGAAACATATTAGCCATGATCGAATGGCAGAGCAGTCTTGATGCAGTGAATGGTCTAATTCTGCTCCTATATCTTACGGTCTTATTGCACACCCCCACCCCTGCCTGTAACATTGTCCAACCTCTTCCTCATCTCAGCTCACATTAAAACCCTTACTCAAGCATTCATTAACTCGAGATGTGATCATTGCAATAGCTGCTTCCCACATTCTACCCTTTGTAAACCTGAGGTCTTCCAACTGCTGCCCCTCTCTGGCCTCACACTGTCCTGTTTCCCTGCACTCACTGATCTACATTAGCTCTAGGTCAAGCAACATATTGATTTTAAATGTTTCATCCCCATTTCCCAACCCCTCCCTCCATGTCCGCGCACCTCACTTTCTTCCTTTGTCACTTCTTAAAGTCCTCGTTTTTTGTTACACCAATGTTATATTTTATATTATAATGTTTCTGTGAAGATTTTGAGGATATTTTGTTATTGTTAAGGTGCTATCTAAGTTGTTGTGGGGTAATAGGGCACTAACCAAGAACTAGAGGACATTCTGATCTCATCTCCCAGACAGAATCCAGGCACTGACTCAGAATGTCTCCTGCTCATCCAATAGGATCCCAGGACTCTACTAACCTCCACTGGGTTCCCAGTTCTTAGTCTCTGATGGTGCCACTTATTTCAGACCTTCCATAACTGGTCTCAATGATGAGGGACAGAGCACAAATGTGGAGAAACTGAAAGAAACATAATTCCTTACAAGATAACACCTCATCCAGCATACGTCTAAGCCACAAACAGTAAAAAAGCTCCCACGTTGCTGCCACGCTCTGTTCTGATAGTCTAAATGACAAGACTAGCAAGAACTCTACATGCCCTCTCCTCCTTAGCTAATGGGAAGGGAGATTTCAGCTCAGTTCCTGCTCCCAGGTAGTCATTCCCACGTGACAGGTTGTGCTTCACTGTGATGTCTCTATGGAGGAATGGTCTGGTAACATACTCCAGGCTCCAAAATGTAGGAAGGTCACTTGGACAAGGTACCAAAGATGAACAGGCATCTGGAAAACAGATTGAGGAAAAGGAATTGAAAGGAAACATACCAGGAGACTCTCAAACTTCTTAGCCTCAGTGATGTGGATCCAATTGTCCTTTTCAACAACCTTAATGTGCTTCACCTCATCATTAAACCTGAGGAGAGACCATCATCGGAGGGTCAGGTGGCTTAAAAATAAACCATGAAATCACAAATAATATGATAAATTTGACAAATTAGATTACACATTAGGCTGGGGGAGTGTAAACCATTACTTTTAAATCATCAGCCACAAATTAATCAATGATACATTAATTTGTAAAGGGAAGGTTGCGTCTGATTTGATTATATTTTTTAAGGATGTAACAAGGAGGTTAATTGAGGGTGGTGTGTTTGATGTAGTCTACATGGATTTTTGGAAGATTTTCAACAAGGCACCACATGGCAGATGGATCAGCAAGTTAAAAACTCTCAATCTCAGGGCAAGTGTCAACTGGTATCCAAATTTAGTTCAGTGGCAGGAAACAAAGAGATAGTATGAAAGGAGACTGGCAGCTAACAAAAAGGAATCTAAAAGTTGATGCCTTGAAAAATCCCTCCAAAAATAGGATCTGATTTACATTCCAAGTATAAAAGTGATACACTGGTGTGGACGTGAGTACTCACCATTTCGAAAGATTATCAGCATTTTAAGCTAAAAGTGAGTTTGTTTTAAATTCCCATGTATCCTCACTAGCAGCCCACATCACCTCATTGATCCTTTGCATTGGGTTAGAAAGCACCAGTAACAAAAACATGCATTTGTGGCATTGAAAACTGAGGCTGACTTCTCATTCGAGCACAGCAGCCCTTGGGCGAGAAGGGGGATTGATTTGGATCTCCTGTACCTGCAAAAACATGACTTTTAGGGCTGGAAAAGCAGTGTGTTCTTACACAGAAGGTTGACTTGTATGTCACAACTTACATTAACTGGTACAGGGTGGTAAAAAGGAGGGCTGGGGCCAATTAGGTACCAAAAACATACTGAAAGCAGAGAACATTTCTAAGATAACAAGTGCATTGGCAATATTTCTTTTTTGGTATATGCCATGGAGTGTTATGGTGAAAGACGAGATAGTCAAGACAGTAGGTGGATTAACATTTGGTAAAGCAAGGTACTAGAAAGGCTAGCTGTACTTAGGGCTCCAGGTCAAACAGTTTAAACTGGATAGTGCAAAAGCTTCTCAAAACAATAATCAGGGACAAGGCTAACAGTCACTTGGACAACATTAATTCAGGAAAGGCAAAACAATTTGTTACAAGCAAATTGTGTTCAATGACTTTGAGATTTTTAATAAGATAACAGACAGTTGATCAGGATAATGTGGCTAACGCTGTGAATATGGAAGAGGGACATAGATAAGGGATTGGCTGAGTGACAGGAAACAGCATGCGAGTGAGTGGTTACTTTTTGACCTGGAAACCAGTTTAAAATAGGGTCCCCAGGTTCAACATTAGGATCCCTGCTTTTCCTAATGTATATTAATACCCTAGGCCAAGTTGTATTAGGTACAATTCCTAAGCCATTACATAGCACAAAGTTTGGAAATCTTGTGAACTGTTAAAGCATGTGAAATAACTCCACAGATGTCAATATCTCATCACCAAGTCACCCTTTATTTAAACATGGAAAGTCCTTAGCCCTGATACAGCCTCATCGGAATCAACACCCAGAGTGTCAGAATCTCTGACCCCCCTGTTTCTATCTGTCAGCCAGGGCTCCCTGATTGGACCAGGTTAATTGCCCCAATCAGGGAACTTATATTATATTAGGTCCACCTGACTGACATCATTATATTTACTACAGGATAGTGATAGACTTCAGGAGGATATAGACAGGGCACGGAATGGGCAGCCGGCTGACAGATGAAATTCAGTGCAAAGACGTGGGAAATGTTTCAGTTTGATAAAATGTTGGAGGAGATGCAATATAAAATAAAGGATTCAATTGTACAGAGGGTGCAAAAGTAAAGGACCTTGGCATGTATGTGCTCAAACAAATTGTCCCAGACGGCAGGGCTGGTTGAGAATGTGGTTAAAGTGTACAGGATCCTAGGGTTTGTAAATAGAGGCAGAGAGTGTGTGTAACCATTATAATACACTGGTTCAGCCCCAACTGAAGACTGTGCCTAATTCAGGGCATCTAATTTTAAAGAAGGCAGTGAAGGTAGGTGAGAAGGTGCAGAAAATATTCGTTAAAATATTTTCAGAGATGAGCAGCTTCAGTGACATAGATAGACTGGAGAAGCTGGGACTGTTGTCCTAGGAGAAGGTTGAGAGGACAATAGATAGAGTTAGTCAAAATAATTGAGGGGACTGGACAGAGAGAAACTGTTCTCATTAGCGGCAGGACAAGAACCAAAAGGCACAGATTTAAGGTAACTGGCAAAAGAAGCAAAGGTGAGTGTGTGGTTAGAATTTGGAACACACTACCTGGTTATGTGCTGGAGGCAGATTCAGTCTTGGTGTGCTTAAGGGAAGTGGACAATTACGTAAAGAGATACACGGCAGGACTCCAGGAGACAGCTGTATATAGAATGGCTGTTGCAGGGAGTCAGCAGGGACACAAAGCTCCGAGTGCTGAAATCATTCCATAATTCTATTTTCAAGGATATTGCCGAGAATTTTAAAGATGAAATGAAGATTCCATATGGCATTTCCTTTGGAACAGAGGGTAATGAAGGATGATCTCGTCGAAATAAATAAAACTGAGGGGCCAAAAAGAGGGGAGAATAACCAGGGACAGAGATTGATAGTAATTAGTGGAGGGTCTAGTGGGGTGTTGTAGACATTTTGTTTTCCTTCACGCTAGGCATGGGTTGGAGCCTGAAAAGGTAGAAGACACAGGAGCATCCATGATGCTTAAAAACAAAAATATTTGGATGTGCCCTTGAGGTGTTCTAACCAACAGGAATTACTGACAGAGGGCTCAAATTGAAATTAAACAAGAGCATATTCATACAGGAAAGACAGAAATGATGGACTGAATGACCTCCTTCTGTGCCTTTGGGAAATTTCTTGTTTCCACATTTCCCTGCATTATTAAGAGTAACTGAGCAATGAAGTGGCCCAGTTCACACATAGGATTATGCCTGTTCCAGATGAGGTGACAAACCAGCTCAGATCTAGCTACTGCATTTTGTAAAAACACAATGTACTGGTCACCAACCTAATACTAATTGCAAATCTTTCAGCCTCTGCTGTCCGCTCACGGATAAGATATGTCCCAGAAATGTGAGCTTTTAGGAGATTGTCCGCCTGCCCTCGCTCCAGGTTACCCGCAAACCTAGGGAGGAAGAAGATTAAACAAAAACGGTAGATGCTGAAATTCTGAAAAAAATATTCACTCAGCAGGTTCAGTAGCATCTATGGAGAGAAAAAAATGCTTCAGGTCTGTAACCTTTCTTCAAAAGTGAAACAACAGAAATGCTGGAGTTAGTCTGATATTCGCCTCCTTGTTAATCTGTCTCTGCCCTGGGATGGTTGGATGGGGACAGTGTAGAGAGAGCTTTACTCTGTATCTAACCCCATGCTGTCCCTGCCCTGGGAGTGTTTGATGGCGGGAGGCAGTGTAGGGAGAGCTTTACTCTATATCTAACCCCGTGCTGTCCCTGTCCTGGCAGTGTTTAATGGCGACAGTGTAGAGAGAGCTTTAGTCTGTATTTAACCCCATGCTGTCCCTGTCCTGGGAGGGTTTGATGGGGACAGTGTAGAGAGAGCTTCACTCTGCGTCTAACCCTGTGCTGTCCCTGTCACTGGGAGGGTTTGATGGCGGGGGGGCAGTGCAGAGAGAGCTTTACGCTGTCTCTAACCCTGTGCTGTCCCTGTCCAGGAGTGTTCGATGGAATGTTTCCTCTTTCCAAGACTTACCATGGGTAGATACTGTAGTCAGGTTCTTTTGAAGGTGGTTTAATAAAATGCTGAAAGGAGAAATGAAAAGCATTGACTATTTTGTAACTGAGAGACTTTCAACCAGAAAACCTGGGATCAAAGTAGTTCAGCCGCACAAGTACAAAGTTTAGGAGAATCGAGCTGCTGCATATAGGGCAGAAATTACAATGTCATTGAGAAATATTCCAGATCCTACCCACTCACTGCTTAAAAAGTCCTCTCCTCATGTTGCAATTGTCTCTTTTGCCAATCACCTTAAATCTGTTCTCCCTCATCCTTGATCCGGCCACCAGTGAGAACTCTGTCCAGTCCTTTCATGATTTTGATCTCTATCAATTCTCCTCTCAACTTTCTCTTCTTCAAGCACAACAATTCCAATTCCTCTAGTCTTTCCACAAAACTGAAGTTCATTGGCCCTGGAATTATATTTGTGAACCTCTTCTGCACTCTCTCCAATAACTCAAATCCTTCCTAAAAGAGCAGTACACAGAGCTGAACACACTCCTCCATCTGAAGCTGAGCTCATGTTTTATACAAGTTCAACAGTTACCCCCTTAATCCTGGACTCAATGGCCCTATTTGAAAAGCCTAGCATATAATATGTGCTTTATTAACTATTCTCTCAATCCCATCATCTTTAGAGTCGTATCCTTTCATTTATACTGCCTCCCCTCATTCTTCCAACTAAAGTGTGTCCCCACACACATCTCCACCAGTGAGGTTTGCCCAACTGGCCTAAAGTTGCTGGGCTTATCCTTACAGCCTTTACAATAAAATCTTGGTGCATTTGATCCAGGCATGGTGGCTTCACTTTTATTACCCCTTAGAACTGGGCCTTTTACACTATATCCCTCCTAGTTCTTCCATTAAATATCATCTTGCGTTTGCCCAACCATTTCATAAGCCTGTCTATGTCCTACGGTAGTATATTACTATCCTCTCCACGGTTAATAACTCCTCCAAGTTTTGTGTCATCCACAAACTTTTAAATGGTACCTTACATGGTCAGCAAAATCTATCAAAATAAACAGGATTCCTAATTCCAGCCCAGAGGAATTCCACTGAAGACCTCCCTCCAGTTCAAGAAACAGCTGGTCACCACTGCTCTCTGGTTTATGCTGGACTGACTTTGATTCCATGGGCATCTAATCTATTGACAAGCCTGAGATGGGGCAACTTACCAAATGCCTTTTGCAAGTCCACAAAGACCACATCAACGCATGACCCTCATTAACTGACTTGGTTATCTCTTCAAAAAAATTCAAATCAGTTAAACATCATTAGTCCGTATTCAATTATGCTTCCATTCGTAAATTAAACTATTTAGGTTCAACCAACTGTTAATGTTATCTCAAGTTATCAATTTCTAAACGTTTTCTGCCACCAAGTTTAAACTGACTGGCCTGTCATTATTGGCTGATCTTTAGGTAAATTTTGTGAGTAAGTGATTGTCCACAGAACAACTGAAAACTACACAATGCCTGCCCACATCAATCGGCCTTAATAAGCACATCACTGCAATGGCCCAATAATTTTAGCTATTAAAGACTGGGTGCAAAATATTGTACCTATGTCTCATGTATTTGGGCAGCTGAGATAGGAATGCATTCCAATTCACCCGGTGAGGGTCAGTGTGTGTGGGAGCTGTACCCCAGTGAGAGTCAGTGTGTGTGGGAGCTGTACCCCAGTGAGA
>JAHRHZ010000159.1:255145-272957 GCA_024137785.1 Ginglymostoma cirratum | reverse complement strand
GTGAGAGTCAGTGTGTATGGGACCGTACCCCAGTGAGGGTCAGTATCTTAGTTTTATTAATAACTTACCAAATCATCCGTTGCTAAATCTGGAAAGAAATGGAGATTTTGTTAGGTTATGAACTAAGCACAGCATTCATGTCACAAACCTGACTTGTGCTCCATGCAAACTCCCACTCTTGTGCCCTTATCAATTGTTCCTACCCTCCCTAGCATTATTGACTGTTAATTCTTCCAGAGCTTTGGTGACTTCTTTTTATTCCTCTTTTCTATTCAGGCTGTTCTTCTGCAGAGGAGGCACTGGTCCGAATATTAGCCAAGACGTGTTGAGCGTGGGGCTACTGGCAGATGGCCAACCAGGCCCAGCACAGTGGGACACAGCAATCTGACCGTGGAGGCAGATGACTGACACATAGGGCAGGTACCCCTGGCCCTGCACAGCTTTGTGATCTCATCCTATCAATAAATGAAAAAAGGCCATTGACATTGAACTCCCCAACCCAGAGACCATTCTGAGGACCCTTACAGTGCTTCCAACACACAGTGACCAACAGAGAGGTGTAAGGAATCTCATCAGCTGAGTGTGGGTGGATACATTGGCAGAAGCCGGTAACCTACAGGAGCTTTCCTTGCACTTGTTTGACTTGATGCCATGAGACCTCACAGGATCCAGACCAGGAGTGGGCCATTCAGCCCATCAGGACTGCTCCTTTATTCAACATATTCACGGCTGATCCTCTATCTCAACACCATACTCCTGCTCTGTCCCGACACATCTTCATGTATTCAGCCTCTACAAACTCTCACATTTCTTCGACATATTCATTTCCGCAGATTCCTCATGGTAGTGAATTGCACAAGCTCCCCACCCTCAGAATGAAGACATTTCTGTTCATCTCAGTCTGAAATAATCTTACTGCATGTCCTGAATCTGTGACTTCTCAATCAATTGATCGCATCTCAGCCTCCACTCCACTTTCCTGCCCATCGCCGTAACCCTTTAACCAAAGATAGATTTTTATTTGCAACAGGTTGAAGGGTTAATGGGGAGCAGGCAGGAAGGAGGAGTTGAGGCTGAGACGAGAACAGCTATGATCGTATCAAATAGCAGAGCAGACTCAAGGGGCTAAATTGCCAACAGGGGAGGCAATGGCTTACTGGTATTATCGCTAGACTTTTAGTCCAGAAACTCAGCTAATGTTCTAGGGACCTGGGTTCAAATCCCATCACAGCAAATGGTCAAATTTGAAATCAATAAAAAAAAAAGTCTGGAATTAAGAGCCTAATGATGACCAATGTCAATTGTCAGAAAAACCTACTGGCTCACTTACGTCCTTACCCAGTCTGGCCTACACGTGACTCCAGACCTACAGCCATATGGATGACTCTCAATTGCCCTCTGAAATGAACTAGCAAGCAACTCAGTTGTATCATTCACTTTGAAGTCTTAACAAAGAAATGAAACCAGGACGGATCACCTGGCTTTGACCTGGGCACTGGAAAAGATAACGGCAGAAACAGCCCTGTCGACCTTGCAAAGTCCTCCTCACTAACATAGAACATAAAGAACATAAGAACTAGGAGCAGGAGTAGGCCATCCGGCCCTTCGAACCTGCTCCACCATTCAATAAGATCATGGCTGATCTTTTTGTGGACTCAGATCCATTTACCCGCGCTCTCACCATATCCCTTAATTCCTTTATTGTTCAAAAAACAATCTACCTTAGCTTTAAAAATGTTTATTGAAGTAGCGTCAACTACTTCACTGGGCAAGGAATTCCATGGATTAACAACCCTCTGGGTGAAGAAGTTCCTTCTCAATTCAGTCCTAAATCTGCTCCCTCTAACCTTGAGGCTATGACCCCTTGTCCTAGCTTCACCTGCCAGTGGAAACATCCTCTCTACTTCTATCTTATCTATTCCCTTCATAATTTTACATGTTTCTATAAGATCCCCCCTCAATCTTCTGAATTCCAGTGAATATAATCCCAATCTACTCAGTCTCTCCTCATAAGCCAACCCCCTCAACTCCGGAATCAACCGAGTGAACCTTCTCTGCACCCCCTCCAGTGCCAGTACATCCTTTCTCAAGTAAGGAGACCAAAACTGCACACAGTATTCCAGGTGTGGCCTCACCAGCACCTTGAAGAGCTGCAACATAACCTCTTTGCTTTTAAACTCAATCCCTTTAGCAATGAAGGACAAAATTCCATTTGCCTTCCTAATTACTTCTTGTAGACCAACAGACTACAGACCAACCTTCTGTGATGCATACACAAGGACACCCAGGTGCCTCTGCATAGCAGCACGCTGCAACTTTTTACCATTCAAGTAATAATCCTTTTTACTATTACTCCTACCAAAATGTATGACTTCACATTTATTTACATTGTATTCCATCTGCCAGACCTTTGCCCACTCACTCAATGTATCTATGTTCCTCTGTAAGGTTTCACAGTCCTCTGCACACTTTGTTCTGCCACTCATCTTAGTGTCATCTGCAAACTTTGACACGCTACACGTGGTCCCCAACTCCAAATCACCTATATAAATTGTAAATAATTGCGGTCCCAACACCGATTCCCTGAGGCACATCACTAATCACTGATTGCCAGCCAGAATAGCACTCATTTATCCCCACTCTTTGCTTCCTGTTAGTCAATCAATCCTCTATCCATGCTAATACTTTACCCCTAACGCCATGCATCCTTATCTTATGCAGCAGCATCTTGTGCGGCACCTTGTCGAAGACCTTTTGAAAATCTAGGCACACCACATCCACTGGGTCCCCATTGTCCACCTTGCTCGTAATGTCTTCATAGAATTCCAAAAGGTTTGTCAAGCATGACCTGCCCTTCATGAACCCATGCTGTGTCTGCCCAACGGGACAATTTCTATCGAGATGCCTTGCTATTTCTTCCTTAATAATAGACTCAAGCATCTTCCCCACTCCAGAGGTTAAGCTAACCGGTCTATAATTCCCCATCTTTTGTCTACCTCCTTTTTTAAACAGTGGCGTCACATTTGGGGGTTAATGCCAAAATTGGGAGAGCTGTCTCATAGACTAGTCAAGCAACAGCCTCGCATTGTCATACTCACAGAATCATACCTTTCAGACAGTGTCCCAGACACCATCATCACCGTCCCTGGATATGTCCTGTCCCACAGGCAAGACAGAACTAACAGAGGTGGTGGCACAGTGGTATATAGGCAGGAGGGAGTTGCTTCAACATTGACTCCAAATCCCATCAAGTCTCATGGTTTCAGGTTAAACATGGACAAGGAAACCGCCTGCTGTCCTCCCTCAGCTGATGAATCAGTATTCTTCCACATCGAACAACACTTGGAGAAAACACTGAGGGAGACAATGGCACAAAATGTACTCTGGGTGGGAGATTTCAATGTCCACCACCAAGTGTGGCTCGGCAGCAGTACTACAGATCGAGCTGGTCAGGTCCTAAAGGACATAGCTGCTAGACTGGGTCTGCGGCAGGTGGTGAGGGAACCAACAAGAGGGAAAAATATACTTGACCCCATCCTCGCCAATTTGCCTGCTGCAGACACATCTGTCCATGACAGTGTTGGTAAGAGTGACCATCGCACAGTCCTTGTGGAGACGAAGTCCCGCCTTCACATTGAGAATAACTTCCATTGTGTTGTGTGGCACTATCACCATGCCAAATGGGACAGACTTCGCACAGATCTAGCAACTCAAGACTGGGCATCCATGAGGCGCTGTGGGCCATCAACAGCAGCAGAATTGTACTCCAACACAATCTGTAACCTCATGACCCAGCATATCCCCCACCTAACCACTGCCATAAAGCCAGGGGATCAACCCTGGTTCAATGTAGAGTGCAGGAGGGAATACCAGGAGCAGCAAAAGGCATACCTGAAGATAAGGTATCAACCTGGTGAAGCCACCAAAACAGGACTATTTGCACACCAAAGAAGATAAGCAGTAAGTGACAGACAGAACTAAGCGATCCCACAACCAACGGATTAAATGTAAACTATGCAGTCCTGCCACATCCAGTCAATGAATTAAACAACTCACTGGAGAAGGAAGCTCCACAAGTATCCCCATCCTCAATGATGGAAGAGCCCAGCACATCAGTGCAAAAGATAAGGCTGAAGCATTCGCAGCAATCTTCAGCCAGAAGTGCCAAGTGGATGATCCATCTCAGCCTCCTCCAGTGGTCCCAACATTAGATACCAGTCTTCAGCCAATTCGATTCACTCCACGTGATATCAAAGGAACGGTTGGAGACACTGGATACTGCAAAGGCTATGGGCCCTGACAACGTTCCGGCAATAGGACTGAAGACTTGTGCTCCCCTAGCCAAGCTGTTCCAGTACAGTTATAACACTGGCATCTACCCAACAATGTGGAAAATTGCCCAGGTATGTCCTATACACTAAAAGTGGGACAGATCCAATCCGGCCAATTACCATCCCATAATCTACTCTCGCTTATCAGTAAAGTGATGGAAGGTGTCAGTAACAGAGCTATCAAGCAGCATCAGCTCAGCAACAATCTGCTCAGTGACACCCAGTTTGGTTTCCGCCAGGGCCACTCAGCTCCTGATCTCATTACAGCCTTGGTTCAAACATGGACAAAACAGCTGAATTCCAGAGGTGAGGTGAGAGTAACAGCCCTTGACATCAAAGCTGCATTCAACTAGGTGTGGCATCAAGGAGTCCTGGCAAAACTGGAATCAATGGGTCTAGAATATAGAAGATAGAACAGTACAACACAGTACAGGCCCTTCAGCCCACAATGTTGTGCCGACCTATTATCCTGCTAAGATCAATCTACCCTGCATACCCTACATTTTACTATCCTCCATGTACCTATCCAAGAGTCGCTTAAAGTATCTGACTCCACTACCACTGCCGGCAGCACATTCCACACGCCCACCACTCTCTGTATGAAGAACCTACCTCTGACATCTCCCCTATACCTTCCTCCAGTCACCTTAAAATTATGCCCGCTCATAATAGTCATTTCTGCCTTGGGAAAAAGTCTCTGGCTATCCACTCTATCTATGCCTCTCATCATCTTGTACGCCTCTATCAAGTCACCGCTCATCCTTCTTCGCTCCAATGAAAAAAACCCTAGTTCCCTCAATCTTTCCCCATAAGACTGCCCTCCAATACAGGCAGCTTCCTGGTAAATCTCCTCTGCACCCTCTCTAAAGCTTCCACATCCTTCCTTTAGTGAGGTGACCAGAACTGAACACAATATTCCAAGTGTGGTCTAACCAGGGTTTTATAGTGCTGCAGCAAAATCTCGTGGGCTGTTAAACTCAATTCCCCTGCCAATGAAAGTCAAAGAAAGGTATCAGGGGGAAAACGCTCCAGTGGTTGGTGTCATACCTGACACATAGGGCGATGATCGTGGTTGTTTGAGATCAGTCATCTCAGCTCCAGAACATCTCTGTAGGAGTTCCTCAGGGTTGTGTCCTAGCCCTAGCTATCTTCAGCTACTTCAGCAATGACTTTCCTTCTATCATAAGGTCAGAAGTGGGGATGTTTGCTGATGATTGCATAACGTTCAGCACCACTCATGACTCTTTAGATACTGAAGCAATCCGTGTCCAGATCTTGTTGTATCTGAACAATATCCAGACTTGGGCTGATAAGTGGCAAGTAACATTTGTGCCACACAAATGCCAGGCAATGACCACCTCCAAGAAGAGAGAATCTAACTACAGCCCCCTGACATTCAATGGTAAGATCATCACGGAATCATCCACCAAAAACTCAACTGGACTCACCACATAAATACAGTGACTATAAGAACAGGTCAGAGGCTAGGAATATTGCAGCAAGTAACTCGCCTCCTGATTCCCCAAAGCATGTCCACCATCTAAAAGTCACAATCAGGTGCATGCTGAGTGGATGGATGAGTGCATTCCAACATTCAAGAAGCCCAACATCATCCAGGACAAAGAAGATCACTTGACTGGCACATACACAAGCATCCACTATCTCAATCACCAACACTCAGTAGCAGCAGTGTGTAATATCTACAGGTGCACTACAGAAATTCATCATAAATCCTTAGTCAGCACCTTCCAAACCCAATCCATCTGGAAGGACAACAGCAGCAGATACATGGGAACACTGCCACCTGCAAGATCCCCTCCAAGCCACTCACCATCCTTACTTGGAAATATATCGCTGTTCCTTCACTGTTGATGGGTCGAAATCCTGGAATTCCCTAAGGGCATTGTTGGTCTACCTACAGCACAAGGACTGAAGCAGTTCAAGAAGGCATCTCACACCACCTTCTCAAGGGCAACTAGGGACAGATAATACATGCTGGCCCATCCAGTGATGCACAAATTCTACAAATGATTGAGAGAAAAGACTCCTGTTCATGGTTCTTATGTTCAGTTTTGGCACAAGCGCCCAACTAAAGAGGAGTCTGGAGGGTCAACAGGGCTGTTACTGTTGTCATTAGCAGTGCTCAGGTCTGTTTTATTTTACTCCTTGCTATTGACTTTGTAACAGATTTAATATAACTGTGACAAAAACAAAGTTGCTGGAAAAGCTCAGCAGGTCTGGCAGCATCTGTGAAGGAGAAAACAGAGTTAACGTTTTGCGTCCGGTGACTCTTCCTCAGAACAGTTCTGAGGAAGGGTCACCGGACCCGAAATGTTAACTCTGTTTTCTCCTTCATAGATGCTGCCAGACCTGCTGAGCTTTTCCAGCAACTTTGTTTTTGTTCCTGATTTACAGCATCTGCAGTTCTTTCAGTTTTTATTTAATATAACTGTGGACTTGCTGGGCCATTTCAGGGGTGTGTTAAGAGTCAACAACATTTTTATGTGTCTGCAGTCACATGTAGACCATATCAGGTAAGGATGGCAGATTTCCTTCTCTGAAGGGCATTGTTTTACTAACAATTGAAAATGATTTGATTGTCACCATTGCAATAAGTGTCATTTAATTGATTCAATTTAAATTCTGCCATTAGCCATGGTGAGATTGAAATGTGCGTCCCCTGAACATTAGCCTGAAGTTCTGAATGACTAATCTAGTGACATTACTACTACACCACAGTGAACAGCCCCTGTGCCAGTACAGATGGATCTTTGTTTTAAACCTAGTGGGTTATCGCTCCAGATATAATAAGTGTGGTTAGTAGTAATCAGGACTGCAGAATCTGAAGGGCAGTTCTTCATGTTTCCTGCACTGGGTGGATACAGGAAACGTGTTGGCTGTGCTTTACGTACTGAGCTTGCATTGTGCTGCTGTCTCCAGGCATTCTTTGTGGGCTCCAGCACCACAGTTGGAACAAAGGTAGCCCTGGAAAAAGATCCCTCTGTGGGGGGAAAAGTACAAAAGAACGTTAACTAAGGGACTGAAACACAAACAGAAAATACTGTAAGTCCATCAGAGATGGAGGAGAAAGCGCGGTTTGTGCATGAGTGACCAAACAGATCAACCTCAAACCCAACACGTGCTTTGCTAAAACACAGATGAACCACCAGGACCTGTGCTAATACCTCCTTTAAATCAAACATAATATATTTTACCTCTAATACTTTTACATCTCCTGCCCGACCCCTGCTCATGTGGGTGTGACCCTCTACAACTCATCCCTACATACGTCAGTCAGTTATTCAATGATCAGATGGACCGGTGGTAAAAACACACTGAGAATCCCCTCAGGAATATGGACCGGGAGCTCCTGCTCTTACCTCAGTAACATTCGACATGCCTTGCAGTTGGTGAATTTATCAAAAGTCGTCATTTGGAAGTTGTGGAAATTTGCTGTCGCTTTCTCTGGTTTAATGTTTGACCTGAAAAAGAAGGAATTTAACTGAGACAAAGCCAGCACTGCTCCTTAAACCTTTATTGAAACTGTTGGTTTTGTTATCTCCTTTGCCCTGAGCGTGGTTTGTGATACTCGTACTCACTAGAGTCAGTGAATACCCTCACACACACACACAGGGACCCAGTGTGAGTTATCCAGCAGCTCTGGGATGGACAGAGCTATGGCTGTCACTGTAAGGCATCAGGCTGAAGCCAGGATGAACAGGATTCAATGACAAGGCAGTGATTTTTACTGTCGTACACACAGCAGTAGAGGAGACCATTCAGTCCCTCTGCTCCGTGTCATACTGACATGAGGAGACCTTTCAGCCCCTCTGGTCCACCACAGACTAGCATAAGTAGATCACTCAGCTCTTCTTACAATCCTCGTAGAAAGAGGTTTCACTGGCTCAGGCAATTTTTAATTACTGCACTTTTTTTTTCTGGTGGAAGATCCCGATTCCCACTCCCATGTGAGGGGAAATGCTTCCTGACATCATCCCTGAATAGTTTGGGTTTGAAAGCTGCACCCCGTTGCTCCCAAACAGACCCTGCCACACCCCTCAGCCAGAATAAATAGTGACTCTCCATTGATCCTATTGAATGCTCTAACCATCTTAAACATCCCATTGGAACAGCCCTTCACTGACCTTCCCTGGTACAGGAGCATACACCTGCTTTATCACACTAGAGTTTAGAAAGAGAGGGGATAAATCCAGTTGTTGCAGGACACATTGGAGCAAACATGAACAAAAGGAGGTGGTGGGGGGAAAACAATCCTGTTAAGCGTGCATAAAAACACACAAACAGTAGGCCACTCAGCCCTTCAGACCTGCTTTGCCATTCAACAAGAAAACCTGGAGAATAGCAGGGCTTGGTTTTCATGCATTACCCCAGGTAGGGAATTATAATGCAGAGCGGTAGAATGGAGCTACCAACAGACAAGGAAGCACGTAGGGGTAGGGTAGCTAGGCAATGAGGTGAGGTTGGTGAGATAATAATGAACAGTCAGTATGGATTGCAAAAAGGGACATTTATTTGACCAGTTGATTGAGTTCTTTAAAAGAAAACAGAGACCAAAGGAAGGTAATATTGTAGGTGTAACTTTTCTGGATTTCCAAAAGGCCTTTCTGATTATGTACCACATTATAAACTAATGAATACAGTCAGAGTACACAGATCAGGAGAAATTAGCAGAATTAGGCAGCTAGGTGAATGAAAATCCAAAAGCAGACAAAAGCAGCACAAAGATGACAAAAGGTTGGAAATGGAATCCCTCAAGGATCAGCTCTGGGACTTCTGCTTCCAATCACTTCAAATCAAAATCTGAAACCAAAACAGAAAGTGCTGGAAAAACTCAGCAGGTCTGGCAGCGTCTGTGGAGAGGGGAACAGAATTAATGTTTCGAGTCCAATGACCCTTCTGTTCTGAAGAACAATCTCTGGACTTGAAATATTAATTCTGTTTTTCTCTCCAGATGCAGACTGACCTGCTGAGTTTTTCCAGCAATTTCTGTTTTTCTTTCACACCTCTGCATTTTCTGATGACCCCAAATTGAGGGAACAGTCAATACTGAGTGTTGAAACAAATTACAAGATGCATCAATAAACTTGTGGAATGGGAATCTCATCAGCCAATTAATTTTAACATGGATAAATGTTATGTAATACTTTGGTAAGAATGAATATTTCTTGAAAAATGTCTAAGTGTCCTTATAATTTGTCCCTTTTATACCTGGAATCACTCTGGTGAATCTACACCTACTGTCTCCAAGGCTGATACCTCCTAATATTACTCGGCAGGGTTTAAACTAATGCGGCACAGGGGGTAGGAACCAGAGCAGTAGGTCAGCAAACGAAATGACCGAGGAGGAGCCAGAGACTAAGACCCAGTAAGACTAAGAGGAAGATCACACAGGGGGAGGTTACTGAACACAGTGGGACTGGCGGTCTGAGGTATGTTTGTTTTAATGCAAGGAGTATGACAGGTAAGGCAAATTAATCTAGAGCTTGGATTAATAAATATAACTAAGATGTTGTAGTTATTACAGAGACATGGAGGAGACAGGGACAAAACCAGCAGATTAACGTTCTGGGATTTTGTTGTTTCAGGCGAGGTGGAGAGGGATGTAAAAGAAATGGGGGAGTTGCATTACTGATTAGGTTTGGAGTGTATTAGCAATGAGGAAAGATTCAAAAAATTTGGTTTATTTTCACTTGAACATCGAAGAATGAGGGTGTAACCTGATAGAAGTTTACAAAATTCTGAGAGGCATGGATAGAATGGAGAATTGGAGTCTTTTTCCCAAGGTAGAAATGTCAATTACTAAGGATCATAGGTTTAAGTTAAAAGGGGGAAAGTTTAAAGGAAATGTGAGACGCAAGTTTTTTACATAGGGGGTGGTAAGTGCCTAGAATGTGCTGCCAGAGAAGGTGGTGGAGGTGAAAACAATAACAATATTGAGAGGCATCTTGGCATATACATGAATAGGCAGGGAAGAGGGGGATACGGACCAAATAGAGGCAAAAGGTCTTTCGTTTAGAAAGGTGTCATGCATCAGTGTAGGCTTGGTGGGCCGAAGAGCCTGTTCCTGTGCTATATTGTTCTTTGTTCCTCCTGGGGCACTCAGCCCAGTGAATCCAGTGACTCTCAATGGAGTTTAAAAACAGCTCATTCCACTGTCGAACATCACTTTGACACTTACATTATTCAGTTCCACTGAGATAAAGAGCAATGTGGTGTTAACCTTTTGCACTTTTAACTGTAAATGAACTGTTACCTGGATCCTCAAATTTCTCTACTCCTCCCTACTTCAGAAATATTCTGAACTATGTGGTGTTCAGATTGGATCATCTAACACTGAACTCCACCTTCCACAGATTTTCCAGTTCACTAAATTGACCACACATGTCATTTCACGAGAAAGGAACATATTCTGGTTGCTGCGAGTAATGGCATGATAATAAACTCGCGAAGTTGCTCAGAGAGTGAAATTTCAGTTTGGATCAAGTACAGCAGTCAGCCTGCAACCTGTCACTGCAGATACAGGACTCACATTGCCATTTCAAACTGCTCCATCCACTTCCTCTTCATCTCCTCTGTTTTACAGAACAGCTGGAATCCCTGCTTCCCCTGAAGGTGAATTAAATAGAAGGCGTAGGACCACTGAAAAACACAAACAGCAAAACTGCAGGTTATAAAGACAGGGAAGCAATATCAGGCACACTGATTCCATAAGTCGGAGCACAAGGGGCAACTTACCACCTGAGGGGAAATTCACCGCTCGGGGTGGGGGGGGGGGGATTTTCCACCCTGGGGGAGGGGGAAAATTCACCACCCAGAAGGGGAGGATGGGAATTCATCACCTGGGCGGTGGGGCAGACCACTGCCCAAGGGGCAATTCACCACCCTGGGGGCAATCCACCACCCAGGGAGTAATTCACCACCCGGGGGGGGGGGCAATGCCACAACCCAGGGGGCAATTCACCACCCGGGGGGGAGGGGGACAATTCACCAGCCGGGGGGCAATCCACCACCCAAGAGCAGAACAGTCTTCATTTGTCTGGAGTTGATCAAGAGTTAAACTTCATGCAGAATTGTCAATATGCAGAGAGGAGCTTTCCTCAATTTTGATGCAATCCCCAGACGCACTATTTCCTGCTGGAGCTTCCCATCCCTGTCCCTGCAGTAATCTATTCCAATCATCCCAATGCCGGGTCAGCCAGTCACCACTTTAGTCCCTGCTCTGATCTCCCCTGAGCCCAGCAGTTGCATCTTAATATTATCTATTGTCTTAGGCAATCCTTTAAGGATGACTTTAGATATGATGACCCTCCCCCTATTCGCCCAGTTATGTGAATAGTTTCTAATATTTGCTTTGTGTTGGGTCCAGGTGAATGCCCTGCTGGACCTGTCACTCGGTTCTTCTATTTGTTCCCTGTATAAACCACTGGAAGGACCGTGACCATCGGAATCTGACAGAATAGCACAATTTCAAGAAGGTTACATACCCAGTGCTGCACAAACCGTCACCAAGTAAATTTTCACCTGGTAATGAGCATCACAAACTATCACCAGGTTAACTTTAACCTGCAGTGTCAACTATCACTGGGCTAACACTCACCATCAACCTGCAGTGTCAACTATTACAATGTTTTTGCAGCGATTTCTAAGCAGCTTAGTTACAGCAACTTACCATCTTGCCGTGAGACTGGGAAGCGTGCAAGAACACAGCAGAGAAATTAATGAGCAGAGTATCAGAGTTAATCAAACCTGAACAATCAGCAAGTGGCATGAAGGAATTTACTGTACTCATGGCTCCTCCATTTTTACCAGCTTCAAATATTATGCAAGAGACAGAATAAAACCAAGCAGCAATCCCCCCAGTGGGAAGGTGCCCAGCAAGGTTTGGAGTCATGTGGATCACAGTGACACACACCCCTCCTGGGCTGAGTGAGTACTTTTCAGCCAGTGCAGGAGGTAAGGAGTCTGCCAAAGGACCCAGTGATGCACTATTTAGTTAAATATCCTCATGACACTAAAGTCGGTGGAGTGGTGGACAGTGTGGAAGGATGTTGCAGGTTGCAGGGAGACTTGGATAAACTGCAGAATTGGGCTGAAAGGTGGCAAATGGAGTTCAATGCAGTAAATGTGAGGTGATTCACTTTGGGAAGAATAATAGGAAGGCAGAATACTGGGTCAATGGAAAGATTCTTGGTAGTGTGGATGTGCAGAGGGATCTTGGTGTCCAGGTACATAGATCCCTGAAAGTTGCCACCCAGGTTGATAGTGCTGTTAAGAAGGTATACGGTGTGTTAGGTTTCACTGGTAGAGGGATTGAGTTCCGGAGCCGTGATGTCATGCTGCAACTGTACAAAACGCTAGTGCGGCCTCACTTGGAATATTGCGTACAGTTCTGGTCGCCCCATTACAGGAAGGATGTGGAAGCATTGGAAAAGGTGCAGAGGAGATTTACCAGGATGTTGCCTGGTCTGGAGCAAAGGTCTTATGAGGAAAGGCTGAGGGACTTGGGTCTGTTCTCATTGGAGAGAAGAAGGCTAAGAGGGGATTTAATAGAGACCTACAAAATGATCAGAGGATTCGATAGGGTGGACAGTGAGAGTCTTTTTCCTAGGATGATGACGTCGGCTAGTACGAGGGGGCATAGCTGCAAATTGAGGGGTGATAGATTTAAGACAGATGTCAGAGGCAGGTTCTTTACTCAGAGAATGGTAAGGGCATGGAATGCCCTGCCTGCCAATGTAGTTAACTCAGCCACATTAGGGGCATTTAAACAGTCTTTGGATAGGCATATGGATGATGATGGGATAGCGTAGGAGGATGGGCTTAGATTAGTTCACAGGTCAGCGCAACATCGAGGGCCGAAGGGCCTGTTCTGCGCTGTATTGTTCTATGTTCTATGTTCTATGATATTCACTGCAAGGTGACACACAGGAAAAACCATCCTTGTATTCCAGAAATTTTAAAATCAACTTTAAAGATAAATCTGGGCAAATGAGAACTGGAAATGAATAAACAGAGAAACAGAGGAAATCCAGAGAGGGGGAGATGCGGGTGTGAAACAGAGAGGGGGAGACATGGAAGAGAAACAGAGAGGGGGAGACGTGGGGGAGAAGCAGAACAGGGGAGACACGGGGGGAGAGGAAAACAAACAGGGGGACATGGAGGGGATTTTTTTTATTACTCATTCATGGGATGAGGGTGTTGCTGGCTAGGTGGCATTTATTGCCCATCCCTAATTGCCCAGAGAGCAGTTCAGAGTCAACCACATTGCTGTAGGTCTGGAGTCACATGTAGGCCAGACCAGGTAAGGATGGCAGTTTCCTTCCCTAAAAGGGCATTAATGAACCATTGGGTTTTTCCGACAATCAACAATGGATCCATGGTCATCATTAGATCCTTAATTCCAGATATTTAATTGAATTCAAATTCCACCATCTGCCGTGGTGGGATTCGAACCCGGGTCCCCAGAACGTTAATCTCTGGATTAACAGTCCAGCGATAATACCACTAGGCCATCACCTCCCCTGGATGGTTGAAACAGAAAGGTGGAGGTATGGGGGAGATGCGGGGGAGAAACAGACAGGGGAACATGGAGGGGGCGATTGAAACAGAGAGGGGGAGACACAGGGGAGAAACAGACAGGGGGTTAACACGGGGGAAAAACAGATGGAGGAACATGGAGGGGGCAGTTGAAACAGAGAGGGGGTTGACACCGGGGAAAAACAGACAGGAGAACATGGAGGGGACAGTTGAAACAGAGAAGGGGAGACGCGGGGGAGAAACAGACAGCGTCATGGAAGGGATGGCTGAAATAGAAAGGTGGAGGCATGGGGGACAAACAGAGAGGAGAAGACACAGGTGGGTGAAACAGAAAGGGGAAGACACGGGAGGGTGAAATAAAAGGATATGGGGAGCAAGATGTGAATGAACAGTGAGGGGTATGTTGCTGGGAATCATGAACATTTGTTTAAATTTTGAAAGTGAGAGCAGCCTGTGGGCCTGGGAGAGCAGCTTATACCATCATTTGCAATTGCCTAAAACTCCCCACAGCCCACCATCGCCCCCTCACCCATAACTGAATCCCACCCTCCATTAAACACTCACTGTCTTATTAAGAATGCTTAAAGGATCAGTGGGTTTATAAACAGAGACAGAGTATAAAAGTGAGGAAGTGAATCTACATCTCTACAAATCATTGGTGAGAACACATTTGGAGTATTGTGTTCAGTTCTGGGTACTTTATTTAAGGAAGGATGTGAAAGCCCTGGAGAAAGTTCAAAGGAGATTTACTAGAATGATACCAGGAATGAGAGATTTTAGACAGAAGGGAAGATTAGAGAGATTGGATGTATTCTCCTTAGAACAGATAAGGTTAAGGGGTGACCTTATTTGTTTGAAATTATGAACAATTTTGACAGGGTAAAAATGGATATTCTGTTTCCACTAGTTGGTAAGTCTGTAACTAGGGATCACAATTTCAAGATTGTCAGCAAGAGAACTAGGAGTGAGATGAGGAAAAATCTCTTCACTTAGAGTTATTAGGAATTGGAAACAGCTGCCTGGGAGAGTGGTGGAGGCCGATTCCACAAGTTTCAAAAAAAAGCTGGATACATATTTGAAAGGATGAAGTTAGAAGGCTATAGAAGAAAGGGCTGGGGATGAGACTGGATAGCGGGAGCTGGTACAGGCATGATGGGTCAAAAGCCTCCTTCTGTATTGTAAATTTCTTTGAATCTACCCCTGCTTCAACAACAGAATCAAATCACCCACACCCCTACGTAACACACCCATCACTGATGTCTCCAGCCAATCTGCCATACAGCCTGAAGACGGTGACTCCATTGCACCAGTATGTTACTTCTTTCTGAAGCCCAGAGACTGAGTCAGGGATTCAGACAGTTACCTTTCGTAAGTCCTTGTTGTTCATTGGGTCATCAGTTACTTTATGAGCCTGTAGATCAATCGTCTCTTTTAGCTCATAGTTGTACCCTTTCCTCTTACACACAATCACTGCCTTATCAAACAGAAACAAGTATCTGGAAGACAAAAACCAACATTCCAGATCATTCCAAATAAAAAACTCAAATAACACAAAAAACACAAGCACGAGACTTCATTTCTATCTTCACCAGCTCCCACACACACTGACTCTCACTGGGGTACAGTCCCACACACACTGACTCTCACTGGGGTACAGTCCCACACACACTGACTCTCACTGGGGTACAGTCCCACACACACTGACTCTCACTGGGGTACAGTTCCACACACACTGACTCTCACTGGAGTACAGTCCCACACACACTGACTCTCACTGGGGTACGGCTCCCACACACACTGACTCTCACTGCGGCACAGTGCCACACACACTGACTCTCACTGCGGTACAGTGCCACACACACTGACTCTCACTGCGGTACAGTCCCACACACACTGACTCTCACTGGGGTACGGCTCCCACACACTCTGACTCTCACTGGGGTACAGCTCCCACACACACTGACTCTCACTGAGGTATACTCCCACACACACTGAACTTTAACCTGGGGCACACTCACCGATCCTGTTTTGTTCGGTTAACTATGGAGCAGACTTTTAATTCACCGTCAATCTTTGGTCTCCCATAATTTGTCAGAGATGTGTGCTGTTAAAACAAAATGGGTGATAAACTTTGATTCCCCAAATGCAGCCAACACTCACCCTCCCCAATCGTGGATGCACCCTCCCCTCTCCTGCAATCAACTGCCCCTCAGCCATACACACCCCAACCCACAGATATCATCCCTAACTGCAGACGCTCACGCTCACCCTCCCCCGTCCCCTCCTGCTGT
Organism: Ginglymostoma cirratum; assembly: GCA_024137785.1. Classification (NCBI taxonomy): domain Eukaryota; kingdom Metazoa; phylum Chordata; class Chondrichthyes; order Orectolobiformes; family Ginglymostomatidae; genus Ginglymostoma; species Ginglymostoma cirratum. The sequence goes on along the minus strand of JAHRHZ010000159.1, from coordinate 256,777 downwards.
CAGCCCCCTCCCTTCCCTCCTGTTGCACATACCCCAGCACAGTGATCTCCCACATTTATTTCAAGGACTCTCCATCAGAGGCCACATTACAGACCCTTGAGTTGGAGCTGAGAAATAATTAAACCCTGCCTGAAATCAATGAGGGGCTCATGACCAATGTGCACAAAGAGCCCAAGCCTTTACAATCGTCCAACATGAAAGCAGAAATGGAAAAGTGAACTGGAGGATTTCATGAAGGGATAGTGTGCGCAAGAGAGTGCGGGTGTGTGCAAGAGTGAGAGTGTGTGTTTGCAAGAGAGAGAGGGTGTGTGTGCGAGTGTGAGCGAGAGTGTGTATGAGAGTGTGTGTTTGTGTGTGAGAGTGAGTGAGTGAGACAGAGAGAGAGAGAGACAGAGAGAGAGAACATAGAACATAGACAATAACTCAGACAATTTTAAACACATGAAATAGTTCAAATAGGAGAAAAAAAAATTCCCGAGGACGATCCTCTTCCATGGTTAACTCAGAAGTTGGAGATAGTATCAAACATATCAACTCACCCCCATAGAAAGTGAGTCTGGGGCATTAATAAATGAAAATAAAGAGATGGCACATTAACTGAGCACGTATTTTGTATCGGTCTTCACTCTAGAGGATACAAGTAACATCCCAGCAGCAGCAATAAATCAGGAAATGGAATGAAGGTAAGAACGCTGGAAAATCATAATCACTGGGAAGTGGTACTGAGTAAATTGTGACAGACAAGTATCTGGGTTCTGACAGACTTCCATCTGAGGGTTTGGAAAGAACTGACTATAAGATCACTGATACATTGGTTTTAATTTTCCAAAACTCCCTTGATTCTGGGACAGTCCCATTAAATTGGAAGATAGAAAATGTAACTCCTTTACTCAAAAAGTGAGGGAGTCAGAAAGCAGGAAAGTACTAGCTGGTTAGTTTAACAACTGTCACAGAGAAAATGTTGAAGTAATTATTAAAGTTGTCATGGTCAAGAATCACACAACACCAGGTTATAGTCCAACAGGTTTATTTGAAAATGCAAGGTTTTGGAACTCAGCTCCTTCCTCAGGCGTAGTGTGAGAGAGAGGGTATAAGACACAGAATTTATAAGCAGAGAGAGAGTGAGTGTGTGTGTGTGTGTATGAGAGAGAGAGTGTGAGTGTGTGAGAGAGGCAGAGTGAGTGAGTGTGTGTGAGAGAGAGAGTGAGTGAGTGTGTGTGTGAGAGACAGTGTGAGTGAGTGTGTGTGAGAGACAGAAAGTGAATGTGTGAGAGAGACAGAGTGTGTGTGTGAGAGAGAGAGAGTGTGTGTGTGAGAGAGAGAGAGTGTGTGTGTGAGAGAGAGAGTGAGTGTGTGTGTGTGAGAGTGAGAGACAGTGAGTGTGTGAGCGAGAGAGAGAGTGTGTTTGTGTGAGAGAGAGACACTGAGAGTGTGTGTGTGTGTGTGTGTGTGTGTGAGAGAGAGGGAGACACAGTGAGTGTGTGAGAGACAATGAGTGTGTGTGTGAGAGAGAGAGAGAGACAGTGTGTGTGTGAGAGAGAGAGTGAGTGTGTGTACGCGAGGGTGTGCGAGAGCAAGGGTGCGTGAGCGAGGGTATGCGTGAGAGCGAGGGTGTGCGTGAGAGCAACTGCG
>JAHRHZ010000159.1:241097-255135 GCA_024137785.1 Ginglymostoma cirratum | reverse complement strand
GTGAGAGCGAGGGTGTGCGTGAGAGCAACTGCGAGAGCGAGGGTGTGTGTGAGAGAGCGTGTGTGTGAGAGAGAGACTGTGTGCGTATGAGAGAGACTGTGTGTGTATGAGAGACAGCGTGTGTGTGAGAGACAGCGTGTGTGTGAGAGACAGCGTGTGTGTGAGACAGTGTGTTTGTGTGTGGGAGAGAGTGTGTGTGTGTGAGAGAGACTGTGTGTGTATGAGAGAGTGTGTGTGAGAGACAGCGTGTTTGTGAGAGACAGCGTGTTTGTGTGTGGGAGAGTGTGTGCGTGTGTGAGAGAATGTGCGTGTGTGACAGTATATAGTATGGTAGGGTCACCTGTTGTGCAACATGAGCCCAAGATCCCAGTTGAGGCCGTCATCACGGGTATGGAACTTGGCTATCAGCCTCTGCTGAGCAATTTTGCTGTCTTTCTCGCACACAACCTGTTATTGTCTGTTTATGACCTTATCTACTCCAGTCCAACACCAGCATCTCCACATCATAGCAGAACACTTAGATAAGTTCAAGATAATGAGGCAGAGCCAACATACTTTTGTGAAAAGGAAATCATGTTTAACCAACTTATTGAAGTTAGTTGTAGTAAATAACATGCAGGGGCCTCAATGTTTTATAATTTACAATGGATGAAGGGATGGCACATTCAGTTGCTACATTTTCTGATGGGATGTGGATAGGAAAGATCGTAACCTGTGATGAAGACATAGGAGGCTACATTAAGATACTGATAAGTTAGGTGAGTGGGCAAAGATGTGGGAAATGGAATATAATGTGGGAAATTATGAAACAGCTCATTTTGACAGGAACGCAAAAAAAAGCCTAATATCTAACTGATGTAGGATTGCAGAGCTGTGAGATGCAGAGGAATCTCGGTGTCTTCGGTCATGAATCAAAATGTTAGCGTGCACATACAGCAAGTCGTTAAGAAAACCAACAGAATACTATTGGACCAGATAAAACATAGGAGGCTATGCTTCAGTCATACAGGGCACTGGTGAGATCATATCGAAAGTACCATTGTCAGTATAGGTCTCCTTATTTAAGGGAGTGTGAAAATGTAAATACATTGGAAGTAGTTCAGTGGTTTCCTTGACTAACCCCTGGAATGAGCAGGTTGCCTTATGAGGAAAGGTTGACAGACTAGGCTTGTATCCACTGGAGTTTAGAAGAGTTAAGAGGCAACTTGATTGAAACATAAAACACTGGAAGACCTTGACAGGGTGGATGTGGAGAAGTGAATTCTGAAGGACTCTGTTTCTCTGTCTACAGATGCTACCAGACCTGCTGAGTTTCTCCAACATTGTAAGCGATTTTCAGATTTCCAGTACTCCTGACTTTTGCCTTCATATGGATACTTTCTCTCACGGGAGAATATTGATGTAGACATCACTATTTAAAAATCCGAGGTCACATTTAAAGAGAGATAAGGAGACATTTTTCCCACTGAGGGTTCTGAACACTCTTCCTCCAAAGGTATTGAAAACTGCTTGAATACTTTTGAACGAAGAGGTAAGTCAATTCTTGTTAAGCAATGAGGTGAAAAGTTATTGGGGGTGGTACGTATGAGGGGTGATCAAATCAGACATGACCCTATTGAATGGCTGAACAAGCCTAAGGACAGAGCGCATGACTCCTGTTCCTAAATTAGTTTGTTCAGATTTGAGCAAGGGCTGTGCCCAGAACAACTGATCGATTACTCAGCTCCCTTTGTTATACACTCTCTGATCAATTACTTAACCCTCTGCGCTCACCAGATTCTCTATCGAGCACTGGAATTCTGAGATCTTCTTCAGGGTCTCGTTATCCCTCTTAACTTCGTTGATGTACATTGCCAGATCCTGAAACAGAACCAGACACACCATCACTTCGGACACAACCCACCACCACCGCATACACACATATTCAATCACCGCACAGCCCCCTAGACACGGCTTACACACACATTCAATCACCGCACAGCCCCATAGTCACACCATACACACACATTCACTCACCGCACAGCCCCATAGTCACACCATACACACACATTCACTCACCGCACAGCCCCATAGTCACACCATACACACACATTCACTCACCGCACAGCCCCATAGTCACCCCATACACACACATTCACTCACCGCACAGCCCCATAGACACCCCATACACACACATTCAATCACCGCACAGCCCCATAGACACACCATACACACACATTTAATCACTTCTGATACAAATACCACCCCGTGTGCAAGCACACACACACAAACACACACACAGACACACAAACACAGAGTCACTTCAGACACCAACCTGAGCAGCTCTCACTAGCAAGATATTGAGTTATCCCTAATTTAATCTCTGACATGAAGCTGCCCCATAGGTTGGGCGCAGTTTCAGTGTCCTTTTGGAAAGACTGGGCTGATCCCAGCTCTCGAATACAGCAGCTAAAAATTGTCATCAGCTGGCAGTGCCAGGCACCAGGCCTAGGTGGCGATCTTGTCCGACTGACCGACACTGGCGGATCCCAGCTGATTTGTTCAAGTTGGCCTCTCAGTGGATTGAAAACTCATCCGTGTCTGTGTGTCCAGAAGCATTCCTCCCCTACAATCAGGTCAGGCTCAGCATGTCTCTTTGTGAACTCCAGCACTGATCACTCACTAAGATAACAAGGTGTAGAGCTGGATAAACACAGCAGGCCAAGCAGCATCAGAGGAGCAGGAAAGCTGACGTTTTGGGCCTCGACCCTTCTTCACAAAAATTTTTCAAAATTTTCAGAAAAATCTTTTTTTGAATAAGGGTCTAGGCCAGAAACGTCAGCTTTCCTGCTCCTCTGATGCTGCTTGGCCTGCTGTGTTCATCCAGCTCTACACCTTGTTATCTCAGATTCTCCAGCATCTGCAGTTCCTGCTATCATTGAACACTCGCTGGCCAATTCACCAGGGAGGCATCACACAGAACCTCATCCTGGTTTACATACGGAATGCAGAACAGTATCAGCTACCCACCCAGGGTACTGAGGCCAAATTCAGCATAGCCTGAAATTAGTTCATGCCTCACTAGCAAAACAGTTGGGGGAGGCAGGGGTGTAGACAGTTGAGGTTGTGCGTGTGTAGGGAGGTGTGAATGTCAGAGGGTAGGAGTAAATGGGGGAGGGAGGTTGGGACAAGTGTGCATGTGCAGGGATGTGACAGCAAGTGTGTGCAGGGGAAAAGTGTGAATGTTGGGGTGTTAAATGCAACAGCACACGGGGCAGGAGAGACGATGCGCGGGGCGGGAGGCGGGAGAGGCGGCACGCGGGACGGGAGAGATGGCGCGCGGGGCGAGACAGGCAGCGCGAGGGGGCGAGAGTGTGAGTATGGAGGCAAAATGTGTGTGAGGCAACTGTGAGTTTGCAGTGATGGGTGTGAGATCGTGGAGAGGCGAGTGTGAGAGTGAAAAAGGGTGACTGTGCATCTTTTGATTGGCTGTCTCACTGCTTATGTCTCTGAGAGACTCCACAGAATGAAACCAACATCTTCAACCCATCTCACTTTCTCTCTCTCTCACTCACACACACGCACGCACACGCACACGCACACTGATTTCACACTAAGGAAGTAGGGGCGAATTAAAGAGACCCATCTGAGCATCTGGAGAGGTGGCAGATTCAGGAGGGAAATTGGAGAGGGGGCAGATTCGGGAGGGAAATTGGAGAGGGGGCAGATTCGGGAGGGAAATTGGAGAGGGGGCAGATTCCAGAGGGAATTATAGGGCTGACAAGGGTTAAAGCAAAGACAGCCATGGGTAACAAATGGAAAATGTGAACAGAATTTCTGAGGTTTTCAGGCTTGGCTTGAAAGGTCAGTGTCTGTGTAAATGCAGACTGATGGTTTGTGTTGTGTCAAAGTGAATCTAGTGACTCGCACGGATTCTGCACCCTCAGGGCTGACCTGCATCGCCTCTAATGCTTCCTTCAGCTGCTGCTTCTCTGGACGGTCACTCGAGTGGCTGAGCAGCTCCTAGGAGAGAAACAAGATTAACTCAAGATGACCATCTCTGTCCCTCAGCAGTTTGACACAAGTCTCAATGACATCACAGGCTTGAGTTGGTGGGACAAGGATCACCAAATCGGTCAGTGCAAATTCTTCCCAGGTACACACAAGTAGTTAGCGTATCCAGATGTGTGCACCTGTGACCTCTGACCCAGTGTGTGTAATCAATGGCTCCAGCTGATACGTACCTTCAATAAGAGGTGATACTTCAACACTCGCTGCATAGGCACCACCAGCAGATCTTGCAGCTTAAACTTCCCATCCTGAACTTTCAGGGTGCACTCCTACACAAAGAAAACAGAACTACTCACTGGATCACTATCAGAAACATGCAGGATACAGTACCCTCTGATTCGCACTCTCTCTCGGTGTCCAGTGAACCTGTGGGAGGAGGAATTGCACACTCACAGCCAGATCCCAGCAACTCCCAGACTGGGTGTGAGAGGGACAGAGTCAGGGCTGATGGGCTTGGGGGATGGGAGGGTGGGGTGTGGAGGGGGTGAGCTATTGCAGACGAGGGTGGGGTTGGGGCTGTGCGTAGGCTGCATGGGAAACAGAGAGGCCGTGCGGGAGACAGAGATGGGACAGCAAACATAAGAATTACTTCCATTGCCTTCCATCACTCCTGTATCATCTCTCAGCCCCCACCCCCAATTCCCCCACCACCCCAAGTTACAGCCTATGGGTTTATTTACCTCAATTTTACTCCGGATTTCCTCTCGGGAAGACAGGAGTTGATCCAATGTCTTTTGGGAATTTTCCATCTGACTGCAATATTTGCCATAAATCAACAGCCTACAACAGAAACACAGATTTGATCAAGGGAATAACGAGGGTCGGGGGGGGGTAACAAGGTGCAATGTGGGACACCTGGGGCATTTAGGGGTTAACAAGCGGCAGTGTCTCCTCTTGTTCCGACAGATGGAGCAGTCTGTCAATTCCAATGACAGAGACAGTATTTCCCTGTCTCTATGAGCACACTCTCAGTCGCACTAATTCGATGTGGGAGAACACTGGGCCATTTCCAGTTTATTAACATAGACCACTCAGAGTCACAGACCATAACCACCATCAAAAGGAGATACAGTCAGTCACTCACTCCAGACTTATTGGTTTTCTTTGTGAACAGGGGAGTGGATTGGATAACTGAACTGATGGTGCTCAATGAGATAGGGATCACTTTATCCCCAAAGAGAGAGGCTGATAGGGAGTTTCTGAATCAGGGAATGCACTCGTATTATTTTATTTTAAATTCATTCACAGGATGAAGATGTTGCTGACCAGGCCAGCATTTATTACCCAGAAGAGTCAACCTCATTGGCTTTGGGTCTGGAGTCATGTGTAGGCCAGACCAGGTAAAGAATGGCAGTTTCCTTCCCTGAAGGACATTAGTGAATCAGATGGGCTTTTCCTGACAATCGACAATGGTTTCACGGTTATCATTAGACTTTTAATTCCAGATTTTTACTGAATTCAAATTTCACCACCTGCTGCAGTGGGATTCAAACCCGATACACTAAACACTAACTGGGTCTCTGGATTCACAGCCGGTGATAATAACACTAGGCCATCACTTTTCTAAGCTGCATTTCAAAAAACCACTCCACTACTCTCTTAAGACCACTCCTAAGTTGAACCCTTTCCTATCTCATGCTTTCTGCTATTATTTCAGATTTCCAGCATTGAGCTTCCTCTCTGATAGCCACACCGAGTATTGTACATTGCAGAACCCTTTCACAAACCTGTTCCTGCTACAAGCCACATGAAATCACTGACTAGGGACAAAGGGTCAGGAATCTAACCTGGCCTGTACCCTCTACTACAGGTCAATGCAAATGGTTCCTGCACTCTCTCAGAACACATATTAGAATCACAACCTAGGTGAGTAGAGGTTCAGGGTATTAGCACAACCTATGCCTGTACTGTCCCTGAGCTGAATCCTCTACCATTACCTTCCAAACTTGGAAAGGTTGAACAATGGCTCTTAAACCTGTGACAAATTTTGAATGAGGAACATTTTCGAAAGAGACCATGTTTTGTATCGTATGGTCACCACCCCACCACAACATCTCTAATCCCCAAGCCCACTGCGAGTGCCTGAGGGACATTTACAATTCACAAAGAAACACTGCCATCACCTAAACTGCAATCAGCAGTTTCTCACATCACACACAGAAAAATAAATCCATCTTCCTTATGATTACTTCACCAGCTTTCAACAGAATACAACTCGGCTGTTTCTTAACATGCAGCAAACCTGCTGAGCACCAGTGGGTGACATAGACTCACCCATGGTGCACCGGTAAGTGGTCCACACTAACCGATTGGATATTGCTGTTATCAGATTCTTCCCAGTGACAGTCCAAGAGAATCCAGAGATCATACTGAAGCAGTAAATACAACATGCTCAGGATAGTTATGACGGAAGCTGAATTTCTCAATGAACCTGTTAAATCTTTGCCAATCTGTTGTATTGGCATGTGATAGGTATTTCAATATTGGGCAATTATTTGCATTTTTCATTCTTTGTATGTTTGGGAATTTACAGGGAAATGTGAGACTGCAGGATGGAGAATGTCACAGCAAATAAACCCAGGAAACTTCCACTCGAATTGACAAAACACTTTCATTCTAAGATCAGCGTATTCCACAGGGATTGGTGCTGGGTCCACATTTGTTTGTCATTTATTTAAATGATTTGGATGAGAAGATAGAAAGCATGATTCGTAAGGTTGCAGAAGACACCAAAATTGGTGGTATGGTGGACAGTGAAGAAGGTTACCTAAGATCACAAACAGACCTTCATCAATTGGGTCAATAGGGTGAGGAGTGGCAGTTGGATTTAATTTGGATAAATGCAAGGTATTGTTTGTTTACCAAAATGCAAGGGCAGGACTTATACAATTAAAGGTAGGGCCCTAGGTAGTGTTGTAGAACACAGACACCTAAGGGTTCAGGTACATAATTCTTTGAAATTTGCATTACATGTAGACAGGGTGGTTAAGACAGTGTTTAGTCTTTGAGTATAGGGGTTGGGATATCATGTTGAGCTTGTACAGGACATTGGTGAAGTTTCTTCTAGAGTACTATGTGCAGTTCTGGTTGCCCTCTTATAGGAAGGATATTATTAAATTGGAGAGGGTTCAGAAAAGATTTACCAGCATGTTGCTAGAAATGGAGGGTTTGAGTTATAAAAATAGGCTCCTTTTTTCACTGGAGCTTAGGATGTTGAGGGGTGACCTTGTTGGGGTTTATAAAATCATGAGGAGCATTGATAAGGTGAATAGAAAAGGCCTTTTCCCTAAGGTGACGAAGTTTAAAACAAGGGGGCATATTTTTAAGGCAAGAGGAGAAAAATTTCAAAAGGACGTGCAGGGGATCTTTTTTTGTTTACATAGCAAGTGGCTTGTGTGTGCAATGAACTGCCAGAGGAAGTGGCGGATGCATTTGGATAAGTACAAAAATAGGAAAGGGTTGGAGGGATGTGAGCTAAACGCAAGCAGGTGGGACTAGTTTAGTTTGGGAACATGGTCAGTGTGGATTGGTTGAACCAAAGGGTCTGTTTCCAAACTGTAGGTCCATGACTCTATGATCTGCTCCATGACTGCAATTATTGCACAGGGTGAACCTGAGATGCTTCCATCACAACACATTAAACATTGCACATCAACCATAGGTTTTTCTCACACACCTTGAGAATGCCAAGCTTGGTTAATTTGAATTGCAGAACATCAAAAGAATATTATCACACAATAGGAACCGAGTGTGAGAGAGGTAGCTGCACTGACTCTGATACAGAGGTACAGATATTGTTATACTAACACAGAGAGTAAGAGAGAGAGAAAGGAGGAAGAGACAGAAGACAGAGGTGAATGAAAGGGGCAAGGAAAGGGGGATAGAGAAGCAAAGGGGAGAGAAAGGTAAAGAGGAGAAAGATGAGAGAAGGAGTGAGACAGAGACAAAGAGAAAAAGAGAGACCCCGAAACACAGAGTAAGACCAAAATAATCCCTGACTTTGAGAGTTCTTACCGTTCTTTGAAATCCAGGAAGACTTTGTAGAGTGTGTTCCCTCCTGAGATTGCTGCCAAATCAATGGCTCTCAGTAAATTGTAATGCACCCAAATCAATTCCTGGAACAGAGAGAGAATGGTTTTGTCAAGAGAACGGAGATTTTTGCCACAGCCTCTTTCCAAATGCTGGGAAGCTGAGGTCACAGACCAAGAAACAGAGAAACTAGGAAGAAAGTAGGCCATTCAGCCCATTGAGTCTGTTCTGATATTCAATATGGTTTTGGCTAATCATACAAGTCAGTTCCCTGCAGCCGCTTTCTCCCCATACACTTTGATATCTTAGACGTAAGAACTATATCTAACTCCTTCCTGAAAACATTTAATGTTTTGGCCTCAACCGCTTTCAATGACAGAGAATTCCACAGGCTCCCCACTTTCTGGTTGAAGACATTTCTCCTCATCTCAGGCCTAAATGGCCTATCCCATATCTTTAAACTGTGACTCCCTGGTTCTGGACTCTCTGGTTAGTGGGAACATCCTTCTTACATTTAGCCTGTCTAGTGCTGTTAGAATTTTAAATATTTCTGAGATTTTCCCTCATTCTTCTAAGCTCCAGAAATATAGTCTCTCTTCAGAAATCAGTCCTGCAGCTTCAGGAGTCAGTCTGGTAAACCTCTGTTGCATTCCCTCCATCGCCAGACCATCCTTCCTCAGATAAGGAGTACCTAAAGACTGAATGAATAAAAATAAATGTTCTACAGGCTGTGGGCTTGGATGGCTAGGATTCCCAAATGCCCTTGTGAAGATAGTGTTGAGTCGTCTTCTTTAAGTAGAAATAAGCATCTTGTCAGATCAGGACAGAGTGCAGTTATGAGTTAACTACTCTGCCATGGCTTTGTAGTCACATGTAGACCAGAGATTTTTCAGAACAATCTGGCTGCTTCACAAAGGTCACTTCACCCAAACTCACTGAGGGCCACAAGCATCTCCTTTCACTGGAGAGAGAGAGGGAGATTATGCAGCACAGGAGTGAGAGGAGGCTGTGATCCCCTGAACTACCACAGCCAGGGGGAGGACTGAACCATCGCTGTCAGTACCATTCTACACCCTGATCTTGCTGACTCAGGAAACAACTCCCACCAATTACTGAATAAATGGAACTTTAAGTTTCCCAGCTGCTGTGGTGGAATTTAAAGTGCACTTATGCATTGCTACCACAGTAAGATTAACACAATCACTGCTACAATATCCACTCTTTTTATGGCTAATAAAAAATGACAGAAAGTCATACGGGGTCACATACCTCAAGGTTGATGAATATAGCCTCCATTTCCTGGGGAGTGAGGATAGCCTTTAAAGGGATCATGTAATTCTGCAATCGTCACACAAAGGAAGTGTTTTACACAGCAAGAGGAAAGGGAAAATAATTCACAATAAGCCATTCTCACAGACGACACTCAGTCAGCCCCTGATTAAACACAGAGCTCTCTCCTTCCAAAGCTCCCACAAAACCAACTTCAACAACATTCACATCAGCTTCACCGACACCAGGACTTGCTGCAGTCAGCAGCCACCAGAAGCAACCCACATTCTGATCAGTGGATTCAAATGTCATTCCAGCAACTAGGTCCATAACCCAGGCTGAAAATGCCATTGCAGTGCTGAGGGAGTGCCGCACTGTCGGAGGGTCGGTGCTGAGGGAGCGCCGCACTGTCGGAGGGTCGGTGCTGAGGGAGCGCCGCACTGTCGGAGAGTCGGTGCTGAGGGAGCGCCGCGCTGTCGGAGGGTCGGTGCTGAGGGAGCGCCGTGCTGTCGGAGGGTCAGTGCTGAGGGATCGCCGCGCTGTCGGAAGGTCAGTGCTAAGGGAGCGCCGCGCTGTCGGAGGGTCAGTGCTGAGGGAGCGCCGCGCTGTCGGAGGGTCAGTGCTAAGGGAGCGCCGTGCTGTCGGAGGGTCACTGCTGAGGGAGCGCCGCGCTGTCGGAGGGTCAGTGCTGAGGGAGCGCCGCACTGTCGGAGGGTCAGTACTGAGGGAGCGCCGCACTGTCGGAGGGTCAGTCAGTGCTGAAGGAGTGCTGCACTGTCGGGATAATATGGGTATTGTTTGACTGCCTGGGGCTGTAAATGAACTGGAGGCTGACACTTACTTTCTCAATGTCTTCGAGGGTTTTGTAATACTTGGCCTCAGTTTCTTGGATCTCGAGTAGGCAGCAGTTCCTTTTATCATCCTCAGTCATCCCCAACTTCTGTTAAATGCAGGCAACAACCAATTACTGGCTGAGCAGTCACATGAGGTTGAGCAGTCACATGGGGAGAAGGGTGTGAAGGAGGAGAGCGTCAAGGAGTTGGAGGGGGAGAGGAGATGGGGTGGGGGGAGTGAGGTAATGGGGGTCAAGGAGATGGACAGGTGAGGGGTTTGCATGGATAGAGGTGCAAGTCGATGGGGTAATGAGGGGAGGGCATGGACGGGGCTGTGGAAACGGGTAGGACACATGGAGAGGGGACAGATTGCGCAGGGGATGAGGAGAGGGTCGAGGAGAACAAATGGAGGGAGGTGAGGTGGTGAAGGCCAGAAGACACTGTGTAGCCATAGACTGTCCCATGAACCATGTCATTCAGCGATGTGCCCTAAGCAATGTGCCCAGAGTTATTTCTAATTCAATGACGTAAACTCTAAATTTCAGTTTGATGGTTTAAGAAATGAGGGTCCACAAGGGAGTATGGAACGAGCAGGGGATTGGTCAGGGTGGAGACTGATTGTGTCTTACCTGCACATACTTGACCTGCAGCATCAGAAAATCAAAGAGGTTTCAGTAAAATTGCAGCAGAAACTCAATTCATCCCAGAGCCTCCCTTGTGACAGCAAACAGACACAGGGCCATGCTGTCCTTTATCACAGAAATCACATACTTTCATCACCATTTACATTTGTCCCAAATGCTAATTAAGACAGAGAAAACAGAACTTTACTTCACAGAGGGCAGGTGAGAGAAAGGTCACAGCAGCCAGGATGGTCAAAGAGGGAGGGGAGAGAGTGGAGGAAGGTGCTGAAAAGAGGCCAGAAGAGGTGGAGATCTAAGAAGAGTACAAGGATAGAGTGACTGCGGCCTCCTCCCCAGGGGCTTCGAGTAAATACTCTGGGCCTTTAACACGAGACACCGGCTGGTCTGGGTGGGCGACTGAGTAATTGCTGAGTAAACGCAGCAATCTCTGTGTTTACCATGGGTTGCCGAACTTCCACTTTGATGATGTCCTCGTAGATATCATCACCATCGTCCTCACATGGAACACAGTCGTAGATATCATCTCCCACGTCATGTTCACTAGGAGAAAAAAAAACACATCCAAAACATGAACAGCAAAATCACCACAGAGTGAGGGAAACGTCCAGGATCACGGGGAGAGAGAGATCTGAGAACATGAGGAAAGAGAGAGGGGGACCTGAGAACATGGGGGGGAGATATAGAGAATCAGAGATCACAGGGAGAGAGGGATCAAAAAATTGGGGAAAGTGGGATCAGAGAACACGGGGAAAGTGAGGGGAATCAAATCACAGGGAGAGACAGGAGGATCTGAGAACAAGGGAGAGAGACAGAGCAATCGGAGAACATGGGGAGTGAGGGATCTGAGAATACGGGGAGATAGAGGGGGCTCCCGGGGAGGGGGTGCTGGTCCAAGGAATGCAGGAAGGTGGGTGTCTGCACCAAAGGATGCACTGAGATCTTTGGTATGAGAAGCTAACCAAAGGCACGAGCAGTGTCTGGGATAATGTAAGATAAAAGGGATTTCAGAGACAGGGCCTGTACATCATTGCCACCTGATGTACAGCATTCAGTGTTCAATCTGTGTTCAATCAATCATCAGCACTGTCACAGGGTCCGTGCTCAGGGAGCACCGCACTGTCACAGGGTCCGTGCTCAGGGAGCACCGCACTGTCACAGGGTCCATGCTCAGGGAGCACCGCACTGTCACAGGGTCCATGCTCAGGGAGCACCGCACTGTCACAGGGTCCGTGCTCAGGGAGCACCGCACTGTCACAGGGTCCGTGCTCAGGGAGCACCGCACTGTTGGACGGTTACTGCTGAGTACACCTGTACCTAAAGATTATGAGAAACCGGAACATTGAATAATTTAGATATTTCTCGTTGAAGTGGCTTTATCTTGTGATTTCTTGGAAACATTCAAAACGTCTAAGAGAACCATACATTATCTGCTGTTAACTGTTATCTCCACATTATATACATTTCTATACAAAACCCTGGTTCGGCCACATCTGGAGTATTGTGTCCAGTTCTGGTTGCCTCATTACAGGAAAGATGTGGAAGCGTTGGAAAAGGTGCAGAGGAGATTTACCAGGATGTTGCCTGGAATGGAGGAAGGGTCTTACAAGGAAAGGTTGAGAGAGCTAGGGCTTTTCTCTTTAGAACAACGAAGGATGAGAGGTGACTTGATAGAGGTGTACAAAATGATCAGAGGTATAGATAGAGTAGACAGCCAGAGACTTTTTCCTAGGGTGGAGGTAGCTATTACGAGGGGGCATAGTTTTAAAGCGAGTGGAGGTAGATATAGGGGAGACGTCAGAGCTAGGTTCTTTACTCAGAGAGTGGTCGGGGCGTGGAATGCATTGCCGGAGAGGATAGTGGAGTCGGCCTCATTAGGGGCATTTAAGCGGCTATTAGACATGCACATGGATGATAGTATAAGGCAGGGGTGGAGGTTAGACAGACATTAGGTTTAGGGTAAAAGTTTGGCACAAGATCGTGGGCCGAAGGGTCTGTACTGTGCTGTACTGTTCTATTAGCTAATGACAACCATGAAAATATTGTCAATTGTCAGAAAAAACCATCAGGTACACTAATGTCCTCTGAAGAAAACTGCTGTCTTACACGGTCTGGCCTAGATGTGACAATGTGGTTGACTCTCTGGACAATTAGGGATGGGCAACAAATGGGGTATGACTCCCACACACACACTGACTCTCACTGGGGTACAGCTCCCACACACACTGACCCTCACTGGGGTACAGACCCCACACACACTAGTGACCCTCACTAGGGGACTATCTGACTGGGTGCTTGTTGGCTGGGTCCTCCACGAATTTAGAAACTGTGGCTTTAATCAACTAGTGGCCCACTGATCAATCTGATAAAGCTGAGTGCTTGTCTTCAGAATATTTCATTAGATCAGACCCTTTACACCTGTGTTTGCTATCACCTCGCACCTAGCTCCCTCCACTCCCCATCCTCTCTAATCCCTGCCCCCTCCCCTCCCAATCCGCTCAATACCCGCCCTCAATTACTCATGGTCCCCTCCCTTCCGGCTCCAAATTGATCCTCTGAAAGGATGTCTTGGATAGTGGACAACCTTCAGGTCGAGACTCACTCTGCCAGTTCCTCCAGGCTGCGATAAACATCATCATCCACTGCAGTCTCCTCTGAAGGAAAAGGCCTGAGAAACATAGACAAAGCAACACTGTTAAAATCCAAACATTAATCCAACTCATCCTTGGCTGTTCTGCAGAGACGAAGATGTTTCAGATTAATCAGAAAACCCTGAAGCAGAAAAACACTAGAACATTGCATGGCCTCTCAGATATACACACAAGTGTTTGCACAGACTCTATGTATACACTTTGTACACACAGCGCAGCAAACAGCACAAATGATGAAGAGGAGCAGGTATGTTGAGGGTCCTGAACCAGGCAATCAGCATCCTGAAAAGATGCTCGGAGCAGAGTCTTCAGTGTTGTTAAGGAATGAGGATTAGAAGTTATGATCATATCCAATCTGCAAATATTGGAGCAGGGTCTGAATGTTCCACTCCTGCTCCTAAAATATATGTTTTTATTTCAACAAGCATTGAACTCATCAGCTGTAAAGGCACAAAACTACAGTCAAGGAAATCCCAGCCAAGCAATTTTAGAAAGCAGTTATCAGCAATATTCAATATACTGACCCTCTGACAGTGCGGCGCTCCCTCAGCACTGACCCTCTGAC
>JAHRHZ010000159.1:211924-229812 GCA_024137785.1 Ginglymostoma cirratum | reverse complement strand
ACTGACCCTCACTGGGGTACAGTTCCACACACACTGACCCTCACTGGAGTACAGCTCCCACACATAGTGACTCTCACTGGGGTACAGTCCCCCACACACTGACCCTCACTGGGGTACAGCTCCCATACACACTAACCTCACTGGGGTACAGTCCCACACACACTGACCCTCACTGGGGTACAGTCCCACATACTCTGACCCTCACTGGGGTATAGCTCCCACACACACTGACGCTCACTGGGGTACAGTCCCACACACACTGACCCTCATTGGGGAACAGCTCCCACACACACTGACTCTCACTGGGGTACGGCTCCCGCACACTGACAGCCCAAACAGTGCTCACCTATCCTGAATACATTCTGTCCCCTCCTCTCAGGCACTCCTTTTCCCAGCAGCCCCAGTTCCCTCCATAAAGGAACAGCTTTGTTTTTACAGCTGGAAGCTCTCACTTTCACATATGTTGGAGGAAGACTTAATTTTTTTTTGGCAAAGCAAGTTCCTTTTGGGAGGAATCTCTGCCTCTTTGTAAATGAATCTTGAGCATCTGGAAAATTCTAAGCAGAAAAAGGGAGAGGAAGAGCAGGAGAAGTGGGAGGAGGGGTCGCAGGAGGAAGAAAGCATGATGAGTGGGAGACAAAATGAGAGACAGTGGGAGGGAGGAGAGAGAGGGTGAGTCTGAGAGTGAAAAAGAGATGGAGATGGGGAAAAAAAAGAGACAGCAGGGGAGAGAGAGAGAGAGAGAGACAGGCAAAAAGAGAAAAGTAGGTAGAGAGAGAGAAAGGGAGACAGAAACTGAATGGGACAGAAATCAAGAGCAAGAGAGGCCATAGCAACAGCACAAGACGACAAGACAAATGCAGAGTGAGAACAAGAGAAGACATACACCAGGCCCCAGTACACAGGGATGGAGACACAAATGAACAGAGAGAAAGAGAGAAAGTGTGACCCTTATCATGGGAACTGCGTCGGGATAATGGAAAAGAGAGATTGAATGAGATGGGAAAGGAAGAATTCAACCCTCAACAGAGCCAGTCAATGAGAGATGCAGGAATTGGTTATAAAAAGCTCGTGTCCCAAATATTTACCCAATCACAAATGGCAGGACAGAGTCAATGGTTAAACAACTAAGTACACAAAACAGAACATGAGCACATTGTTTGGACAGACCTTGCTTTCTTTACAACAGCCAGAATAATTACATTGAAGAGAGGAGGAAACCTCCAACACCTCCAACTAACCTCAGCATACCCCAGCTTGTTACAGCAAACCCCTCTCACTCCACCTCCCTATCACTAACCTTGCCCCCTTTTGAACCAAAGTGACACTGCAAAGATTCAACTTGTTGCTTCTTGTGGCTTGTCATACTCTCATCTACCAAATAGCCATCCCCCAGACAGAAAACAGCCAATATGAGGTGCTGCCATTAGGTTCAGGCCTTGGTGGACTCCCTATAAATATTGGCATCAATCTAATTGTGAATGGGCTATACTTACCCCAATGGAAAGCAAAGGGTGCACAGTAACCACTGACTCATCCTGCTCCAGAACTCAACACCGTTCCCTGGATCCAACACTCACTGAGTTATTCACATTAATCAAAGGTGAGGGTCACATACTCAGTATCTTTACACAAAGGCTTCCAGGGCTTCCTTCTGCTTTAATGTTTTATTAATATTAATTAATCCTCACAGATCCATATTAATGCTGCATCAATGGCTCCTGGGCCAGGAATGCCACCTGTGGGGAGTATATTTCCATTGGCCTGAAATGTTACATATTTACTGACTGAATATTAATCATCTAATTTTAGAATCCCATTTAACTTTTGCAGAATTGAAGACTTCTCATTGTGCCACTAAGGCCACAACTTTTAAGAGCAGAATTAGGTTTTTTGGCCCATCGAGTGTACTCCACCATTTGACCATGGCTGATAAGTTTCTCAACCCCATTCTCTTGTCGTCTCCCCATAATCCTCGATCCCCTTACTAATCAAAAACGTGTGCCTTCTGCAGCAATGAGTTCCACAGACAACTACCCTCTAGCTGAAGAAATTTCACATCTCAGATCTAAAGGGTCATCTCTTCACTCTGAGGCTGTGCCTTTGGGTCCTAGTCTCTCCTACTAGTGGAAACATCATCTCCACATTCACTCTATCCAGGTCTCTCAGCATTCTGTAAACTTCAATGAGATCCACCCTCATCCTTCTGAACTCATTGAGTCCTCAACCGCTCCTCATATGACAGGTGGATAAAGTTGTTAAGAAGGCGTATGGTGTGTTAGCTTTCATTAATAAAGGGATTGAGTTCATGAGCTGTGAAGTTATGCTCCAGCTATACAAAACCCTGGTTCGGTCACATCTGGAGTACTGTGTCCAGTTCTGGTCGACTCATTACAGGAAAGATGTGGAAGCATTGGAAAAGGTGCAGAGGAGATTTACCAGGATGTTGTCTGGAACGAAGAGAAGGTCTTACGAGGAAAGGTTGAGACAGCTAGGGCTTTTCTCTTTAGAACGACGAAGGATGAGAGGTGACTTGATAGGGGTGTACAAAATGATCAGAAGTATAGATAGAGTGCACAGCCAGAGACTTTTTCCTAGGGTGGAGGTAGCTATTATGAGGGGGCATAGTTTTAAAGTGAGTGGAGGTAGATATAGGGAAGACGTCAGGGATAGGTTCTTTACTCAGAGAGTGGTAGCGGTGTGGAATGCATTGTCAGAGAGGGTAGTGGAGTCGGCCTCATTAGGGGCATTTAAGCGGCTATTAGACAGGCATATGGATGATAGTACAATGTAGGGGTGGAGGTTAGATAGACCTTAGGTTTAGCGTAAAAGTTCGGCACAACATCGTGGGGCGAAGGGCCTGCACTGTGCTGTACTGTCCTATGTTCTATGTTCTATGTTCTAAGCCCTTCATCCCCAGGATCATTCTTGTAAACCTCCTCTGGACCTCCTCAGAGTCAAAGAGTCATACAGCAGAGAAACATACCTTCAGTGCAACCCATTTACACCAATCTGACATCCCAATCTGATCTAACTCTCTTTGCCAGCATTTGGCCTGTATCCCTCTAAACCCTTCCTATTCATACACGCATCCATATGCCTTTTAAATCTTGTAATTGTACCCACCTCCATCACTTCCTCTGGCCGTTCATTTTATACACACACCACCCTCTGTGAGAAAAAGTTACCACTCATGACCTTTCTAAATCTTCCCCCTCTCACCTTAAACCTATGTCCTCTAGTTTTTGACTCCCCTACCCTCGGAAAAATACCTTGTTTATTTACCCTATCCATGCCCCTCATGATTTTACAAACCTCTATAAAGTCACCCCTCAGCCTGCGATGCTCCAGGAGAAAAAGCCCCAGCCTATGCAGCCCCTCCAGTGCCAGCAACATCCTTGTAAATCTTTTTTGCGCCCTCTCAAGTTTAACAACGTCCTTACGGTAGAAGGGCAAACAGAATCTTCCACAGTATTCTAAAAGTGGCCTTGCCAAGGCCCAAAGAGCTGCAACATGACATATCCAACTCCTATACTCAACGCTCTGACAATTGAAGGCAAGCATGCCAAACACCTCCTTCACCACCCTGTCGACCTGCAATCCACTTTCAAAGAACTATGCACGTGCACCCCTAGGTCTCTTTGTTCAACAACACTGCCCAGGGCCCTACCATTAAATGTATAAATCCTGCCCTGATTTGCCTTTCAAAAATGCAGCACCTCACATTTATCTAAATTAAACTCCATCTGCCACTCCTCCGCCCGTTGGCCCGTCTGATCAAGGTCCTGTTGTACTCTGGGATAACCTTCTTTGCTGTCCACTACCCCAGCAATTTTGGTGTCATCTGCAAATTTACTAACCATACGTCCTATATTCATATCCAAATCATTTCTATAAATGACAATAAGCAGTGGACCCAGCACCGATTCTTGAGACACCCACTGGTCAGGCCTTCAGTCTGTAAAGTAACCCTCTACCACCAACCTCTGTCTCCTACTTTCAAGCCAATTTTGAATCCAACTAACCAGCTTGTCCTGGATCCCATGTGTTCTAACCTTAAGTGTGACACTCTTTGTCATCTCTTTAAAAAACTCAATTAAGTTCACGCATCAGAGTTGTGAATCCTTTCCCTGTGCAGAAAATAGAGAACACCTGTAGTCTGCTAACTAAACAGCATAAGCTCACATTTTCCCTCATTCTATTCTATCTTTGACACTTCTTTGCCCACTCTCCTAGTCTGTCCAAATCCTTCTGTAGCCTCCCCACATCCTTCACATTACCTGTCCCTTCACCATCTTTGTGCACCTGCGAACTTGGCAACAGTGTCCTCAGTTCCTTTGTCCAGATCGTTAATGTATCACATGAATAATGTTCGCAACACAGAGCCCTGTGGAACGCCTCTAGTCACTGGCTGCCAATCTGAAAAAGACTCCTTCAATCTCACACTCTGCTTCTGCCAGTCAGCCAACCCTCTTTCATGCCAGTCCCTTGCCCCTAACACCATGGGCTCTTGCCTTAGTTAGCAGCCTCCTGTGCAGCACCTTGTCATACGCTTTCTGGAAATCCAAACAGATCATGTCCACTGGCTCTCCTTTGTATAACTTGCTCATTACCTCTACAAAGAATTCTAACAGACTTTTCATCAATGATTCGATACATGGTAGGTTAATTTACATATCCTGCAAACTGTAGTTGATACAATTAAACATCCTCAGATCTTTAAAAAAGGCATAATACTGCAGATAACTGAAATCTGGAAACAAAAAATAGAAAGTTCTGGAGAAACTCAGCAGTTCTAGAGCACCTGTGGAGAGAGAAAGAGTTAACCAAGACCAGCATAGTTTCCTCAGAACTGAAAGGTGTTTTTTTTATGAAATACTTTTGACAGAGGCAAATGCTCCAGCGCAAAAGACAAAGGAGATATTAGTGATGCAGAAGAGAGATGTAAAATAAGTTGTGAAAGGGAGGGAATGGATCCTCTCTGCTAAAAGCAAACAAGATGTGGAGACCATATTGGATTGGATGACCCACCTGGTTTCTGGTTACTTTAAAAAAATTTAAATGTTTAACTTTGTAATTCCTTATTTGTAATGTTGTTTGCAACCACATTACAGCAATATTTCAGTATTTTATTAATTTTTTAATGGCTATAGTTGCGTCAGGAAGTAAATTTCATGTTAGGGTGTCTTTTCACTTCATTTGTGCTTTTGTTTAGGTGAGTATAATGATATGAACAAGATCCTGAAGAGCATGCGAAACAAAAATGTACAGTCCATAGCTCTTGTTTTGTTTATACTCTGGTGATAATGTCATAAAAAACTAATACGCTCGGTCTAGTGTGGCTTCCTAAAGTTTTGCTCAAAGTAACTTGAAACAGTGCTTCATAGTGTCGTAAGTAAGTCCATAAGTTGCAAAGTTTTTGAAATAACGCTTAACTGTGGCTTAATTAAAAAGTTCAAAGGCTATTTAAAAAGTCATCATCTGAGTCTCTTTACAAATTCAATGTGCAGTTATTACTGTAGAAAATCCAAAAGTGAAAAACTTTTGGTATTCCTGACCACCTCAAAATTAGCAGCTTTATATATCAGAAAGAACTCAGCCTGGCTAAATGAAATGCCTATGGTTGATTTTAATGGATGATGTGAAAACATTTACAATTTCAGTTGTGAAATACCCAGATCTCCAGGTTACTTAAGCGTATTAATCACTACTTTTCAGTGATTAATACAACATTGTAGCCATGTAAATTTTTCATTCAATGCTGCTTTTTAGGGATCAGTTTTCTGACCTAGGTATTCTGTACTTCTGACCTGTGAAAACTAGGAAATGGTTTACTTTGACTCAAGTACTGATGTGGGCATATTGTGGTACATTAAAAACTGTGCTTTGTCTTTTAAATCCAACTGTATCAATTTTTAGACAACAAGGTGTAGAGCTGGATGAACACAGCAGGCCAAGCAGACCCTTAGAAGGGTCGAGACCCAAAATGTCAGCTTTCCTCCTCCTCTGATGCTGCTTGGCCTGCTGTGTTCATCCAGCTCTACAGCTTGTTATCTCAGATTCTCCAGCATCGACAGTTCCTACTATCTCTATATCAATTTTTAGTTTTTGTTATGTGAAATATTAACTTGTCAGTGAGATATGGACTGGTAACCTGCCATTTCAATAAATATTTGACATCCCTGTGCTTGATTAGTGTTGCACAATTAAGTATGGATTCACTCGTCAGAAATAGTGCACACCAGCCATTGGTTATAAGTCACTGTATGAAACAGCTCACAGTAATGGATACTCTTTAAAGTGACATCATTTCTTAATGTAAATGGTATATCGGAACATTGAATTTTAAACTGAACTTCATAGGTATACTAATTAAATTCTCCTTGCTCAACAATTTGTTAAATATTGCTTAACAGCCTATGAAGCTTATAGTTACATTTGCAGAATGTTGTATAGTAAAGGTAGTGATGTGCATTATGTTTGTGAATGATGCTTGCCACACATAATCCAGGAACACAGTGTATAAAATTGACTGTCTGAATCCATTTCTAAAATGTTCTGAGGAAGGGTCACTGCACCCAAAACATTAACTCTGATTCCTCCCCTCAGATGCTGCCAGACCTGCTGAGCTTTTCCACCAACTTCTGTTTTTGAATTTGATAACTTCAGAAACAATGTTGAAATTTCAAAGCTGTAAAGTGCCTAAGCCCAAAATGAGGTGTTGTTCCTTGAGTTTATGTTGTATTTTGTTGGAACATTACAGCAAGCCCACGATAGAAGCATTAGCAAACAGCCCCTGGTGACATGCTGACATTGGAGTAGAGGGGAAGATGTGTTTGGTGCTAGCACCCTGCTGGAGGTGGTGGAAATGGCAGAGGATGTGATTTGAATGCTGTATCTCGTAGCTAGAAAGTGGGGTCAAGGGGAAAACTATCATTCTGGGAGGGGGGAGTAGAGGGTGACGGCAAAATGCAGAAGATCGGTCAGGCATGGCAAAAGGCCCTGTCAACCACAATAGGGACAGGAATCATCAGTTGAGGAAAAAGGACCATTCCCTCCATAACATCCCTGTTCATTCCTCTGTAATCGATTGTTCGGCAAATCCCATCTGGTTCACTAATGTCCCTAAGGGACAATACTGTGTCCTCTGACCTGGTCTGGCCTATATGTGATTCCAGGCCCACAGCAACGTGGTTGACTCTCAACCTCCGTCTAGGCAACTGGAAATGGGCAATAAATGCCAGCCTAGGTAGTGACATGCACGTAGAGTCAGAGCTGTACAGCACGGAAACAGACCCTTCGGACGATGCCGATCAGATAACCTAAATTAATCCGGTCCTACTTGCCAGCATTTGGCCCATATCCCTCTAAACCGTTCCTATTCATATACCCATCCAGGTGCCTTTTAAATATTGTAATTGTACCAGCATCCATCACTTCCTCTGGCAGCTCTTTCCATACACACACTACACACTGCATAAAAAAAAAGGGCTGCCCCTTAGGTCCCTTTTAAATCTTTCCCTTCACACCTTAAACCTATGCCCTCTAGTTTTGCGCTCGCCTACCCTAGGGAAAAGACTTCGACTATTCACCCTATCTATGTATGATTGTACAAACTTCTATAAGGTCATTCTTCAGCCTCTGACGCTTCAGAGAAAACAGCCCCAGCCTATTCAGGCTCTCCCTATAGCTCAAATCCTCCAACCCTGGCAACATCCTTGTCAATCTTTACTGAACTCTTTCAAGTTTCACAACGTATTTTCTATAGCAGGGAGACTGGAACTGAATGCAGTATTCCAAAAGAGGCCTAACCAATGTCATGTACAGCCACTACATGACCTCCTAGCTCCCATACTCAACGCACTGACTGATAAAGGCAAGCATACTAAACGCCTTCTTCACTATCCTGTCTGCCTGTGACCCACTTTTAAGGAATTATGAACCTGCACTCCAAGGTCTCTTTGTTCAGCAACATACACTTATGGTAAGGTCCTGGGGAATAAGTCCTGCCCTCATTTGCCTTTCCAAAATGCAGCACCTCACATTTAGCTAAATTAAACTCCACCTGCCACTCCTTGACCAATCGGCCCGTCTGATCAAGGTCCCGTTGTACTCTGAGTTAACCTTCTTCGCTGTCCACCAGACCTCTAATTTGTGTCATCTGCAAAATTAGCAACCATACCTCCTATGTTCACATCCAAATCATTTATATAAGTGGCAAAAAGCAGTGGACCGAGCACCAACACTTGTGGCACACCGCTGGTCGCAGGCCTCCAGTCTGAAAAGCAAACCTTCCCCACCACGCTCTGTCTTCTACCCTTAAGCCAGTTCTGTATCCAAATAGCTAGATCTCCCTCCGGTCTGTGTGATCTAACCTTGCTAACCAGTCTGCCACGAGGGAACTTGTAAATGCCTTAATGAAGTCCATATAGATCACGTCCACCTCTCCACCCTCATCAATTCTCTGAGTTTTTTCAAGAAGGAACAATGAAGTTAGTGAGACACAATTTCCCATGCCCAAAGCCATGTTGACTATCCCTAATCAGTCTTTGCTTTTCCAAATACATGTAAATCCTGTCCCTTAGGATCTCCTCCAACAACTTGGCCTCCACCGATGTCAGGTTCACCGGTCTATAGTTCCCTGACTTTTCCTTACCACATTTCTTAAATAGTGGCACTACATTAGCCAACCTCCAGTCTTCCGGCACCTCACCTGTGGCTATCGATGATACAAATATCTCAGCAACAGGCCCAGCAATCTCTTTCCTCGCTTCTCACAAACTCACATGCTGTGAGTATTGTTTTATCTGAAGTTTAGAACAGTTGGAGGCAACCTTCTTGAAACATACAAGATCTAGATGGTCTTGACAGGGTGAATGTGGAGAGGACGAATCCTCTTGTGGGAGAATCTAGAATGAGGCATCGCTCATTAAAAACCAGGGGCGGTCATTTGAAATAGGTTAGGGTTTTTTCACTCAGAGGTTTAAGATCTTTGGAACTCTCTTCCTCAAAAGGCAGTGGAGGTGGAGGTGGAGGTGGAGACAGAGGCGGAGGCCTTGAATATTTTTAAACAGAGGTGTGTAACATTTCAACAGAATCAGTCAGGAGTAGTCAAGAACGTGGAAGTGAGGTTACAATCAGAGCTTACTGAATGGCCTCCTGTGGCTCATGATTCCTATATCTGCATTAAAAGAAATGCAGGCAGATAAGAGGCAAGCGTGCTCAAACACACACAAGATCGTTTAAAAATAAATGGTACCCATGGTCAGGCAGTGTGATTCTGATAACTGAAATGGCAAATAGATAAAATCAAGGGAATTCCAGACCAGTTAACTTCACATCTCTGTGAGGAAAAAAAAATGGAATCTTTACTCAAATGTCTGCTGAAAACACGAGGAGCAACGAGAAAATAACAAGAGCCATCAACGTGGAGCTCAGTGGACAGGTTATGCTCGAGGATTCTGAATTCTTTGAAGATGACAATGGTACAGAAGGGTCACACAGAGATGATACATTTAGATTTCTGAAAAGCACTTGATAAAGTCCCACTCAACAAGCACACGACCGAGGTCAGAACCTGCAGAGACAGGGGACCAGCAGCAGAATAGATAAAAAGTTGGCTGGAAACCACAATGCAGAAGTGTGGTACTTTTTAGTAAGAAAATTAAAAGGGGCCACATACTTCATGGAAAATATGTATGAAAGTGCAGCAGAGGAGCCAAGGGATTTGATTTGGGGGCGGCGGAGGGATGTGATCAGGTATAGAAAAAAACCTCAAAATAGCAACACAGATTCAAAGATGTTTAACACACTTCCCTACATCAATGCAACCTTTTTATAAAATGATAATGATCAGTCAAAATAAATGTCTGGTTTTCAGGCAGTTGTCTCTACAAAAAGGGACCATGGGAAAAAGCGTGCAAGAGACATCAAAGGGGCAGTAAGGAGTGATGTGGGTCCCTTCAAACTGACGTTGTAAATGAAATAAAGAATTGAGACAATTACATTAGGTCAGTATTTGAAGTGGGGAAAAAGGTCAGAATGCCAGACATTCCAGGTAAGGAAAAACAGAATCAGGGACAGGGATTCACCAACATTAAACAAAATAACACAGTGAAGAACGGAATACTGGCACTAAAGATTGATTGATTGATTTTTATCACACGTACTGAGATGAAGTGAAAAGTGTTGTTTTGCATGCTATACACGCAGATCGTACCATACAAAGTGCATCAGGATAGCAGAACAGAGTGTAGAATAAAGTGTTACAGTCACAGAGAAGGTGCAGAATGATTGACATCAAAATTGGAGAGGCCCGTTCAAAATTTTGATAACAATGGAGAAAAAACTGTTCTTGAATCTGCTCTTACATGTATTTAAACTTTTATATCTTCTGGCCGACAGAAGAGGGTGGAAGAGAGTATGACCAGAGTGGGAGGGGTCTTTGATTATGTTGGTTGATTTTCTGAGGCAGAGGGAAATATAGATGGAGTCAATGGTTGGAAGGTTGGTTTGCACGATGGATTGGGCTTCGCTCATGACTCTATGTAGTTTCTTGTGGTCTTGGGAGGAGCAGTTGCCATACCAAACTATGATGCATCCAGATAGGATGCTTTCTATGGTGCATCTATAAAATGTGTTAAGAGTCCTTGTGGACATGACAAATTTCACCTAAAATCATCACTCCCAGGAACGTGATGGTCTCGACCATGTCCACATCAGCACCGCTTATGCAGACAGGACTTCGCTTCATGAAGTCAATGACCAGCTCCTTTGTCTTGCTAACTTTGATGGAGAGATTGAGTGCTTAGTGGCATGGTGTAAAGACAACAATCTCTTTCTTGTATTCTGTCTCGTCATTGTTTGAGATCTGCCCTACTCGTAAATGGAGTTGGTATGCAATTGGGCCACTCAGTCGTGAGTGTATAAGCAGTACAGCAGGGAGCTGAGTTCACAGCCTTGCAGGGCACCGGTGTTCAGGAACATGCTGGAGGTGCTGCTGTTGCCTATTCTCACTGATTGCAGTCTATGGGACAGGAAATCGCAGATCCGGTTGCAGAGGGAGAACTGAGGCCTAGGCCATGGAGTTTAGAGAAGAATTTGTTTGGAATTATGGTGTTGAAGGCGGAGCTGTAGTCAATAATTAGGATCCTAACGTAGGTATCCTTTAACTAGATGCTTCAGGAATGAGTGTTGGGTCAGGGAGGTGGCTCCTGCTGTGAACTTGTGCTGCTGGTAGGTGAATTGCAAAGGATCAAAGCAATTTGGAGTTGATGAGAGCCATGATTAACCTCTCGAAGCATTTCTTAATGATGGAGGTCAGAGCCACCAGGCAGTAGTCATTGAGGCATGTTACATGAGTTTTCTTTGGCACTGGGATGATGGTATTCTTCTTGAAGCAGGTGGGAACTTCAGATTGTAATACCGATAGGTAGAAGATTTTGATGTATACTCCCATCAGCTGGTCTGCATGTGGTCTTAGTGCACAGCTGGACTCCATCCAGGCCAGTCATTTTCCATGCATTCACTCTCAAGAAGGCCGATCTAACATCTGTAGCAGTGACCATGGATATAGCTGCATCCAAGGCTTTTGGGATGGGTGACATCATTTCACTGACCTTTTGTTCAAAATAATCATCGAATGCATTGAGCTCATCAGGTAGGGATGTACTGATGCCCACAATTCTGTCAGACTTTGCTTTGTAACCTGTTAATATCGTGTAAGCCTTGCCACAAATGATGGGCATCTGTGTGGTTGGTCTGGGTCTCAAGCTTAGTTTGGTTTTGCCTCTTGGTGTCTCTAATGGCCGTACGAAGATTGTACCTGGATATCCTATATGGGTCAGGGTTGCCTGACTTGTACATCTCAGACCTGGGCTTCAGTAGGGAGTGGATCTCCCAGTGAGTGACAAGCCACCAGGATCTGATAGTTTCCATCTCAGGTCATAAAACAAGAGGGAGAGAATATTGTAAATTCCTGGTCTGCAATGTCAAAATTTCTCTTGATCCACAAACCATTCCTTTGCTTTGGAAAAATGCATGTGCCACTGTATTTATTAATAACTTAGACCTTGGGATAGAAAATCATGAATCCAATTTTGCCAATGGCATAAAAATAAGTGTAATTGAAGTCTATGAGTCGTGATTGGGTAAAATGCATGATGGGTAAGTGAAATGGGTTAAACTGTGGCAGATGAATTGCAATACAGCCAAATGCGGCATCATGCAGTTTGGACCTAATAATGACAGTGCTGGGGAATTTCTCTACAGTACAAAGTTCGAAGCAATGAAACTTCGATGAGACTTTGGTGTCTCCAGGTTTATTGATCATGACAGTATCATGAACAGCTACAGAAATTCACCACAAAGGCAAACGGAATGTCAGCCTCTCTAACTGGAATATGAATGAGTGGAGTCATATTTCATTGTTACAAAGGCCTGGGAGGAATCTTCCTGTTCCCTTTGCTTTTCTGCCTCTAGCTAACCTGTCACACAGTGGGGAGGTGGGAGGGTAGATGGGTATGTACCCATGCTCTCATGCTGAGAGAGAGGCGAATCCTCTTAGTTCATATACTGGACATCAGGTGGATGACCCAATGACACAAGGTCTATTAGCAGTCACAATCAACCTCAACACAATAAAAACTCAAGTGATGAGTGTGAGTGAGAAACAGACAGAACAGTATGTGAGAGAGAGGTGGCGGGGACAGGGGAAGGTGGTGAATTTGAATTTTCTGAAGGCTTTTAATAAGGTCCCACAAAGGAGGCTAGTAAACATATGAAAGTGCGTAGCATTGGAGGTAATATGCTGGAATGGACTGAGGACTGGTTAACCAGCAGGAAGCAAATGGAGAAAAATGAGCCACTGTCATGTTGGCAGGCTGTGACCATTGGAGTATCACAAAGAACAGTACTGGAACCCAAAATTTTACAAACTGTACCAATAGAGCATAGGAACAGAAGTAGGCTATTCAGCCCCATGAGCCTGCTCTGTCGTTCAATAAAATCACGGCTGATCTGTGACCTAACTCCATATGTCTGCTTTGGGCCCACACCCCTCACTACACTTGCTTAATACAAATTTGTCTATCTCAGATTTAAATTTGACAATCAAATTAGTGTCAACTGCCATTTGAGGAAGAGTGTTCTAAACCTCCACTCCTTTGTGTAGAAGTGTTTTCTAATATCTCTCCAAAATTGCCTGGGCTTAATTCTTAGGCTATGCTCCTGTGGTTCTGGAATTTTCAACCAATGGAAATAGTTTATCGTTATCCACCCTGTCTTTTTCCGTTAATATCCTGAAGACCTCAATAAATCACCCCCTAATCATTTAAAACCTAGAGAACAAAAGCCTGATCTCTCTAATCTCTCCTCATAACTTAATACTTGAAGTCCAGGGATCATCCTTGTAAACCTGTATTGAACTCCTTCCAGGGCCAAAACATCCTTCCTACTTGGATCTTATGTAAAAGCAGCATAATGTCTGCATCCCTGTTCTCCAGTCCTTTAGAAATGAAGGCCAGCATTGCATTGGCCTTCTTGACTCTTTTCCACACCTGTTTCTGGCATTTGAAAGAACTGTGCACCTGAACCCTCAAATCTTGTCAGAAATCCACTATATTTAACACTGTGCCTTCTAAAAAACAAACCTTGATTGATCCTTTTTCAGTCCGAAAAGGATAGTCTCACACTTGCTAATATTAAAATCCATCTGTCACAGCTTTGCCCATTCACCAAATCCTTCAATATCCTGTTGCGTTTTTATGCTGTTGCCAACACTGTCTTCAATGCTGCCAAATTTGGGGAACAAACACAATATTTCCAAATTTGTGGATGATACAAAACCTGATTGGAATGTGTGTTGTGAGAAAGATGCAAATAGGCTTCAAGGGGATTTGGATTGGGTGAGTGGGCAATAGCACGGTACACAGACTGGATTGTGGATAAGTGCAAGGCTTTTCACCCGGTTGGAGGTACAAAGCTGCAGAGGGTTTCTTAAAAGATGACAAATTGGAAAGTGTTGATCTTTAAAGGGACCAAGGCATCACTATTCACAACTCAGTGGAAACAAGCACTTGGTGCAACAAGTAACCCATAAGGCAAATGGTACGTTAGCTTTTATTGCAAGAGGATGAAAGTTCAGGGGCTGCTTCACCAATGACCCTTCTTCCATCTTTAGATTACAAGGGAAAATGTTGACTGATGATTTTACAATGTTTAGCACCATTTGCGACTCGTTGGATACTGAAGCAGTCCATGTTCAAATGCGGTAAGATCTGGCCAATATCCAGGATTGAGCTGATAACAAGCAGATAGCATTCATGCCACACAAATGCCAGGTGACCATCTCCAATAAAAGGCAATCTAATCACTGCCCCTTGACATTCAATAGATTTATCATCACTGAACCTCCTACGATCAGCATCCTTCCAGGGATGGGGGAGGGGGGGGACAGTTCCAGTGACCAGAAATGAAACTAGACTTGCCCTATAAACACAATGGCTACAAGAGCAGGTCAGAGGCTAGGAATACTCCAGCAAGTAACTCACCTCCTGACTCCCCAGAGCCTATCCACCATTGACAAGGCGCAAGTATGGAGCTTGATGGGATGCTCTTCACTTGCCGGATGGGTGCAGCTCCAACAACACTCAAGCAGCTTGACACCATCCCACTTGATTAATACCGCATCCACAAACATCCACTCCCTCGACCACCAACACTCAGTAGCAGCAGGACTATCTACAAAAGGCACTGCAGAAATTCACTGAAAATCCTTAGACAGACTTCCAAACTAACGACCACTTTCATCTAGAAGCACAAGGGCAGCAGATATATGGAAACACCACCTGCACGTTCCCTACCAAGCCACTCATCATTCTGACTTGTAATTACTATGCCGTTCCTTCAGGGTCAAAGTCCTGGAATTCCCTCCCTGAAAGCATTGTGGGTCAATTCACAACACATAGGCTGCAGCAGTTCAAGAAGGCAGCTCACCACCACCTTCTCAAGGGAACTAGGGACATGCAATAAATGCTGGCCCAGCCCATGGTGTGCACATTCCACACATGGGCTTTGTTTTAAAATTCCGGCTTCAACCGTATCGATCAAAGTGAGATGGTTCTGGGAGTACTGCATGCAGTTCTGGTTCCCTAGCTTGAGGAAAGATACCCTTTATGTAGAGGAAGGACAGTAAACATTCTTCAGGCCAATTTCTGGGTTAGTGTGTCTGTCTTGTAATGAGACTGGACCTGTGTTCTCTGAGGTTTAGAAGATTGAGAGGTAATCTTCAAGAAAAATGACCAAATTCTTAATCAGACAGACAGAGTACATGCAGAAAAGATATTTCCCCTGGCTGTGGGTCTAGGATAAAAGACAATTCATTTAGGACTGATATGAGTAAGAAATTTGTCAGAGAGTGGTGAATCTTTGGGATTTTCTATTCCAGTGGATGTGAAGGCTCATTCATTGAGAATGTTCAATACAGAGATGGATAGATTTCTGGAGACTAATGAAGACGAAGGGATCTGGGGATATTACAGAAATAGGGCCTTGCAGAAAATCATTAGCCATGATGTAGAATGACAAGGTGTGATTGGGGGGCTGAATGCCTTACTCCTGCTCCTATGCTCTTACAAAGTAATAGATTACAGTAAATCACTGAACAGCAGATTGGGAACACAAGAGGAACTGAATCTATGGGATGAACGTACATTGTGATATCTTTCTGCTTTACTAAGCAGCAGTCAGCTCCAGTTGTTCCCAGCTGGTGCTACACAAGAAGCAGCAGAAGGACGCCAATTCCAATTTAGTCAAACTTACACCCAGTACCCAATCCCTGTCACAGCATTCAACACTGCAAATTCACTGAGCGTAAACATTTAAAATTCTGAAACTCGCTCCAAGACATGAGGCGAGGCCTTTCTCCCACCCAGCAAGCTTTGGCTTGTCAGTGATCAGAGGGTTTCCGGGGCAGGGCGAGATCTAGGGATTTCATTGCTCAGTCAGTGTGTGCCAGTAATGTGGTGACTGGTGGGAGAGACTGAAAATGCAATCAGGGAAGCTCTTATTCCAGGCCTTTAAACTGGGCTCCATCCTCTCCCTCCCTCTCGAGTTGTTCCACTGACTGAGCTTCCTGACAGCTGCTCCTTCCAATCTCTGATCGCCCGTTACAAAAATCCTGAACATGCAACAACTCCAGCTGATTCCATCATGAGTGAAGAAAAATTTCTACCCGGATAAATAATTGGGTAGAAGATCTCATTTCCAAAGACATGTCAACAGACAGGTGAAACCATTGACACCAAGGTCCCAGCATGATTTCTCATATCAAGTACTAGGGTACAGTGCTCATACATATGAACTAGGAGTGCAGCTGGTTTTCCATTTAATTAGAGAATACAGAGGAACTATTTGAAACTCACAATCCCACCTGCCCCCAATAACCTTTGGCTCCTGTCTCTAACAAGAATCTGTCCAACTCTGGCTTAAAAATATTTAATGATCTGCTTCACTACCTTCTGATGCAGAGTCCCAAAGTCACACAGCCCTCTAGATGAGAACTTCTTTCTCTCAATGTCCTAAAATAGTGGCCCCTAAAGTCATCAAATCATCACTCACTTTCTATTCCACTCAAAGGACCTCCCATGTCCATCACTATTGCCCCACTGGGTGGGCCCAGTCTACCTCAGCTTTCCCTGGACAGGAAATGTCTCAAGAATTTGAACAGGTGAAGCCAGCTGCTCTCGCTGTTACCGTGCAGTAAGCCTGTGAGTGCTTTTAGCCATCAACAAAATGCTGCCATCAAGCCAAAAACAGCCTTTGCCTACCACACAAAGAAGTAACTTGAGTATGTGAGTTTCAGTGCCAACGCAATGCCTGGTATGACTGGCAGGAGTAGGACACTCGTACACAACCAACCTGCACTGGCAGGCCTCAGGGAAGTATACCACCAGCAAATGTGATTCAGCAACTGGAAATCATTTATTAAAGAATCTGGACTGAACTAAGAGCTACAAACCAAGTTAAGGCCAGTCAGGCTCACCTTGTGATGCAGTTGGGAGTACGACAATAGGTGGTATAGTGGACAGCGAACAAGGTTCTCGCAGAGTACAACGGGATCTTGATCAGATGGGCCAATGGGCCGAGGAGTGACAGATGGAGTCTAATTTTGATAAATATGAGATATTGCATTTTGGCAGCGCAAACCAGGGCAGGACTTACACAGTTAATGGTAGGCCCTGGGGAGTGGTCCCAAACAAAAAGGCCTTGGTGTGTTGTTGCATAATTCCTTCAAAGTGGAGTCATAGGTGGACAGGGTGGCAAAGAAGGCGGTTGGCACACTTGCCATCATTGGTCAGTGTATTGAGTATAGGAGTTGGGTTGTCATGTTGTATCTGTACAGGATATTGGTGAGGCCACTTTTAGAATATTGCGTACAATTCTGCTCACCCTTCCAAAGGAAGGATGTTGTTAGACTTGAGAGGATGCAGAAAAGATTTACAAAGATGTTCCAGGGTTGGAGGGTTTGGGCGATAGGGAGAGGATTGATGTTTAAAGGATTGTCAAAAGACTGAGGATACTCCCAAACGCCTTTTATATAAAAATACTCACCAGAACCCTATATGGGGCTTTCTTTTTAAGAGAATATTGGACAGCACATGATTTAAATGACTCAGCTGAACTAATTTACTGAAAAATCACATGCCTTGGTGAATGGCTTTCAAGTTACCTTTGCTTTGGGTATTATCTAATGCTTGATCAGAGCTGGCTCATGGAAAGGGAGACATAGAGAGTTGGAGGGTTTGGGCGATAGGGAGAGGATTGATGCGTGGCCGAGCAAAGTAAGCACAGATCGAAAGAGAGTCGAGTAGGGAAAGAGAGTAGTCAGC
>JAHRHZ010000159.1:189264-206924 GCA_024137785.1 Ginglymostoma cirratum | reverse complement strand
AACCCCACTGCGAAGCCTCTTCTAAGGATGCCTACCCTGAAGAAGTTACCCTCCTCCCTCCGGACAAACCTCAGGGGCTGGATGATCTTGGGCTTGGGATCTTCCTGTTCTGTGGGTGGGCCTAGCACTACACTGAATAAGATTTAGTTAAATCAACTTAGGCTGGGGAGGAAGTAGAAGCCAGGCAGCTGTGCAGGCCTGTGACTCTCCATTGTATAAAACCCTTGTCAACTGCCCCGACTGTGACCTCCTGAATCTGCTGTGTGCATCCCCAGTGAAATGCCAGACAGTCAGAGCATGATACAAAGCATAATACAGAGCATTTACTAATCTCCCTCCTTAGACACTTTGTCTCACATATAGCACCTGCAACAGTCAAGGCTTCATGAGAAAATAAGATTGGGCTGTACTCATCTCCTGCAGTTTCTCTCTCATCCAAAGGCCAATAAATGGAAACTGTGACAGGGTGGTAAAAAGAGGAGTGGGGCAAATTAGGGAACAAACAGGGGATTTACGCATGGAGGCAGGGGTCACGGCTGAGGTATGAAATGAATACTTTGCATCTGTCTTTACCCAGGAAGATGATGGTGAACAAGTCATAGTGAAAGAGGAGCTAGTGTTCAGAGGCTTGGCTAAAAATTGATAAGATGTCAAAGGCTGGTTAAATTAAAATTTAACAAGTATCTGAACCTGTTCTAGACACACGAGGATCATAGAGAAGGCAGGGTGGAAACTGGACAGAATCTTCCAATTTTTTTTTTTGAAAGCTATGATGGTGCTACCAGAGGATGGGGATCTGGAAATATTACACCCCTTTTTGAATAAAGAATTTTTTTCTGCCATTTGTTAAAGAGTACATTTGTTAACAACACAATAAGGTCATTTTCCTGTTAGTGGCGAAACCTACAAATTGCATTTTGTCCTAAACAGTCAGTGAGCATTTAGTCATAGAGTCATACAGCATGGAAATAGACTCTTCAGCCCACCTCGTCCATACCAACCAGGTTTCCTAAACTGAACTACTCCCATTTGCCTGCATGGGGTCCACATCCCTCTAAAGCTTTCCCATTCATGTACCCACCCAAATGCCTTTTAAATGATGTAATTGTGCTCACTGCCTCTGGCAGCTCGTTCCATAGACACATCACCCACTATGCGAAAAAGTTGCTGCTCAGGTCCCTTTTAAAATCTTTCCCCTCTCACCTTAAACCTATGCCCTGTAGTTTTGGAATGCCCTACCATGGGGAAAAGACCACTGGTGGTTTAATGGAGCGTAAAGATAGCCCAGCATCTACAGGCCAGTCAGTTTGACATCAGTGATGGGGCACTTCTGAAAATGACAATCCAGGATAAGATTAACAGGCCCTTGGACAAAGATAAATTAAAACTGAAGAAAGATGGCATAGACTGATCAAGGACAAATCATGTTTGGCCAACATGATTGATTATTCTAGTTAGTTAATAGGGAGAATTAATTAGGGTAATTAAGTTAACATGGTACACATGGACTTCCTAGAGCATTTGATAAAATGTCACTTGCCCCTCCTTGTCAGTGAAGTAGAAGCTCATGGAATAAAGCAATATGGAAACAAGGAAAGCTGAACAACATGAAACAGCACAGCCATGAATGGCTGTTTTTCTGACTCAAGGTTAAGAGCACTGCTCCCCACATTCAGGACAAAAACAAAATCACAGCTTTTTCAGACCTAGACTTAGGTTTACAAAGGTTATTTTCAACATTTGCAAATAAGATAAACCTTGGAAATATTGTGGACAATGAGGATGACACACAGGCAGAATGGGCAAATGTTGAAGATTAAGTTTAATCCAGAGAACAGTATAATGATATAATTTGGAAGGGGCAATGATTGTGTGTTGTATAGTTTAACTTTCTAAGAGTAGGCTACATTTTGGAGCAGTAAGGTGGATATTTTGAATAGCATCACTTATCTTTCAGTTAAGGAAAACTGTCCAAAAAGAGCCTGCAGATTGGTCCAGCTGTAATTTGTTATAGACCTAAATGCACTGCACTCAGACATCAGAACCTGAAAACAAGAAGCATCCCTCACCAGTTCCCTCTGCAAAAATACATAAAACAGACCCTGAAGGATAAATCCTAATATATACAAAAACCTAGGTACAACCAATTAGCAACTGAATCAAGGATCAACAGCTGCGCTGTGAACCAATTGCATCACCAGAAAGAACTCTTTGTCCTTCACCGGCCAAGAGATTGAGTGCCTTTGAGACAGAGATAGACAGGTTATTGATTAGTAAGAGGAGCAAAGATACAGGGAGAAGGCAGGAGAATGGGGCTGAGAAACATATTGGGCATGATTGAATGGCAAGGTAAGCTCAATGGGCCAGGTGGCCTAATTCTGCACCTATGTGTTATGGTCTGGACATTTGATATGTGGAATTTATTTTCTCAGTCTATAGTTTTTGTTCACTCATTGTGCACAAACAATTTTTGTCTTATTTGTGAATTAATGTGAGAATTTGGGATTTTAAAGGGCTATAGCTTAAGTCACATAAAGAATAACTTTTTTCCACTACTTGTTAAAGAATAACTCTGTCAACAACAGAACGATAAAATTAAAGTTCTTTCCCTGTTAATGACAAAACCTAGTGTGAATGAATAATCAATTGGCAAATTGATTGTGTTGGTAGTTTAATTGGGAGGTTAACATTTGTGACCATTCATGGAAAAGTGGGGCTTGAGTATCATCTCACTCTTCCCAACTGACTTGTGACAACAGGTTGAAAATAGGTTAAGAAAGCACATGGGATCCTCAGATTTGTAAACACACGTAAACAGTACAAAAGCAGGGATGTTACGGTAAACTTTTTAAAATACATTGGCTCAGCCTCAACTGAAGTTGTACCTAATTCAGGATGCCTCATTTTAGGAAGGATGTGAAGGCAGAGTGGGGGAATAGAAAAGGTTCACAAGAATGGTTCCAGGGATAGGGACTTCAGTCATGGACAGACTGGAGAAGCTGGGACCGTTCTCTTCCAGTAACAGAGTTCTGAGCGGAAACTTACCAGAACTTAACAGATTGAAGCAGCAGTAGGCCATTGGTCCCGTGGCCTATTCAGACATACAAGATGATGGTGGCCTCCACTCCACCAGCATGAGTGTTTGACAGTGGATGAAGAGAAACTGTCACTTTGGTGGAAATATTGCGATTGAGATAGCGCAGATTAAAAAGACGAATGGCAACAGAACCAAAGGCAATATAGAAAACATGAAACAGAGAAATTTCTTAATTTCTTAATGTCAGCCTATGGAATTCTCCACCACAGAAAACAATTGAGGTCAAAACATTGAATGTTTTTAAGCAGTTGGATATACAGTAGTTTCTAAGAGCTATAGGGATCAAAGAGTATAGGAGAAAGCTGGAATAGGGGACTCAGTTAGATAATCAGGCATGATCATACTGATTGGCAGAGCAAGCTTGAAGGGCCGAAAGGCCTACTTCTGTTCCTATATTCCTTGTAAAAACAGTTTCAGTGAGTGATTATTGTCACACTGAGTGTACGGTGGAGGCAGATTCAATTGCAGCTTTCAAAAAGGAATCGGATAAGCAGCCAAAGAGAAAAAGAGTTGCAGCATTATATGGAAAAGCAGCAGAGTGCGACAAGGGTTCAGTCTCATTTTCTTATCAGCTGCATAGTCTTCGGGAGGTTCTCACATGAAAAGTAACTTCCAGAACCGGAAGTCAACGCCTCAATTGGTGGTGGAACATCAAACCAGCTCTCATGCAGCCGCACAGCTTAGAGGAAACAGTGAGTGAAACTCAAACAGAAAGTGCTGGAAAAATTCTGAAGTAGGGTCATTGGACTGCTTTCTCTCCATAGATGCTGCCAGCTCTACCGAGCTTTTCCAACAATTTCTACCAGGCTCTCCGATTTACAGCATCCACAGTTCTTTTGAATTTTAGTTAGAAATCTAACTGATTTTTGTACGCACCAAACTCTCACATCTGCCTTGAACAAATAAAAACCGAAATAACTGCAGACGCTGTAAATCAGGAACAAAAACAAAGTAACTGGAAAAGCTCAGCAGGTCTGACAGCATCCGTGAAGGAGAGAACAGAGTTAACATTTCGGGTCCGGTGATCATTCCTCAGAACTTGCCTTGAATAAATGTTTACAGAACTTGGCTTGGGGGGTGGGGAGAGAAAGTAGTCATGTAGAGGTAACGTAACTGGACGAATAAAGCAGAACTCCAGGCTAACGCCTGGGCACATGAGTTTGAATCCCATCATGGCAGATGGCAACACTTCAATTCAATAAAATTTATCTTGAATAAAGAAAAGCCAGCTGAAAGGAATCCATGGAACCATCATGAATTGTTGTCAAAACTCATCAGATCATTAATTTTTTTTTGGTGGGGGGGCGGTGCGGCAAGGAGAGATCTGCCCTCCTTACCTAGTCTGGAATAAATATGACTCCAAAACCACAGCAGTGTTGTTGACTCTCAACTATTAGGGAAGGGCAATAAATGCTGGGTCAGCAACACCCACATGCCATGAACAAATAAAAATGCACAAATTAGGAGCAGGAGTTCATTTCATGCTTAAGCTTGTTCCACCACTCAACAGGACCCCACTGACCCCACACCCCATCACCTTTCCCCTTATTCACCAAAAGTTGATCCATTTCTGCGACAAAAGTATCCAAGGACTCTGTTTCCACTGCCTGTTGAGGAAGAGAGTTATAAAGACTTCCAACACTCAGGAAAACCGTTCTCATCTGTACCTCAAATGGACAACCCCTTAATCTTAAACAGTGACCCCTCATTCTGGATTCTCCCCCAAAGGGAAACATCTTCTCCACATCCACTCAGGAGCTTTTACATTTCTATCAAGTTGCCTCCTACTCTTGTAAACTCCAGCAGATAAGCCCAGTCTGTTAACCCTTCCTCAAGACAATCTGTACATTCTATGCATTAAAAAAAACAAACTGGATGCTAGAGATCTGAAGCAAACAAAAACAGGAATTGCTGGGGAAACTCAGCAGGTCTGGCAGCATCGATGGAAGGAGAAACAGTACACATTTACTTCAATGAGCCTTCTTCAGAACTAAGCCTTCATAAAACTACGAACAGGCCCCAAGGCAATCATTTTTGGTCTTAAAACGCCCAGATGGTCCCAAAGAACAAGAAATACCAAAGGTATCTCACAAATTTGTACCACAGGTGAAGCTGGCAATTCATGCTGCTACTAAACATCAACCACAAACATTTATTTCAGAGTTCTCAGGAAGAGTCACTGGATCCAAAACATTAGCTCGGATTTCTCTCCACAAATGCTGCCAGACCCGTTGAGCTTTTATAGCAATTTCTGTTTTTGTTTCCGTCACAAACATTTATTGCCCATCCCTTATTGCCCCAACCCTAATCTACCTCATATATCCCAGGATTCTTTAACCCCTTCCCACCACCCTGCCCTCTCCTT
Organism: Ginglymostoma cirratum; assembly: GCA_024137785.1. Classification (NCBI taxonomy): domain Eukaryota; kingdom Metazoa; phylum Chordata; class Chondrichthyes; order Orectolobiformes; family Ginglymostomatidae; genus Ginglymostoma; species Ginglymostoma cirratum. Next base: position 201,462 of record JAHRHZ010000159.1, on the reverse strand, counting down.
CCCACAGTTACAGCGTACACTTGCCCCACATCAATCCCCTCGCACTTGTAGTCACCTCACAATCCTATCTCCTCTCAGTGGCCTCCACCTTCATCGGGTTAATCAGGACACTTCTCTCCTTGCCCTCAGTCTGTGTTTTCAATGACATTCTTGCAAAGACAATGTTCTGACAGCCACTTAATATTTCTCAGAGGAAGAAATTTTGGTGGCTGCACAACACTGATAATTCTGCAACATGAGCTAGGGTATGTCAGGTATGTCCCAGAGCAGAGATACGTCAAGTATATCCCAGAGCAGAAATACATCAGGTATTTATGAGCTTACTACACAGCAGTTGGCACAAGTTCAAATACGAACCATAGCCCAAAGTTTTGGCAAAGATCTGTAGCTCGGGTTGTGGATGACGTTGCCGCCGTGCTGGTCAAGCCGGTTTGTTCTCGTTTAGTCGTTTCGTCACCGTGCCAGGTGACATCATCAGTGGAGCCTACAATGAAGCGATAATATTCTACTCCACTTGGAATTCATACTGTCTGGTCCGTTACGGTGAGTAGTGTCATTTCTGGTTTTGATTTGTATGGGTTTGTATAGAGGGTCCAATTCGATACATTTGTTGATTGCATTACAGGTGGAGAACCACGCCCCCAGGAATTCCCATGCGTGACTATTTTTGGCTTGGGCTACAGTGGCTACCTTGTCTCAATTAAACTGATGGCCTTCATTGTCTGAGTGTACTGATATTAAGGAGTAATTAATATCTTTGATATAGTGAAACAAACACAAATTGCTGGAAAAACTCAGCAGGTTCGGCAGCATTTGTGGATTTTGAATCCAGTGTGACTTTGCGGAACTGAAAAGGGGTTGGAAAATATTTTCTTTAAAATATAATTACAACAGAATCAAAGACCCCAGTGCAAGAGCCAAAAGGTTGTTAATGGTAGAGAAAGAGAAAGAGAGATGGAAAGAAAAGTGTAAATTAAGGCGTAAAAGTGAGAGAATGGGTCCTGTCTTGGACAAGTACAGCATGGAAACAGACCCTTCGATACCTGGTTGGCATGCACGAGTTGGACCAAAGAACAAAGAACAAAGAACAAAGAACAAAGAACAAAGAACAAAGAACAAAGAACAAAGAAAATTACAGCACAGGAACAGGCCCTTCAGCCCTCCAAGCCTGCACCAACATGCTGCCCGTCACAACTAAAACCCCCTACCCTTCCGGGGACTGTATCCCACTATTCCCATCCTATTCATGTATTTGGCAAGACACCCTTTATAAGTCACTATCGTATCTGCTTCCACTACCTCTCCTGGCAGCAAGTTCCAGGCACCCACCATCCTCTGTTTACAAAAAAACTTGCCTCGCACATCACCTTTAAACCTTGTCCCACGTACCTTAAAGCAATGGCCCCTAAAAACTGACACTTCCACCCTGGGAAAAAGCTTCGGACTGTCCAGTCTGTCCATGCCCTTCATAATTTTGTAGGCCTTGATCAGGTTGACCCTCAACCTCCGTTTGTTCCGGTGAGATCAACCCAAGTTTCTCCAACCTCTCTTCATAGCTAATGCCGTCCATACCAGGCAACATCGTGGTAAATCTCTTCTGTACCCTCTCCAAAGCCACCGCATCCTTCTGGTAGTGTGGCGACCAGAACGGAACACAATATTCCAAATGCAGCCTAACTAAGGTTCTATAAAGCTGCAACATTACCTGCCAATTTTTAAACTCGATGCCCAGGCCGATGAAGGCAAGCATGCCGTATGCCTTGTTGACTACCTTCTCCACCTGCGTTGCCACTTTCAGTGACCTATGTACCTATATACCCAGATCCCTCTGCCTATCAGTACTCTTAAGGGGTCTGCCATTTACTGTATATTTTCCATCTGGATTAGACCTTCCAAAATGCATTACCTCACATTTTTCCGGATTAAACTCCATCTGCCATCTCTCTGCCCAAGTCACCAATCGATCAAATCCTGCTGTATCCTTTGACGGTCCTCATCACTATCCGCAATGCCAACTTTTGCGTCATTGGCAAACTTACTAATCAGACCAGTTACATTCTTCTCCAATCATTTATATATATTACAAACAGCAAAGATCCCAACACTGATCCCTGAGGAATGTCACTAGTCACAGCCCTCCATTCAGAAACACACCCTTCCACTGCAACCCTCTGTCATTGGCTCTCCCCAAGGGACCTCCCCTTCACAAAACCATGTTGCCTCTCGCTAATACGCCCATTGATTTCCACATGGGAGTAAATCCTGTCTCGGAGAATCCTCTCCAATAATTTCCCTACCACTAATGTAAGGCTTACAGGCCTATAATTAGCTGGATTATCCCTGCCATCCTTCTTAAACAAAGGAACAACATTGGCTATTTGCCAATCCTCTGGGACCTCCCCTGTAGCCAGTGAGGATTCAAAGATTTCCCTCAAGGCCCCAGCAATTTCCTCCCTTGCCTCTCTCCGTATTCGGGGGTATATTCCATCAGGCCCTGGGGACTTGTCTACCCTAATGTTTTTCAAGACCCCCCAATACCTCCTCCCTTTTGATCTCAACATGACCCAAACTATCCACGCACCCTTCCCCAGACTTATCATCCACCAAGTCCTTCTCTACGGTGAATACTGACACAAATTTATCCTAGATAAATCTAGTCCCATTTGCCAGCATTTGGCTCATAGTCCACTAAACCCTTTCTACTCATATACCCATCCAGATGCCACATCAACTAAGATCAAAGTCAACAAGACACGATCTTTCTGAAGAGTCACTAGACTCGAAATTTTAGTCAGAACGTACGAAAACTGGAGAACAGACGTAATGTGGTCAATTTCTGTAGCTATTAAATTCGATATTCTGCTTTGCAGAAGACGTTGGCTCTGCCCAAAGGAGTGACCTTGGCCTCCCAGCTGCTCACCATTTCAATAAACCACCTTGATCTCATGCGAACATTTCTGTCCTGGGTCTGCTGCAATGTTCCAGTGAAGCACACGACCACCTGAGGAACAACACTTCATTCTCCAAAAGGGTATTTTACAGCCTCTAAGTTTCAATATCGAATTGTGAGGAGGGGTTCTGGGTAAGGGAAACATGCCATGGCAACTCTGTACAAGACTAATCCGGATCAAGCAGCAAAACAAACTGAAACGTTACTCATTTAGTTGAAGTAATTTAAATCATCTGTTTTCTGATTGTCTACCTGAAGTGATCAAAATGGCGAGTGATTCCGAAACACTCCCCTCCTCTGCTTGAATGTGATAGCAGACATCAAGCTCTTTCCCCCCCAGAGACATCAAGACCACAAAAGCCTATTACAGTAAATCACTTACACAACTTCGGAATCAGGCTTCTAAGAATAGTTCTGGGGAAGCAGAGCTCTACTCCTTGGGGAGCAGCTGAACTCCCTGAGAGACCACATGTGGGCTTGATTTTCTAATGTTACAGGACAAAAGGAACTGAGAGGGAGCAGCAGGCTGATTCCTGGACACTGAGCAAAGATCAAAAATAATTTTCAATGATGGGGTGAACACTCACAGTACCATAGCATTCAATCCTACCAGCCAATGCTGAAAAATGGGATTAGAACAGAAGGGCGCCTAATGACTGGCATTGACATGATGGGCCAAAGGGCCTGTTTCTGTGCTGTAAAAACACTGGCTCTACAGTGCAGATTTCAGCAAAATGTACCAGGCACGTTGCAATACCCTCAGCGAATCAAACACAACCCTGAGCCCCATTTAAACAACAAAAAGTTGGTCAGACGGCAGACTTCAAGGAGCAAAGAGGAGGCTAAGGAGAGGTTCAGAGAGAAAATTCCGAAGCTTGGGCCTCAACAGCCACTGATAGTGGTGGAATTAAACTTTCAGGAATTCGAAGCTGGAAAAATCGGAAGAATGTGAGGGAGGAGGCGGCAGCACAGTGGCTCAGTAGTTAGCACTGCTGTCTCACAGCGCCAGGGGCCCAGGTTCGATTCCATCCTCACGCGACTGTGTGGAGTTTGCACATTCTCTCCGTGTCTGCATGAGTTTCTGCCAGGTGCTCCGGTTTCCTCCCACAGTCCAAAGATGTGAAGGTTAGGGTGGATTGGCCATGCCAAATCGCCCACAAGTCTACCTAGGGGGTGGGTCTGGGTGGGATGTTCTTTGGAGGGTCAGTGTTCTTTGGAGAGACTCGATGGGCCAAACAGCCTGCTTCCACGCTGTAGGGATTCTATGATCATGATTTGAGAACCAGGTCCCCAATTTGAAGCCTGAAGTAGTGGCTAACTGGGAGTCAATATAGATCAGCAAATAGAGGGGGAATTAGGTGAACAGGGCATGGCACAAGTTAAATGTAGAAGTGGCATAGATTGGCTGGTTTCAAGTTTACGGACGGCAGAATGTGAGAAATCAACAGGAGAGCAATGGAACATTGAGGCTGGAGGTAACAAAGGCACAAATGAGAGTTTCAGCAGCTGACAAGCTGAAGCAGGTGCAGAGATGGGCAAACTCTTGGAGGTAAAATAAATGGTCATGAAACAGAGCTGAAAAATTCATCTCAAATGTGACATTTGGGTTGCAAATGGTCTGGTTCAGCCTCACTTAATTACCAAGAGGAACGATTTCGATCATTCGGGACCAAGATTGAGCCCAGTTATTGACAATTAGAGCCAAGGGTTTGGATTTCCAAATATATAATTGGAGGAATTTCTGATCATCCAGTACTGATTGGTTTGTAAGTACTCTAACAGTTAACAAGCAATAGGAGAGTTGAGAGAGGTGGTCTGATTTCATCAACACACACATGGACATTAACACGATAGATGATTGGCCTCTTCGGGACTAATATTCCGTGGAAATTAAAAGGGAAAGACTTTGGGTTAGAGGAGCAGGAGGAGACCTTTCAGCCTCTCTAGTGTATTCTGCTAATCAATAAGATTGTGGCTGATCTGATCTTTGTTCCATGGCCCTTAATACCTTTGATTAACCACAATCTACCAACTTCAAATTTAGAATGAACAATTGATCAAGCACTTTAACTTTGTGCAGACAAGCTTTCCAACTTTCTCCCACTGCAGACAGAAGTCTCTCCTCATTTAAATCTTGAACATTCTGGAATATTTAGAGGACACTATATCCCTTAGACCTAGGATGCTAAAGCAGCAGAATTTGTTTCTATCCATCTTACCTGTTCCCCTAATATCTTGAAAACTTGGTCAACAAATCATCCCTTAATCTTCTAAATCCAGGGAATACAATGTTAGTTTGCATCATCTCTCCTCCTAGTTTCAGCAGGTATTGTTCTGGTAAATCTACCCCGCACACCTCAAAAACCAATATCTCATTCATAAAGTGTGATGTCCAGAACTGCTCACAGTATCTGTGTGGTCTAAGCAGGACTTTATATTCCCGCGCATTCCAGTGTTCATGCCATAAAGGATAGTATCTCTGGATATTTTGTGGTTGATCATGACATTTTAATGATATACATGGAACCTATGGATCTTGGCTGTGTCCACCAATTGGAGTGCAACACACCGGCTCCTGGTTTTGAAAGTCATTGCAGAACTCAGACACCCTCAGTGGAAAGGAAATTAGAGGTCCCTATCTCTCTTCATAGCTCTGCCTCAATTTCCTCCCTTAGGATGCTCCTAATATCCACCTTGACTAACATTTTAATTACTTGTCAGGATATCTTCCAGTTCGCTCAGTTGTCAAATCCTGAGTAACATGACAGAGAATTGTGCAACTATTTAAAGTGATATATGAATGCAAATTGTTGTTGCAGTCAGCTGTTGCAGACAACTAACCTTCAGAAGAAAGAGGGGAATTAAAAATGCACTTATCATCATGAATTCAACGACATGATACAATTTTGTAGCAGTTAATACTCAAAAAATCACAGAGCTGGCAGGGGCTGTGATCCAAGGAGGGTGGGGTTGTTCTCTGGGTCCTATTATTATTGAACATGGGGGTCCGGGAGAAGGGAGGATTCACGCTAATCCCAGCAGCTGTCATACTGTGCACTGAAACAGAATTTTGACACCAGAACTAAAGGATTCATTGTTATGCACACTGCTATTAAATGGAGAGAAAATCTTGTCCAGGAGTTAATTGTGGGTGACGTCAATTATAAAGGAATGCAAAGGGAACTGGGAGCATATTCAACAGAGAAACATTTGGAGAGGTGGGTGACTGTATGAACAGTGTGGTGGGAGAACTGGGTTTTGTGGAGACAAAGCGCAAGATGTTTTCTGGGGTAAGGAGATGCAGTTGGAGTTGGGTTGGAGAAAAGTCACACACGAGGAAAGTCAAGAATTAAATTTGTCATCTTCAGGCATTTTTGATGAGAGTTTGTGGTAGACAGAACAGTTCCTGGACCAGCAGCCAGTCAACTGCTTCCCCATACTCAATCCACATCAGTGACTGTTCACACATGTTAGCACAGCACATCGGCCAGTCCATTTTCACACTGGACACCATGCCCTCACTCTGTCCTTCAATAGGGAACAACAACAACAACAGGTCTACTTGTCCCACTGCTAATTGCCCCTCCATGTGTCACATTAAACATGACAGAACATCCCCAAACTTTGCCCCATTAACTGTTAAACACATGGTCTTTACAGCTGCTGCCAATGGCCCCAGGGGTTGGGGGGGTGGGGGGGTGGGGTGGGGGAGAGATGCGAATAAATCAGCCAGGGTTCCTTCTTATTCCTGTCCACTGACCCCTAGGGTTAGAGAGGAGGACATTTGGCCAGGAGTCCTCTTGATCCTGTCTACTGACCCCAGGGATTGGAGGGAGAAATGTTCCTGAACCACTGCAGATAATCTAGTCTAGCTACACACACAATGCCCTTAGGGACGGAATTCCAGAATTTTGACACTGCAACAGTGATATATGTCCAAGTTAGGATGGGGGTGTCTTGGAGAACACAACATATGAACAAGGAGCAGGAGGAGGCCATTCAGTCCCTTCAGCCTGCTCCACCATTTAATACAATCATGGCTGATCTCGTCTCAGCCTCAACTCCACTTTCCTGCCCTGCTCCTTGTAACCCTTCAACTCATTACTAATTAAAATCTGTCTATCTCCTTAAATTTACTCAATGTCCCAACATCCATCGCACTCTGAGGGAATGAATTCCAGAGATTCGTGATCCTTTTGGAGAAGTAATTTCTCCTCATCTGTTTTAAATCTGCTACCCCTTATCCTAAACTATGGCCTCTCATTCTAAGTTTCCCGACATGAGGAATTGTCCATTCTAATGTTGAGTTTGTCAATCTCTTTAGCATCTTCTATATCTCAATTAGATTTTCTCTCATTCTTCTAAACTTCAGAGAGTACAGGCCTAAACTGCTCAATCTCTCTTTATAGGACAAACCCTGTATCTGTGGAATCAATCCAGTGAACCACTTCTGAACTGCCTCCAATTCAACCACATCCCTCATCAAGTAAGGGGAGTAAAATTCTAGACAATACCTCCGGTGTTGTCTTGCTAATGCCTTGTACAAATACAGTTTCAGCTTGGGTTGACAAATGGCAAGTGACATTCATGCCACACAAATGCCAAGCTATGACTATTAACAATAATAAACAGTGTAACCACTGCCCCTTGACATTCAATGGTGTTACCATCACTGAATCCCCCACTATCAACATCCTGGGAGTTACCATTGACCAGAAACTCAACTGGATTCACCACATAGACACAGTGGCTACAACAGCAGGTCAGAAACTTGGAATACTGCGGCGAGTAGCTTACCTCCTGACTCCTCAAAACCTGTCTGCCATCTACAAGGCGCAAATCAGGAATGTGATGGCATACTCCCCACTTACCTGGACGAGTGCAGCCGCAACAACACTCAAGAAGCTTGACACCATCCAGGACAAAGCAGCCCACTTGATTGGCACAACATCTACAAGCGTCCACTCCCCCCACCACCAGCGCTCAATACACACTGCTGCTACTATCTACAAGATGCACTGCAGAAATTCAAAGATCCTCAGACAGCACCTTCCAAGCCCTCAACCACTTCCATCTAGAAGGGTAAGGACATCAGACATACGGGAACACCACCCCCTGGCAAGTTCCCCTCCAAGCCACTCATCATCCTGACTTGGAAATATATCGCTGTTCCTTCACTGTCGCTGGGTGAAAATCCTGGAATTCTGTCCCTAACAGTGTTGTGGGTCAACCTACTGCAGGAGAACTGCAACAGTTCAAGAAGGCAGCTCACCACCACCTTTTTAAGCACAACTAGGGATGGGCAAGAAATGTTGGCCAGCCAGCGATGCCCACATCCCACAAATAAATAGAAAAAAAAAGCTCCTTACTTTCATACTTTATTCCTTTGGCAATAAATGCCAACATTCTATTTGGCTTCCTTATTACTGCTGTACTTGCATATCAATTTTCTGTGATACGTACACAAGGACACCCAGATCTGTCTGCACTGAAACACTCTGAAGTTTCTCTCCACGTAGATAAGTTACTTTTCTACCCTCCGAAATAAATATATGGATAACCTCACACATATCCATGTAAGTGGCATCAGCCAAAACTGGTCCATTCACCTAACCTATTCACATCCATTTGTAAATTTCTTATTTCTTCATTGCAACTTCCTTTCCCATCCATTTTAGTGTCATCTGCAAATGTGACTATAGTGCTTTCTATCCCCACACCCAAGTCATTAATAACCATTGTAAATAGTAGGGGCCTGAAGATCAAACCCTGTGGCACCCCATCAGTTACATCTCGCCAACCAGAAAAAGACCCATTTATCCTAAGTTGTATCAGAGATAAAAGGTACTGCAGATGCTGGAGAATCCGAGATAACAAGCATGGGGCTGGATGAACACAGCAGGTCAAGCAGCATCATAGGAGCAGGAAAACTTACAGAGTTGCTCCTATGATGCTGCTTGACCTGCTGTGTTCATCCAGCCCCATGCCATTTATCCTAAGTCTCTGCTTTCTGCTGGACAGCTGATCCTACATCCAAGTTAATAAATTGCCCTAACTCCAGGTGATCCTACCTTGTGTGCAGCACCTTGTAAAATGACTTCAGGAAGTCTAGACACACTACATCTACAGGATTTCCATTATCCACCTTGATCGTCACATTTTCAAATAAATTCTAGCAAATTAGGCAAACATGATTTACATTTCATAAAACCATGCTGACTCTCCTGGATTGCATCTTGACCTTCCAAATGTCTTCTTGTTACTTCCTTAATAATGTATTTGAACAATTTCCCAATGGCACGGGTTAAACTCACTGGCCTATAGTTTCCTATTTACCGCCTTCCTTCATTTTTGATTAAGGGCAATATATTAGCATTTTTCCAATCCATTGCAACCTTTCCCACATCCAGGGAATTTTGTAATATTATCATCAATGGATCCACTCTCACTGCTGCCAATTCCTTCAAGGCCCTAGGATATAGGGTCTCCAGCCACTGGGGACTTGTCTGTCTTAAATTCTAACTGTTTGCTCAGTACTTTGCCCCCATTAATGATGACTGTTCTAAGCTCCTACCTTTCCATAACCTCGACATTACTATTGGGATGCCGGTGGTGTCCTACTCGAGGGGGAAGTTGCAGGTGGTGGTGCTCCCACGTATCTGCTGCTTTTGTCTTTTACGATGGCAGTGGCCATGGGCTTGGTGCTGCCCAAGGCCATTTAGACCCAACAATACATCACTGAGATAACAAGGTGTGGAGCTAGATGAACACAGCAGGCCCAGCAGCATCGTAGGAGCAGGAAAGCTTGTCTAGGCCCGAAACGTCAAGCTTTCCTGCTCCTACAATGCTGCTTGGCCTGCTGTGTTCATCCAGCTCCACACCGTGTTATCTCGGATTCTCCAGCATCTGCAGTACCTATTATCTCTAATACATCACTGAGTCCATCATCCAGGTGAACGCTCCATAAGACTATTGAGGGAGTGCTGCACTGTCAGAGGGCCAGCGCCGAGGGAGCGCCACACTGTCGGAGGGCCAGCGCCGAGGGAGCATTGCACGTGTGGATCATCCCGAGGTTTTGTAAGGCAAACTCTTTGTATGCCTGTGACTGAGGCAGGAATTGACCCTGAGAAAAACAGATCTGGGACATTTACACAGAGCTGCAGTCAGACATTTCCACTCCCTTGTGTTTAGCAAGTCACCAGATACTTGAATTGTGATCGAGGTGCCTCTGGTGGTAGGAAGCTCATCTCCTGGTCACTGGATAGGAATGAAATTTCACTGGGGCCTGGAATTGTAGAGTTGGAACACAGGCCACAGAAACTCAGTGAGCAGCAGGGGCTCCAATGCTGCGTCAGTAAAAATTGATTGTTTCTCGAAAGCCAAAAAATGGTTTCAATTAAACACACAGCATTTTGATTATTGCAGAAGGCTCTGAGAGTTCCTCAGCTCCCACCAGTTACAACCCTCTCCACATACGGTCCTGTGAACTGTGTCAGAACTGTGTAAAAGGAGACGCCCTGCAGCAGTGCTTCTGAACAGCTGGCTGGCTGGCTGCGTCCAGCAACAAATTACTCCTGTGACTGGAAACGTGCAGGAGGAGAGGTTCCCAGGTCAGTCTGACTGTGGAGTAACCATCGAGAGAGACACAGAGAACGAGAGGGGACACGAGGGAGGGTGGGCGGGCGAGCGAGACAGACAGAGACACAAAGTCTTGAAGAGGGGCACACTGGCTCTGGATAGGGAATTCCTGCCAATCCCTAGCCCTTGCATGTATATGTATGTATACACACATACACATTGCTATTCAGTGGGGCTGGGTGCAGAACTGTGCACAATGCAGACTTATTTGACTTGCTATGGTAATTCAGTATCCCATCATGGTGATAACATACAGTAGACAATAGAACTCACTTTCATTTTGTAGATCAGGAGGAAAAGTGAAACAAAATTAACACCTTGAACAGCACAAACATCCAGACGTCACCAACAAACCGATGCCATTTTTCCAGCACAACCAGCAGCAATTCAGCTCATCTACTCCATTCTGGAGTTTCTACTCCACACAAGCCTCCTCCAACCCATGTATCCCTCAGTTCCTCCTTCTCTCCTGTGTTTTTCCAGTCTCCCCTTAAACACTTTGACAGGATTTCTCTCAAGCACTCCGGTGAGAATGTGGAACTCATTCCCACATAGTCTCTGGGGAAAGAGCTCCTGATTGGATTTATTAGGGATTACTTTAGATTATATTTGACATTCTACATTATTCAGCTAAATCTTGCTTTTCACCTGCCATGCCCCTTTCAATCACACGCAGACCATTCTGTGCTGTTCGAGTGCTCTCTGATCTCACACACATTGCACATCACTCCTGGCTGCTGAGAATTGGCTGGTTTTCAGCAAACTGTCACCTCTAAAACATTATCTACTTAGAAACAGGTCAGTGTGTCTTCAACCACACAGCTATTAGCCTGACAGCGTGTCACACCACATTTTAAAGCTGCCCATACATAGTTTCAGCCACAGAGCTGAATAAAATATTGCAAGGACCCGTCCCATTCCATTAGAGAGAAACAGGACCATTCACACTCTACTGTTAGCAGCTCAAACTGCTGTACAGAGATCTCCTTTCAAACTGCACTCCACAGGGACACACTAAAGAGGAACCCAAATGTATCAATCTGGCCCCAGGCTACCAACTCTCCTTCGCAACTCATTCCCCCACCTCTTCCCCCCGACACCCATTCCCCCCACCCCCGCCCCCCCAAAACAGCCCACGTACACCCCCTACACCTGCCCCCACGCATCTCCTCTCCTGCACTCCCACCAAGGAGTCACATTAACCAGAGTGTGTGCGTGTTGGGGAAAGGCCCCCAGGGGCAGGTTTATCTCAATTCTGGTCGTACTGAACATTGCTGTTCTGGCTCTCATTCACCCAGCCATGACAGAAAGAGCTTTACAATGACAGTGTGCGGAAACTTACCTGTACCAGTTTGGCTGAGGGGGGGGTGATGGGAAAAGGATAAATGGAGTGAGGGAAACAAGGGTGAGGTACTGATGTACAGTAAGGGGGGAGCGAGGGGCAAGGGCGAGGTGGGGGGGGGCACGGAGCCCCTGACTAAGGAAAGCAGCAACATTCTTCCAGCTGCTCTCACTGATGCAGGGAGCAGTAGGTTGGGGGAGGTGGGGAGAGAGAGAAGGTGTGTGTGAGAGTGTGAGAGTGTGAGAGTGTGAGAGTGTGAGAGTGTGAG
>JAHRHZ010000159.1:109355-189254 GCA_024137785.1 Ginglymostoma cirratum | reverse complement strand
GAGAGTGTGAGAGTGTGAGAGTGTGAGAGTGTGAGAGTGTGAGAGTGAGAGCCTTAATGCCCCTCACCGGCCCCCAACTCTGTTCCTATCACCCCTACCCCTCCTCACTCCTCCGCCACCCCAATGCAGACTCTCCTGCTCCAGGGTCTACACTGTGCCCCCCTCCAGCCCCCCACCCTACACTTCGCCATTTCCTAGCAGCCCCTGGGAAAGGGGAATAGTTTCACTTTTTGTTGAGCAGATCATTAGGGAGCTGATAGATTATGTAACACACTGAATTCTTCACAAAAATGGCCAGACAAAATGAGATGAAACACAAAACAGAGAATCCTGCTAACATTCAGCTTCCAAGAACAAAACATCCTGGCTCACATCCCAACTTCCAGAGAACAGGCAGCCCCTCAGGACTACAACAGGAGCAAGACACTGGGCCCTTCCCCAGAGAGGACAGTGCCCCTCTTCCCCAACCAGTCTGTGGGGAGTGGGGAATGGGGTGGTCGGGGTGGGGTGGGGGGGTTGAAAGAGAGAGACAGAGACACCTGCCCCTCCTTATAGAGAGGGACACCACCACCACTTTCAGCTTCTCCCTGGAGAGATCACACAGCTCATAGCCCCTCCCAACACAGATCCCCGGTCCCTCCCCAGAGAGATTTCTTCACCACTACAGACCCCGGCTGATGTCCCCTTCCCCAGAGAGGGACCTAAAGCCCCTCCCAGGCTGATGACCCCTCCCCAGAGACAGCTCCCTGGACTCAGAGGATCCAGCCAGACTCCCATACTGTGGGTGAGTTTAGATTTCTCACAGTTACCTCGGTTTCTTGAGGGGTGTTTGTTGAACAAGTGGAGGAGGACACACCACCTACTGCAGCGACTCAGTGTCAGCTGCTAGCCCAGACACAGTGTTACGCCATAACCAGTATAGTGTTACCTACCTTCCCAAAGTCCCTCACATCAAACAGGTCAAACGGGTCGAAGAGTTCACTGTTCCTCATGCCAAACTTATCATGACAAACTTTCAGGAATGTCCGGATGTTCTTCAGGCACAAAAACTACAAAGGGAGAGAAACAGTGCATTCAGAAAAAAGGCTACACCGATGTAGACCAACCATTGCCCAATGAAATACCTAACCCTGTGTCAGCATCGAACAACAAACTGTAAGGAACAAAAACAAAGTTGCTGGAAAAGCTCAGCAGGTCTGGCAGCATCTGTGAAGGAAAAAACAAAGTTAGCGTTTCGGGTCCAGTGACACTGGACTGTTCTTCCTCAGAACTGATGGTGGCTGGGAAAACGTTTTTCTGGGGAAACCTATTTTCTGCATATAAACTGATGTTTTCCCAGCCACCACCAGTTCTTAGGAGGGGTCACTGGACCCGAAACGTTAACTCTGTTTTCTCCTTCACAGGTGCTGCCAGACCTGCTGAGCTTGTCCAGCAACTTTGTTTTTGTTCCTGATTTACAGCATCTGCAGTTCTTTTGGCTTTTACTAACAAACTGTAAGCCTCCGTTTACACCATTACTAAGACAGTTTGTATTTAATATCGCTTAGAGATGTTACATTTAGGAGTGTGGCAATGCATTTCCAGTTTTGTGGATGTTCCTGGAGTGGCTTCTTTTAAAGAGTTCATAGAAAGCTAAATGAACATTGGAGGTTTTTTTTTTTTAAAAGAAGGCTTGAGAAATAACACCCTGGTTCCTGGTGGTAACTGCTCATTTTTCTTTAGAACCTACTGTTTTGAACACAGATTTTTTTTTGGGGGGGGGGGGGTGCAGGGCGGAGGGGCTGGTGGCACTCGTTTTCCCTGGTTCAGATGGAAAGAAACCTACCAAGAACAAGCAGAGTTGCAGAAAAGCTGACTGTGAACAAACTCTCCAACCTATCTCTCCCATTTCTGAAAGGAACATCCTGCACATCAATTTAAGATGAAACCCATTTGTTCTTTTGAATGAGTGATCGATGAATCATGTTAAGATTGCAGCTCCCAAGCAAGCTTCATCAGAACTTCAGAGACAACCATTCATGACTGACATTTTACTTACATACAGAACTGAAAATCAGAGTGAATAACTGTAAGATGACACAAACATAAGCAGGAAAATGAACTGTGAAGACAACGTTGGAGAGGTCCCTTCTGGAATGCTGTGCCCAGTTATAAGAAAGATATTATTAAGCTGGAGAGGGTTCAGAAGAGATTTACTAGGATGTTGTCAGGTATGGAAGGTTTGAGTTACATACAAAGGCTGGATAGGCTGGGAACTTTTTCATTAGAGCTTAGGAGGTTGAGGGGCGACCTAATAGAAGTTTATACTGACAGGTATAGATAGAGTAAATGGTAGTTGTCTTTTCCCTAGGATGTGGGATTTCAAGACTAGGGGGCACATTAAGGTGAGAGGAGAGAGATTTAAGAAAGACATATGAAGCAAATTTTTTTGTTTTACATAGAGGGCGTTTCACATGTGGAATGTGGAACAAGCTTCCTGAGGAAGTGGTGGATGTGGGCACAATTACGACATTTGAAAGACATTTGGATAAGTACATGAATAAGAAGTGTTAGAAGGGATATGGAGCAGGAGCAGACAGGTAGGACTAGTTTAGTTTAGGATTATGATCGGCATGGACTGGTTGAACCAAAGGGTCTGTTTCTGTTCTGTATGACTATGACCCTATAAGGAGCCTACAAAAGGATATAAATAGTTAGGTGAGTGGACAAAGATCTGGCAAATGGAGTACAATATAGGAAAATATGAAATTGTCCATTTTGACAGAAAGAATAAAAAAGCAGCACATTATCTAAATGGATCAAGAAAGCTCATAGAATGTTATGGTTTATTGCAAGGCAACATGAATACTAGAGTAGGGAGGTTATGCTTCAGTTATACAGAGCAGTGAGACCACATCTGTAGTATTTTGTATGGAACTCGTCACTGTACTTACAAGAAGATGTTACTATAACGGAAGCAGCTCAGTGAAGGTTTACCAGACTAATCCCTGGAATGAGCAGATTGCCTTATGAGGAAAGGTTAGACAGGCTAGACCTGTGACCTTTGGAGTTTAGAAGAGCCTGAGGTGACTTAATTTAAAAAAACTAAGATCCACAGGGGACTTGACCAGGTGAATACTGAAAGGATGCCTCTTCTTGCAGGAGAGTCTAAACTAGGGGAGTCATAGTTTTAAAATAAGGGGCACCCATTCAAAACAGCAGAAGGAAAGGAATTCCTTTCAAAAGGAATTTCAAGACCATTCAAAAGGAAAGTTCCTTTGCGCCCCCACCCACCCACACCGGGTTGAATGTTTTTGGAATTTCCTTTTTCAAAAGGCAGTTGATGCAGAACCTTTAAGTGTTTTTAAGGTATATATAGATAGATTCTTTGGTACCAAGGAGATGAAGGATTAATCATGGATATGCTAGAACGCGGAGCTGAGGTTAAATTCAGATCAGACATGACCTTACTGAATGGTGGAGTAGGCTCAAACGGCCAAGTCGCCTTGTTTGTACGTTTGACTCTAAAATGCACAATGCTTTCTCCACTTGTCTTCAAAAATATCTCATTGACCAACCACAATCCCTGCAGTGAAATCTGAAAAATTTGTACATATTTTGGGGATATTTAGAGGAAGCATTTGTACTTCTATGGTTTTAGCATTATGTGTTAACTAAATTGTTACCCAAGTTGCATGCAACTTTACTGAATATTTTCGACAATAACCAATAGTTGTGCCAATCCAGAAACCTGTTTGATAGGTCACATTAAGTAACACCTGCATTTAATTGGTTACCTTGCTAACTGAATAAAGCATTATTATTTTATAAGACCATGAGACATAGCAGCATAAGTGGATCATTCAGCCCATTGAGACTGCTCCAATGAAATCATGGCTGATCAAATAATCCTCAACTCCACTTTCCCATCTTTTCTCCATTAACCTGGGTTCCCTTTCTGAATACAAGTTCATCTCAACCCTATTTAACGACCTAGCCTCGACAGCCCTCTTTGGTTAAGGCTTTCAAACTTTCACTACCCTGCAGGAAAATAAGTTTTTCCTTATCTCTTTCCCAAACATGCAACTCCATAATCTGAGGTTACCTTAAAAAAAAGGTGGATGAGCACTTCAAATATCATAACATTCAAGGATACAGGACAAGCACTGGAAATTGGGATTAGCACATTTTGAAAGTTAGTTATGTCAGTGAAGACTCGATGGACCAAAGGGCCTGTTCTGTCCTCTGGTTCTAGAGTCTACTACAAGGGAAAACACGCTCTCTGCAGCTACCCTGACATCCCTTAAGAATCTTGTATTTCAGTAAGGTCACCTCTCGTTCTTCTCAATTCCAATGAGCACAGGCCCAATCTGCACAGCCTCTTCTCATAACATAATGTCTCCATATTGGCTTACATCCAGACGGTTCACTGGATTATTTCCGATGCCAGCATATCCTCTCTTAGAAAACAGGGCCAGCGAGAGGCAGTGCGCATGGGACCCCATACGCCTGTTAAAGGATTAACAAGGGTGGGGATTTTTTTCTCTGTCCTATTTTGGAGCATGTTTTGGAACAAAAATCTCTCAGTTTCACCTTGTGTACACAACGTAAAGGCTTAACATTCTCAGTGAGCTGTCTGTGCAGATTGTAGACAACAGCTGCGTTCAGACCCCAGGTTTATGACTGTTCAGGGTCACAGAGGGGACACAATGTGTTATTGACACAGAGACAATCACAGAAACAGAGAATTTCACCCAGTACGTCTAATAAATAGCGACACGCTGAAAGCAAAATAAAACAGGCTCCTGCGGCAGAATTTGTTCAAGACGAGGATGGGAGTTCATTCATTCTTTAGTCTGCTCCAGATAGAATTTTGCAGTTTATCTGAATGATATCAGTAACACAGGGGGCATCAAGTATCATTCCAAAAGCCAAAGGAACTACAGGTGCTGGAAATTAGAAACAAAAGAACAGAAATTCATTGAAATGCTCACCAAGTCTGGCAGCAATTGTGGAGAGAAATCAAAGTTAACATTTCAGGTCAGGTGACCCTTTCTCAGAACTCTTCAGTGGACATTTGGACTAGGGGAGTGCAAACACTGCCAGAGGGCCAGTGCAGAGGTGGCATCCCACTGCTTGAGTTGCAGTCTTTCAAACAGGATGTTAAAGCAAGACCCTTTCAGCCTGGTGCAAAGTTCTCAAAGCTGGCTCTGATAATCTCCGCCTGAGCTCTCTGCAGGGCAGGCGAGTGTTGGTGACCGAGAGACCAGGACATCTTAACTAAGAGACAAACTGAAGCACCCAATCTGGTGATTTACATGACATGGTTGAAAACTCTTCACTTTCTGATGTTCTTCACGCCAGGGCAGGTTGATTGCAAGAATTGTTTTGGATTTGATTTGTTGTTTTCACTATTTCCAAATACATGTGACAAGTGTTGCTTTGCATGTTATACAGGCAGATTTCTTACCGTACAAAGCACATCAGGAGAGCAGAACAGAATGCAGCATACAGTGTTACAGCCACAGAGAAGGTGCGGAGAGAGAGAGATCAGAATTAGCCTGTGAGAGGTTCATACAAAAGTCTGACATCACTGGAGAATAAGCTGTTCTTGAATCCATTTGTACATGTATATAAACTTTTATATCGCCTGCCTGATAAAAAGGGTGGAGAGAGTATAATTGGGATGGGGGGGTGGTCTTTGATTATGTTGGTTGCTTTCTGAAATATATCATTGTGGGAATGGAATCCACCAGCTGACCCTCTTTAAATACATCCTGCATCAAATCAGGCAGAAACAACAGGGACAGAGGAGATGGTTGGGGAGATGCTTTGGGGAGTGGGCAGGCTCATACACCTCAAGCGTACGCTTGGCCTTCCACGTCTAAATTCATGAAACCGAAGTCAATGCAGTGCACAATATTGTGATTGAGAATCGAGTTTCTGTTCACGATTATTCATTCAAAGCAGAGTTTTAAACTAACTGCAGGCGGCACTGTAAATGAACACCTACAGGCTGCAAGGACTGGGACAATCAGGCTATTGAAAACCTGCAAAGTGACCAAGCCATGCGTAGGAGTGTGTATGTCAAGCATCAGGGCATTGTCTCAGTGAATGTCACCTCATCCATCAACCAAAGCTAAAAGCACAATAGTTACAAGCATAACAGGAGTGTGCCGAGAATCAAGATCCATGTTTTCACAAAGCAAAGGATCAATTCTTTTCCCCTTATTACTCTTATTGACAATAAAAGACACCATCACAAGGTTATCTTCAACAAAACTGCAAAAACACTTCTTTTTAAGAACAAACTTATTTTTCAAACAATTCAAAAACAGGCTATTAACTAAGCTACATTGCAAACTAAACAATATTTCCTTAATCCCAGACAAACATGAGACTATACAGTCCTGCAGAACAATTCCACGCGGGGGGAAAATACTCTGATCAACAGTTCAAACTATTAAAACAAACAGTAGAACAAGGTAACTTTCTCATATCCCTCCATTTCCTTATCAACCCAATCATTTGCTGTCAGCCACTGAGTAATGAAGACTCTCAGTTCATGTTAGATGTCACTTAGGCATAAATCGCATGAGTCATTTAACATGTTGGGTTTCAGCATTTGAAGAAATCAGATTATTGATTCACAACCCTCAGGAAACGCTTCACAGGTATTTCTTCAAATGATTTATTTTGAGCGTTTTATTATTCCTCAGAGAGGAAAGAAAGATTTTCCTTTTTACCAGCTTATCCCAACCACCCACATTTTCCACCTTTGTGGCAAAAAGCACCAGCTCAGTCAGAGGCTGTTCCAAGGCAACAAACAGCAGAGAGTCAGGAGAAAACAGAAGTAATAAAACTCCTCACTTATCTCTTCATTTAACAACAACTTTGGCTTGTACTCTCCACAAAGTCATTTGATGCTTGTGAACAGCGGAAAATCCCCAGTTTTTTTACTTTTGGGATCCAAACAAGCACTATGGTAAATTCTTTTCTTCCAGGAATGATCCAAATCTGCAATATTCCAATTCTCATAAATGTGTGTCCTGTGCCCACAATGCCAAAAGGAACAATGGGGTAGGGGATGTGAAGTAGGAAGAGGAGTATGAAAGTAATCATAGAAACAGAGTATAGGAGCAGGAGAACGTCAATCAGCCTATTCATTACGATCATGGCTCATCATCCAACTCAGTCCCCTGATTTTGCTTTCTCCCCACATCCTTTAATTTTATCCTTTTGTCTTAAAAACTGTAATCAGCATCCCCCTTGAAAGTCTTCATCCAGTTTCCTGCAGCAGAGAATTAGGGAGTTGCGGTGGGAGTTGGGGGGGTCAAGGTACAGATCAAGCCTGTTCTCACTGAAGATTGGAACAGATACTCAGGAGGCACCTCAAGTGTAGGGCACAGGCTCCACTTGAAGACCAGAGAGAGCTGGGTGTATTCTGAAAGAGGGTTAATTGGTCTCCTGAATAGGACGACTTGTGGTCCCATTAAGCCCATGTGATACGAGGTTTCCACACAGTGAACACCTGAGGAAGTAATGGATAAGCAGAAAGCTAATAATAGCGAGTTTGGGTCAGTCTGCGCTTTCTGCCAGCAGTTGAGAATACAATGCTTGAATAAACAGGGAAAAAGCAAGGTTCTCTCTGAACAAACCAGTTTTTTGTTTGGCAAATAGGTCTAAAATTATCCTGCTGAAAACAGCAGAGAGCTAAAGGCATGAAGGTCTACAGATTGTGAACTTTTAAAAGACTTGTTTGCTGCTGTTTCAGTGATGCCAGAGCTCACCAAACATTTGAAAAAGATTAAACACAGAAGTCTCTGGGAAATCTGTGCCATTAGGACTTTCTTGACCCAAGTGAGAAAAGGTTTACAGATCTGCAACTTGTCAGTGATCTCCACATCTGGGGATTTTGAATGGAATACTGTTATAGGTGAATAGGTCATATGATTTTCAAAAGATTAAGTGGAACGTGAAATATCCTACATTGCAGAGGGAAAGTTGGAAAGACCAAGATGGCCATGGAGTCAAAGTTTACATGGGAACTAATGGAAGTGCTTGAAATTTCACAAGACATTTTCTTTTTCCTCATATTTACAACAAAATTTATTTTTATTCAAAATATTCTTGCCCAGTAAATGAAGGTTTGAATTATGCTGATTTTGGTTGGCTTGTTATGGTAAATGTTTAAAAAGTTAAACCTTGTTCATTTTTTTTTAATGCCAGTGGCTTTGTGGGGATTCCCAACTATCAGACTCCATATGGGGTCTAGAGCAGGGGTGTACTGCCGAGGCGTACAAGGCTCTGGCCTGACCGCATTGGGAACATTTTGAGCAGCAGGGTCCTGTATCTAAGGAAATGTGCTGGTGTTGAGAGGGGTCCAGAGGGCATTTACAATAACGATATTGGGATTGAATAGCTTGATGAGGAGTGCCTGAGGACTCAATCCGTGTCTAAACATGATGCAGTATAGAAGGATGTGGGGCAGATCTCATTGAAACTTACAGAATACTGAGAGACCTGGATAGAGCGGATATGGGAAAGAGGTTTCCAATAGTAGGAGAGACAGAACCCAACAGCACACCTTCAAGGTGAAGGGATGACTCTTTAAAACTGAGATAAGAAATTTCTTCAGCAAGAGGATGGTGAATCTGTGGAATTCATTGCTGCAGGAGGGCTGTGGAGGCCAAGTCATTGGGTGTATTTAAGACAGTGATAAAGGGATCAAGGGTTAAAAGGGAAGGCAGCAGAATGGGGTTGAAAAACATATCAGGCACGATTGAATGACAGAGTAGACTTGATGGGCAGAATGGGCCTATTCTAGTCTTAAAGGACTGTAACATTCAACATCATGATCACATCACTGTGTAAGCTGTGTGGGTCTGAGAAATTAAACATTTCATCCTTGCTGTTCTTGCACAGAGTACACATTACTAATGGCCAGGGGGTAAGTCAGTCACATATGACCTCTCAAGGGTGCAAATTTCAGGTCAGTCAGTGTCTCGTAAGTCAAGGATTAGGAATGAAAAGCCAGATCTATCTGGGGCCCCAGCTCACAATCACTGCACAGAACTGCCAGAAGAGGTCACATGTCCAGGTGTTCAGGAAGCATGCCCAGCTTCAATATCCTCCCCAGACGAACAAAATCAATGTGATTCCACTCCGCTCGCCAGCCTCCACCGCTCATGCCCAACCCCTGTATCTGGCTTCTCCTCCACCTCCCCATCCCCTTGAGGCCCATCCCTCACTGGCCCCTGCCCTGCCCCCATCTTCAACCCTGTCCTCAACCTTCAACCTCGTCTCACCTGGCCCCTCCCTCAGCCATCAACTCCAACCCATCTTCCAACATATCCCCCCACTCCAAGCCCACCTACACCATGCAGCTGTTCAAGTAGGGTCATTAGAAAATGTCCAAAAGATGGAGCCCACACAAAGTCTGAGGTATGGGGGTGAAGTAGTACACACCCTCAAAGGGTCGGAGAATGGGGCAGGACGGGAAGAGAGCAAGAAATCACTTCCTCTCTCTGTTGCTGTTGAAGTGAATGAGATATCACTT
This sequence comes from Ginglymostoma cirratum, assembly GCA_024137785.1. Classification (NCBI taxonomy): domain Eukaryota; kingdom Metazoa; phylum Chordata; class Chondrichthyes; order Orectolobiformes; family Ginglymostomatidae; genus Ginglymostoma; species Ginglymostoma cirratum. The sequence continues at coordinate 179,716 of JAHRHZ010000159.1, read as the reverse complement.
GCCATAAATTAATGTGGATTGAGACAAAGTGAACAAGCAGGAAGTTAATTGCTTTCCACTTCCTCTCTCAGTGCCAAACTTAAAAGTGCTCCAGAGGGGCATTGAAAAGATTTACTGGAAATCTCCAGAGATTGCTCAGGCACCTTGCCAAAAGGGAATTAAACGCTAGCAGACACACGCTAAAAAACACTCGCATCAAACAGCTTCACAAGTTTTCAGTGTGAACTGGCTTCAACATGTGGGCCAGCAGCAGTGGGCACAGAGGGAGGCACACACCCACAAGTATCAGATCATGAGGCCATTCTGCATGCTGCACTCCTCACCCACCAACAGATCCAACAAACATTAATGCTCCAATAAAATCTGAGCCACAATGGACAGGGAGGAGTCCACTGAATCACCCTGTGAGGGCTGCAGTCACCAATCCCTAAAACAGACGGTCAATATGATCAGTAGGCCTGCCCTGACCTCCTCAGTGGGGTTGAGGGCACAGGAGCTAGGATTGCTGTGCTGATCGAGGAGATTAACCATGAGCTCAGGAGACAGCATCTCAAAGACAAAGACAGCTGGCACAGTGCGTGCAATGACAGGCCAATTCCCAGCTCTGCTGGAACAAAGTGCAATCCAGGGCAAACTGAAGCGAAGATCGATTGTTTACAGCTGGTGGATTAGGGCTGTGTTCCCCATAAGCATCAAAAAAAACCCCACCCAGACCAACAGGGTGGCCAATGTGAGAAACAGCAGGATTGGGGAATTGGCACTGTCCCTGCGATTCAGATTCCTCACTCTTGACTGAGTTGGGTATTACACCATGGGAAGCAATGAATGAGTCTCATTACAGCTGCGGTGTATTGCTGGAGTGCTCCACCACACACTCAATATCAGGCACTAAAAAGCTGACGAAAGAAATAAAAAGCCAACAGCAATTCAACTCAAACCACCACAAACTCTCAACTGACAAACTTCACCATATCCACACCCGGGCACAGATTCCATTACTCAAGCCTAGGTGGGTTAACTAAATCACAGATAGCCCCTCAAATACAGACAATTCCCAGAGCGAGGGGAGGGTCCCCTCCAATACAGTCAAAAAGACCTTATTGGGAGGATCAAGGTATTGATTTTGAACAAACGTCGAGAGACTAAACTCTAAAACTTCATTATGGCTTTAGCTGCCTCACTCAGGCAGTCAAGTGATGGCAACGATTTTCTGAAACACCACTGTTACCAAAATCAACTCAAGACTGAGAAAGCTCGGAACTGCAGCAAGGTAAACAACCATTAATTCTGCTTTATTAACAACAGTGTAGCACTGCCTTGACACTGACCCTCAACAGTGTGGTCCTCCCTCGGTGCTGACAATAAACAGCCAGTCTAAAGAACCCAGGCAGCATCTAAATGGATATAAAATGGTGTTTTCTTTAAATAATTCGAGAATAGGTCAATGATTCAGAAGTAAGTTATTTAACTGCTATTAGCCCAGCCTGAAGCGCTGGAGGTCAGTCATCTTGGTCCAGGATATTTTTGCAATTCCTCAGGGTAGTGTCCTAGGCCCAACCATCTTCAGCTGCTTCATCAATGACCTTCCCTCCATCATAAGGTCAGAAGTGGAGATGTTTGTTGATGATTGCACAATGTTCAGCACCATTCGTGACTCCTCAGATACTGAAGCAGCTCATGTTCAAAAATGCATCAAGATGCCCAGTGGTTAGCATTGCTGCCTCACAGCGCCAGGGACACGAGTTCGATTCTGCTCTTGGGTGGCTTGTGTGTGAAGTTAGCGGGCGGTCACAGTGGCCCTTGGATGCCTGTGTGGAGTTTGCACATTCTCCCAGTGTCTGCATGGGTTTCTTCCCACAGTCCAAAAGATGTGCAGGCTAGGTAGATTGGCCATGCTAAATTGCCCATAGTGTTCAGGTATGTATAGATTTAGATGGGTTGTTGGGGGGATGGGTCTGGGTAGGATGCTTTGAAGGTTGGTGTGAACTTCTTGGGCTGAAGGGCCTGTTTCCACACTGTAGGGATTCTATGATCTAGACAATATTCGGGCTTGGGCTGACAGATTGCAAGTAACATTTATGCCACACAAATGCCAGGCAATGACCATCTCCACTAACAGTCAAACCTACCACCTCTCCTTGATATTCAATGGTATTACCATCACTGAATCTCCCATTATCAATATAGAAGGGGGTTACCATTGACCAGAAACTCAATTGGACTCACCACATAAACACAATGGCTACAAGAACAGGTCAGAGACTAGGAATCTGCAACAAGTAACTCACCTCCTGACTCCATAAAACCTGTCCACCATCTACAAGGCACAAGTCAGGAGTGTGATGGAATAGTCCCTCCTTACCTGGATGGGTGCAGCTCCAACAACACGAAGCTTGACACCATCCAGGACAAAGCAGCCCACTGGATTGGCACCACATCCACAAATATCCACTCCCTGCACCACTGATGCTCAGTAGCAGCAGTGTGTACTATCTACAAGATGCACTGCAGAAATTCACCAAGGCTCCTCAGGCAGCACCTTCCAAACCCATCTAGAAGGACAAGCGCAGCAGATACATGGGAACACCACCCCTTGCAAGTTCCCCTCCAAGCCTCTCACCATCCTGACTTGGAAATATATTGCTATTCCTTCACCGCCACTGGGTCAAAATCCTTGAATTCCCACCTTAAGGGCATTGAGGGTCAACCTACAAACATGGGCTGCAGCAGTTCAAGGAGGCAGATCCACCTGCTCAAGGGCAACTAGGGATGGGAAATAAACACTGAGCCCAGCCAATGATGCCCACATCCTACAAATTAGCAAAAATTCAAGTCCTGCACAAGCTGCCAGGGAAGGCGCTCAACGACAGAGTTTGGGAATCAGTGATTCCAGGGTCAGGTAGGATTTGGTATCATTCAGTGTAACAACATTCTCAGAATTTCTGCACCACTCCCCCCTGCTTCCAAACTCAGACTGAACCCAGATTTGATCTGATTGCACAGTGTCCGAGATATGAACTGCTCAACAACTAGGTGCATTGGATATCTCTGGCTCCAGCCTGCAGTTCTCCCAGTAAAAGCTGAAATCCTCACCTGCTCTTACTGTGGTCCCATTCCAGTGAACAGGTCCTGCCAACAGCCCACTCTCAACAGGCCGAACTGAGGGCAAAAGATAGCAAGGGGGCAGAAGCGAGGGTCAATAGAAACTGGACAGGACAGCAAACAGGGGACCCTAGGGGAGCAAACACTAAAGCAAGTGAATAAGATGGGTGAAGTGCCTTATATACTTCAAAATGAAGTGCCAGTACAATTGGTATATTCATTTTCCAAGTATTAATGTTTCTGAATGTACAGCAAGGATCTGTTTTGGGGCTACTGCTGTTTGTCATTTTTATAAATGACCTGGATGAGGGCATAGAAGGATGGGTTAGTAAATTTGCGGATGACAATAAAGTCGGTGGAGTTGTGGATAGTGCGGAAGGATGTTGCAGGTTACACAGGGACATAGCTGCAGAGCTGGGCTGAGAAGTAGCAAATGGAGTTTAATGCGGAAAAGTGTGACGTGATTCACTTTGGAAGGAGTAACAGGAATACAGAGTACTGGGCTAATGGTAAGATTCTTGGTAGTGTGGACGGACAGAGAGATCTCGGTGTCCATGTGGATAGATCCCTGAAAGTTGCCACCCAGGTTGATAGGGTTGTTAAGAAGGCGTACTGTGTGTTAGGTTTTATTGGTAGAGGGATTGAGTTTTGGAGCCGTGAGGTCATGATGCAGCTGTACAAAACTCTGGTGGGGCTGCACTTGGAGTATTGTGTGCAGTTCTGGTCGCCGCATTATAGGAAGGATGTGGAAGCATTGGAAAGGGTGCAGAGGAGATTTACCAGGATGTTGCCTGGTATGAAGGGAAGGTCTTATGAGGAAAGGCTGAGGGACTTGAGGCTGTTTTCGTCAGAGAGAAGAAGGTTAAGAGGTGACTAAATAGAGACATAAAAGATGATCAGAGGACTGGATAGGGTGGACTGTGAGAGCCTTTTTCCTCAGATGGTGACGGCTAGCACAAGGGGGCATAGCTTTAAATTGAGGGGTGATCAATATAGGACAGATGTCAGAGGTAGGTTCTTTACTCAGAGAGTAGTAAGGGCGTGGAATGCCCTGCCTGCAGTTGTAGACTCGCCAACTTTAAGGGCATTTAAATGGTCGTTGGATAATCATATGGATGATAATGGAATAGTGTAGGTTAGATGGGCTTCAGATTGGTTTCACAGGTCAGCGCAACATCGAGGGCTGAAGGGCCTGTACTGCGCTGTAATGTTCTATGTTCTATGAATTGGGGAGAAGCAGAAAGCCAAGGGAGCAGACGAGTTAGTATACAAAAGGAGGAAGGGAGCATGTTCGGAGAAGGAATCACAGTGACTGCACTTACTTCATTGGGTTCGGTTATCTCAGTTGGCTCGAAGGCTGGTTTGTAATGCAGAGCAATGCCAACAGTGTGCATTCAATTTGTGCACCAGCTAAGGTTACCATGAAGTTCCACTGTCCCAACTTACCTTCTCACCAGAGGCATGGTGACCCTCTGGTTAAACCACTACCAGTCATCTCTCTCTAATGGTCCACTAAGACAACAGCTGGTTTACCCTTATTTCTTTCTTTGTCAGTAAACTAACTCAACATGGGAAGGTCCTCCAGAAAGGCACATCTGGAAAGTCTTTAGTGATCCACAATAAACAAAACAACACTTGAACTCCTGGCCTTGCAAATCACGTTCCAACTTCTCCAATATCCTCGAATCTGTTGTCACCTCCAGTGTCCCAGATTTTAATCAGCCACCACTGGTGATCATGCCAAGAGTGACCCGGGTCCAATACTCTGGAGGTCCCATTCACCTCTCTCCTCCTTTTAAATGCTGCTCAAATCCTGGTCAACATTCTGGTCAGAGATAGCAGGAACTGCAGATGCTGGAGAATCTGAGATAACAAGGTGTAGAGCTGGATGAACACAGCAGGCCAAGCAGCATCAGAGGAGCAGGAAGGCTGACGTTTCGGGCCTCGACCCTTCTTCAGAAATGGGGGAGGGGAAGGGGGTTCTGAAATAAATAGGGAGAGAGGGGGAGGCGGATAGAAGATGGATAGAGGAGAAGATAGATGGAGAGGAGACAGACAGGTCAAAGAGGTGGGGATGGAGCCAACAAAGGTGAGTGTAGGTGGGGAGTTAGGGAGGAGATAGGTCAGTCCAGGGAGGACAGACAGGTCAAGGGGGCAGGATGAGGTTAGTAGGTAGGAGATGGGGGTGGGAGGAGGGGATAGTTGAGAGGAAGGACAGGTTAGGGAGGCGGGGACGAGCTGGGCTGGTTTTGGGATGCGGTAGGGGGAGGGGAGATTTTGAAGCTTCTGAAGTCCACATTGATACCATCGGGCAGCAGGGTTCCCAAGCGAAATACGAGATGCTATTCCTGCAACCTTTGGGTGGCATTGTTGTGGCACTGCAGAAGGCCCAGGATGGGCATGTTGTCTGAGGAATAGGAGGGGGAGTTGAAATGGTTTGCGACTGGGAGGTGCAGTTGTTTAGTGCGAACCAAGCATAGGTGTTCTGCAAAGCGGTCCCCAAGCCTCCGCTTGGTTTCGCCAATGTAGAGGCGGCCACAACGGGAACATCACACCAGTCAGCTCCCAGTCTGCATGTCAGATAGGGAGCTGTGTGATCCAGAAGCCAAGCAGAGAATGCACAAATCAAATAATCTCAATGATTCCAATTCTCACTCTTCTGTCTCGTCCATTCAAGTGATGGTTCATCTCAGACCCCTTCTCCTCTGCACGCTCAATGTTTGAAAAAAAAAACCAAGAATTTTCACAACATTATAAGGCAAGTGATGGGAGATGGAGAGAGACCTGGTAACAGAAGGGAAATGGAGCGGTGCTAGGCAGAAGACAAAAACAAAAGGTAATTTAAAGAGAAATAACCTGATCAAACATACAAGACCAAAAGTAAAAGCTTCATTAAAGACTGTGTCAAAACTGAACTCTATTTTTAAAAAGAAAAAAGAGATAAACAGGTTCAAGTGTCTTTCAGTGCCTCTTTCTCTCTCTTACCATTTCTCTCTCTCTGTCTATCTCCCTCTCCCCGACATCTGTCTCTTGCTCATCAACAATCTCTACTTGATCCGGTCCGTGAAATGCCCAGGCTTTGCAAACGTAACACTGACAGAGCTGGCTAATGCACAGCTAATCCACAATGATTTATTCTAACCTGTGCTATACACAAACCTGGAACCAAATAAATCCTTATCAAACCCCTGGCAGAGAGCTGGTGTGGTTCAGATCATGGCCATCTCAGCCGTGACTCTGCAAATAGCTGTAGGGAACAGCTTGACAAGGAGGAGTGAAGCACATAAAACAGAAGACGGGGGAGGGAGCAAAATTCCTACTCACTCTTTCACCCCACACCCCTAAAGCAATGTCTCAGCCTGGCGTGCGGATTCTACTGTCTCAGGGAATTTACATGGGTCATCACTTCTCATTCCAGTCTAACTGAAGAGTTAAGTTCCCATTTACCAGCTTCCTTCACAGCCTAAGGACATCTTAAAGCATTTCACCAGTGTCGTGCTTCACTCTGCAATTTCAGCTTTTTGTACAGATATCTCACAAGTTTCCACAACCCATCAATGAGAAGAAAGTTAAGTTTACAGGAAATTAACACAGAAAAATGCTGGAGAACCTCAGCGGGTCAGGCAACATCTCTGGAGACAGAAACAGTTAACCTTTCAGGGTTCTTTCCCCAAAGAAGCTGCCCAAATGCTGAGTATATCGAGCATTTTTGTATTTATTTCAGAATGCTAGCAACTGCTGATTATGCCATTTGACAGGTCATTCTGTAATTTTTTGAATGAGGTTTTGCTAGACACTGGAGAAACTCTCCTGCTCCTCAACAAATTACTTCACCTGATCAGACACAGAGGGCCTCAGTTGGAGTCCCTACCAAAATAGTGACCTTCCGACAACACAGTGCTCCCTCACGACTGTCACCGAGTGTCAGCTTGAATTATTGGGAAAACAAACAACTGAACTTAAACGTGGCAGTGTTTATTTCTATAGAAAGACACAACAATGTATGGATCCTGATGATGCTGGGCTTCCCCTGGCTGTGTTTCTTTGATTCAGGCGCCAGTCACATTAAAGGTTATTTCCCTGGATTGATCACTGTGAGCAGCCTTGCTCGGAGCTTCCCCTACACCAGATGGTTCATTATGACTGAGGTGGCAGCGGCTGCAGAGAGGTCAGTGAATCTCATTTCAAATGCGTTTGTCTTATTTTGCATGTTGGACCTGGAGGCAGATGCTGCCTGGGTGTCAGTGTGTTCAGAATCTGTCATCATCCAACTATAGTCCTCGACCAAAATAGAATCCTCACAACCACTGCCTGAGCAGATCACCACATTTTGGAGAATTATGATGAGTGCTTTCATCCAATAAGTAGTAACATACAGACACACCAACAAGGAACAGGAGCAGGCCATTCAGCCCCTCAAGCCTACTCGATGTTCAATTAGATCACGGTGGATTGGATTGTAACCTCAATACTGCGTTCCTACTCCAAAAACCTTTCAACCCTTGCCTCTTCCCCAACAATACTGCTGTTAAACACAATACCCAACTCCCACATTCCTCCTCACCTCAGAATCTCGCTGAACTATTTAAAGAGTCTCACCTATCACCAATTCCCTTGAAAGTTAGGGGCTTCTGAACTGCCAAACATCCTCCTGGAGTAGGTTGTTGTTGAGCGCAGGGGTAAACTGTGATGACTCAGTACCTGTTAAGGACTCAAACCAAAGGCAAACAGAGATGATAATCACCTTCAGTGGGTCTTGAGATGTGCCCCAGCTTCACAATGACTCACTCATAAGTCCAATCAAAGCACCAGAGTTCCCAAGCACACTTCAGGCTACACTTGCTGATCATTTGCTCAGTGAGAGAAACAGTACAATTGGCCTCAGCACCCAACATTGTGAGGGGGATAAAATTCAGCCAGTTTCCCCATCACCGAAGGAGCTGAGAGAACCTAGAGTGGAAGAACCCCAACACTTGCATACAGAGTCACTTGGGAGATAAAGTACCCATGAAACCATTCAGATAAATTAAAGCCCATAGCACGCATGGGAAAGTGATGAGTGACGGGAAAAAGAGGGAGAATGGTCAATGGATGTTTTTGTGAATGGAAAGCTGTTTCCTGTGCTCTTCAACAGGGCACAGTGTTGGCGCTTTGTTGTTTGTGATAAATATTAATCATTTAGATTGAAATGTGGAAGCATAATTGGGAAAATTACAGATAACACAAACATTAAGTGGGTAGTTAAGAGTGAAGAGGATGGGTATCAACTGCAGGATGATATTGATTGTTTGGTTGAATTGGTAGACAAATGGAATTCATCCCAAGAAGTGTGAGGTTATGCATTTAGGAGGGCAGACAGAGGGAATATACAATAAACAGGAACATATCGTTGGTGGTGGGGGTGAAAGAGGAGAGGAAATAAAAGACCTTGGTGTGCATGTCCATAGATTTCCACAGATGACAGGACTGGTAGATAATGCAGTAAAGAAGGTGTATGAGATGCTTTCCTTATTTAGGCAAAGTCTTGATTACAAAAGCAGGGATGAGATGCTGGAACAGGAGTTGAGTACAGGAATTGGTACATCATGTTACAGCTGGACAGGACATCAGTACAGTCACATTTGGAGTACTATATACAATTCTGGTCTCTCTGCTATAGGATGGAGGTTATTAAACAGGAAAAGGTGCAAAAAAGATTTACAAGCATGTTAGAGATTGGAAGGTTTCAGTTATAAGGACAGACTAGGACTTTTTCCTTGGAGCAGAGAAGACTGAGGGGTGACCTTATAGAGGTTTATAAAATCATGAGGAGCATAGGTAAGGTGAATAAGCCAAGGTCTTTTCCCCAGGATACAGGAGACCAAAGCTAGATGACATATGTTTAATTTGAGAGGGGAAAGATTTAAATTAGGCCTAACGGGCAAATTTTTGTGAGGGTGGTTCATATGTGGAATGGACTGCCAGAGGAAGTGGTAGATACAGGTACAGTTATAACATTTGGATGGGTACTCGAATAGGAGAGGTCGACGAGGTCGAGGGGGTTATGGGCCAAATGCAGGAAAATGGGACGAGTTCAGTTTAGGAAACCTAGTCAGCATAGGCAAGCTGGGCTGAAGGGCCTATTTCTGTACTGTGTGACGATGACTCTAACTATATCAGACATTGGTTAGGCCAGTGAATGAGAAAGGGAACAGAGAGAATATTGGAAGGCAAGCATCCAGGGTCCAAACGGGATTTCTGAAGAATGGAACATTCTTTTCATAATATACAGTATTTTGTCTCCTTAACCCCTGTTCTTCAGTGTACTCAAGGCTGTTGCAACATTTATGAAGCAGTGTCATACATCCTGCATTCCATTCCAACACACCTCATTAACCTAGCTTCTGCATATTTCATCATATTTTAAGAATAAATTATGCAGCCATTTTAATTTCCAATGCAGCAGCTCCCCAGGCCTCTCATTAAGAAGTTACAAGCTAATCTCAGGTTGCCCAGTGGCTTGGTCAGTAAGTTGACACTGAACCCCACAGAGTTACAAGATCTTGGGGTCCAGCCAGATTTGTGTTCACCAGTGCGCCAGTCAGAGCTGCTTGTGGCTCCAGAGCCCTGATAAAAACAAAGCACAGTCAGCTTGTGTCACTGTCCCTGATCACTATCGAGTGTCCCTGTGACAACAGCAAGAGAGAGGTTCCCTGTATCACAGAATCTCTGAGCAGAGGGAATCTCTTCACAGCAACCTTTCAAACAGCACTTTACAGAGCATTATAACTCACAGAGTGAATAAATCTTCTCATCTCCAGCCTGCTTCCCAACACCTTCATGCTCTACCCAATAATTAGTGGCTCCACTGCTTCAAGAATCAGTGTCTCCTTTTCTACTCGATCAAAAACAAAATCTCTCATGATTTTGAATTTTCCCCTGGGCCATCTCTGTTTTTGCCAAGAGACTTTTTGGGCTCCAAACTGGCTTAGCAGGAGGATGGCACCCAAGAAGGAATTCTGATAGGGGAGGAACAAAAACAAAGTGCTAGAGAAACTCAGCAGGTCTGGCGGTATCTGCGGAAAGAGAAACAGAGTTAACGTGTCAAGTCCGACATGACTCTTCAAAACAGGAGACAAACAAGGCTGGCTATAGAAAGTTTCATATAAAAAACAAGTAGAAAACAAAGTGAAAGGCAGCCGAAACAAACATTAGCATCAAATAGTGTTAAATAGACAAAATTAAAGCGTCTGAATTTATGCAGCATTCCCAATATGAGAAATGAAATGAAGGCACAAATAGATGTGAATGGCTATGATCTCATTGTTATTATGCAGATGTGGCAATAGGAGGACCATGTTAGGAACAGAATGTTCAATAATTTTCAGAGATATAGAAAGGACCAAGATAAAGGAAAAGAAGGTGGAGTAGTGCTGATAGTAAGAGACAGAATCTGTCTGTTCGCAAGAGAGAGGATCTTAGATCAGAAGACAATCTGTTTTGCAGAGCTAAGAAATAGCAAGGGGCAGCAAACCTTCGCAGAACTTGTTAAAAGCTAGTTTCACAGTGGAGGAATGTAGGGCATGGCATAAATCAGAAAACTGTAACAAAGGTAATACAGTAATCATGGGAAACTTCCATCTACATATAGGATAAATCTGGTCAGCGTTAATACTGTAGAGGACAAATTCATGGAATGTGTACTTGATATTTTTCTAGAATGGAATGTTGAGGAACCAATGAGAAAAGGTCTGTTTTGTTGAAAAGAGTCTTTAGGGAAGAGTGGCCATAATACAAAGTCTTTCTTTGAAGCTGATACTGTTCAATCTCAAACTAAAGTCTTAGCTCTAAACAAAGGTTGAGGGGTATTTTGGTTGTGGAGGACTGGGAAAAATAAGACATGTTGAATTGAATTAGCTTTGTTGGAATAACGTGTTATGATGGTTGAAAGGCAACAGCTAGTAATTGAAGAATTAATACATTGCTTACAATGAACACACACAGTTTTCGGTCACAAAAGCCTAAAAGAGAAACATGAGTCAACTGTGGTTAACAAGGGAGGAGACTTAAGGTTGCCAAAAAAATCTAGTAAGCCTGAGGATTGGGAGCATTTTAGAACTCAGCAAAGCAAGGACTGAGAAACGGATGAAAGAAGATTAGACCATGTATGTAATCTAGCTAGAAACATAAAAATGACCTGTAATGTTTCACTAGCTATCAAAAAATCGGCAAAGGGAAAGGAGTCTGTTACAGGCAGAGACAGGGGAATGAGAGTTGTGGAGGAAGAAAACAGTAGAAAAGTTAAACTGTGACTTTCTGTGTCTGACTTCACTGAGGAAGATACAAGAAATAATAGATTTTAAGGGAAACTGAAAATGAGGAATTGGAAGAATTGTATTTTAAATTTGTTCATTGTATGTGGAGATGCCTTGAAGAAGGTGGTTGTGAATATTCTTCTTAAATAACTGTGGTTCTCGGGGTGTAGGAACACCTACGTTGCTGTTCGGAAAGGAGTTCAGCATTTTGACCCAGTGATAGTAAAGAAACAGTGACATAGCTCCAAGTCAGGATGGTGCATGGCTTGGTGGGGAACTTGCTGCCCTTATTCTTCTAGGTGATAGGGATTGTGGGTTTGTAAGGTTGTGTTGGCAGTACCTTAGTGAGCTACTGCAGTGCATCTTGCAGATGGCACACACTACTGCTACTGAGCATCAGTAGTGGAGGAGATGGGTGCTGATGGTGATGGTGGTGGTGTCTATCAAGTGGGCTGCTTTGTCCTGGATGTTGTCAAGCTTCATGATCGTTGTTGTATTTGTAACAAAAGTAGTACTGGAGAAATCAGTGGAATTGAAAGTTGTTAAATCCTTGGAACCCAATGATCTGTATTCTAGAAAGATATAGATAGTGGATACATTGGTGGTTACCTTCCAAAATTTTATACTTTCTGGAACAGCGCTTGCAGTTGAGAAAGTTGTAAAAGTAACTCCATTGTTTAAGAAAGGAGGAAGAGAGGGAAAATAGTAACCACAGGTCTGTAACCTGCCACCAACAGTAAAGAAAATAATAGATTCTATCACGAGGGATGTGATAACTGGACACCTAGAAAATAATAATGAAAACACATTTGACAAACCTTTTAGACGTGTTTAAAAGATGTTAACATAATAGGTAAGGGAGAACCCATGAATGTGGCATGAATGGATTTACAGAAGGCTTTCCACAAGGTCTCACACAGGAGAATAGTAAACAAAATTCTAGCTTGGGGGATTGGGGGTAATATACTGTTATGGATTTGCACAGAAAGCAAAGAATCAAAATAAATGGGGATAATGTTCAAGTTGGCCATCTATGGCCAATGGTGTACTGAGAAGATCAGTGGCTGGACCTCAGCTGTTGATAATCTCTTTCAAAGATTTGAATTTGAGGATCAACCGTGACTTTTCCAAGTTTGTAAATGAAATGTGTGGTATGAGGAGAATGAGAAGAAGCTTCAAAGTGATTTGTACAGAGTGAGCGAGCAAGATTCACGGCAGATGGAAAATAACGTCAATGTATGTGAGGTAATCCGTTGTGGTCAGACCAATGCAAGCAAAGGGTATTTCTTCAATGGTGAGAGTTTGGAAAGTACTGATATCCAAAGGGTCCTGGATATCCTTGTTCACAAGTCACTTAGAGCTAAAATTCAGGTGCAGCAAGCAATTGGGAGGGTGAATGAATATGTTGGCTTTATTGCAAGGGGTTGAGTACATGATTAAGAAGTCTTGCTGCAATTATATAGAACCTTGGTTAGGCAGCACCTGGAGCATGGTATACAGTTTTGGTCTCCTTATCTAAGGAAGGACATCCTTGCCACAGAATGACGTGAAGGTTCACTAGGCTGACGCCGGGGTTGGGGGGTAGACTGTCACCTGAGGAGCTGAGGAAACTGGGCCTCTTGACTTCTCTACAGTTTAGAAGAATGAAAGGCAATTCCACAGAAAACGTGTAAAAGAATACAAAAATTAAATGCTGGGAGGATGTTTTCATCAGATCGGATTTCTGGTGACTAATGAGATCAAAAGATATGAGGTCAGTTTAGACACATGACATTGAATTAGATGATCAGCATTATCTAGAATGGCACAGCAGACTTGAGGCTGAATGACCTATTCCCACATTATTACTTTCCTAATGTGAAGAGATAAATCCCCGCTTTTCTAGCCCCTACATCCAACTCAAGTTCCATATCCTTGGGACCATTCTTGTAAATCTCACTTCCATTCTCACAAAACAAGTGATAGACAGTGGGAGGGAGTAGAGGGAAGTGGAGTGGAGCAGGGAATTTGGGCTCTGTACTGTTCCCCCGTGTTATACAAGGACAGTGCAGGAAGTTTCAGTGCAATAATGTCATGATCCCTTCATTAGTAGGGAGAGGCCCAGAGGGAGATACCAGATTGATGTGCACTGAAAATTATGAAAACAATAGACTGAGTCATCCACTTTGAAAATTGAACATTCTTCAGGTACGGTTTCAATCTTGAGATGGTCAAATAGCTCGAAGGGAATATAAAACATTGTTACAGGAGGTTAGTGTTAATAATTAACACAAATGTTACAACAGATCAGTTCTTAAAGAAACAGCAGGCAATTTAGACAGGAATCACTTCTTTGTCAAATCAAATCAAGAGGTGATGGGGGAAAATAGCAAATGCACTAGTAATTATTTACCAAAATTCACTGGACTCTGGGATGGTTCCCGCGGATTGGAAAACAGCCAATGTGATGCCACTGTTAAAAAAAGGAAGTAGACAAAAAGCAGGTAACTATAGGCCAGTTAGCTTAACTTCGGTAGTGGGGAAAATGCTTGAATCTATCATTAAGGAAGAAATAGCAAGACATCTGGATACAAATTGTCCCATTGGGAACACCCAGCATGGGTTCATGAAGGGTAGGTCATGTTTAACTAATTTGGTGGAATTCTTTGAGGACATTACTTGCATGGTGGACAATGGGGAACCTGTGGATGTGGTGTATCTGGATTTCCAGAAGGCATTTGACAAGGTGCCACACCAAAGGCTGCTACATAAGACAAAGTTGCACGGTATTACAGGTAATGTATTGGCAAGGATAGAGGATTGGTTGACCAGTAGAAAGCAAAGAGTAGGGGTAAATGGGTGTTTTTCTGGTTGGCGGTCAGTGGCTAGTGGTGTGCCTCAGGGATCAGTGTTGGGACCTCAATTGTTTACAATTTACATAGATGATTTGGAGTTGGGGACTAAGTGTGGTGTGTCAAAATTTGCAGATGACACTAAGGTGAGTGGTAGAGCAAAGTGTGCAGAAGACACAAAGTCTGCAGAGGGATGTAGATATTCTAAGTGAGTGGGCAAAGGTCTGGCAGATGGAGTACAATGTTGATAAGTATGAGGTCATCCATTTTGGTAGGAATAACAGCAAAATGGACTATGTTTTAAATGATAAAAAATTGCAGCATGCTGCTGTGGAGAAGGACTTGGGTGTCCTTGTGCATGAATCGCTAAAAGTAGGATTGCAGGCGCAGCAGGTAATTAAAAAGGCAAATGGAATTTTGTCTGCCATTGCTAGAGGAATGGAGTTTAAAAACAGGGAGGCTATGCTGCAGCTGTATAGGGTCCTGGTGAGGCCACACCTGGAGTCCTGTGTGCAGTTTTGGTCTCCTTACTTGAGAAGAGATATACTAGCACTGGAGGGGGTGCAGAGGAGATTCACTCGGTTGATTCCAGAGTTGAGAGGGTTGGATTATGAGGACAGACTGGGTAGTCTGGGATTATACTCATTGGAATTCAGAAGAATGAGGGGAGATCTTATAGAAACATATAATGTTATGAAGGGAATAGATAAGGTGGAGGCAGGGAGGTTGTTTCCGCTAGCAGGTGAAACTGGGACTAGAGGGCATCACCTCAAAATAAAGGGAAGCAGATGTAGGACTGAGGTCAGGAAGAACTTCTTCACCCAAAGGGTTGTGAATCTGTGGAATTCCCTGCCCAGTGAAGTGGTTGAAGCTACCTCACTGAATGTTTTTAAGGCAAGGCTAGATAAATTTTTGAACAGTAAAGGAATTAAGGGTTGTGGTGAGTGGGCGGGTAAGTGGAGCTGAGTCTCAAAGATCAGCCATGATCTTATTAAATGGCAGGGCAGGCTCAAGGGGCCAGATGGCCTACTCCTGCTCCTAGTTCTTATGTTCTTATGTTCAAAGAGCTGGTGAGGTGGAACTTTTCCTTACAGTGTAAAAGCAATGTCTTTTCATTTCTGTATTTTTAATTGTGGACTGAAATGGGAAAAGGACTGTTTTAAAACCAATGATTGCTGCACATTGAAAAGCAGGTTACCTGATATGCATGTGTGCTGTTTACACATCTGCTTGTTCAAGCAATGATGAGCTGGAGACTATGGTCAGTGTACGAATGGAGATTTGACCAGCAACAGGTAGCTGATTTTGGCAGACTGGAGACCCACAATCAAAGTCCTCCTACCTGCCAACAATGTCAATTGCTGTCAAGTACCTGAATAACTTAGGGGTGTAAATGTTTGGGACAGAAGCCATTGGGCCTCTGGAAGAGAAGCAGCTTTTTACACTTTGCAGTAAGAAGCATTTCCAGCTGAAAGATAGCCAGTTTATTTCCCCTAATTGCCATAAGCTATGAATTCTAATTAATAAATGAGAGACTTTATAATTATGGACCAGTCACCCTATGCCTCCTGAAAACAAGTACGTCAAGAAGGAAGACGGAGAAGCTGTATTCTGATTAGCAAAAGGACTATCACAGCAACACTGTAGTCAATGAACAGTTTTCTCAGACTTTCTTTCTGTCATAGTCAAAAAAAATGGGCGTTATGTCTTGCTGCATGTGGTTCTGTAATCAGGTTGTTTTAGACATGACTTTGATTTTTAAACTGGTAGAGTTATGCATCCATGGTTCAGTTACTGATCACATCTGTTACGCGCTGTCTACCTGGGTCTAAAAGGTGTTACAGTGGAGAATTCTGCATGCCTTTAAAAGTCTTTAACTTTTGTGACGACTACAGGAATAGTGGGGCATGATTTTTTTGAGCATTACCCTAGTGAGAGGTGGCAGTAGGGTCACAGCAGTAATTTCTTCTGCAACATCCAAGGCACAAACCCCTCGGAGCTCCATCTGGCAAGTTTCCCCTGGTCTGTGTTGTATGACAACCTGAAACCTCCAGATAACCATGTGAACTCCCATCAGAACATACACCAGGCAAATGACAATCAGCATGAATACCCCTGAGTGAAGGGAAATTGTCTTAACTTCAACACCAATGGCCCTACTGGAAGACAGATTATGTAAACTGTAACAGAACTGGGTTTGGCAAAAAGACGAAGTCTTTACTGTGGAGTCCCTGCGCAGGTAAATACATCACAGCCAGCCAGAGTGTGGCTAGTGGGCTACAGGAGCAAAAAGGAAAGAAAAACACAGTCCCATTGAGGAGTAATGCAATCACTGCAGATCCTTCGCCAACACTTCCCACAAACAGGATGTGTAGGACACAGTTTGTAATCTTTATTACGTCAAACACTGATATCAGACAGCCAAAGGCTGTGCCCCAGATCACCTCAAATTTTCAGCAGACATTAAGACACCACCTTCTCCAACTAGACACCAGGGCAAGGTGTAGACTATCAGCAGGACCTTGGCAGTTAGTTTCCCTAAACTCTCAAAACCTTAACAAGGATGCTTAATTCCAGCAGCCAAGTTTAAATTTCCCATCTCCCTCAGTATCAGATTTTCCTAATGTTCCCAAAACAACTCCCGCACGAATGTATGCACATAACAATTAGCAATTCATTCCGAGACTGTTCAACACTCAATCACTGAGTCACAGTGTAAAAATCAGGCTAGCACAATAACTTAGCAACTAAGAACAAAAACTACATCAACCACCACAGAAAGCTCAAGATGATCAAATTACTTCAACCCTCAGATTTGGAAACAGATCTGTCCCCACTAATACTGTGCCCGTGTTAAACCGTGACAGACCTGTCACCCCATTGCCCTACCAAATGTGGTGAGGTTACAGAGCATCTTTTACTGCAGGTTCATCATCCCTCAATAGAGAGGGAGTCACAATGCAACAATTAAACTACTCCCAATAATTACTCGGTTTGATCCAGCAAGGAACCAAGTCACCACCACCTTGACTCCAACCAACAGCAAATATTACAGTTATCCCATGGAGAACTAATCTCTTCTTCCATTACCAAGGCCAATCACTGGGAAACTGCTGGAACACCATCATTCCAGAATACAGCCTTATACACTGCCCTATAAACACAGCATCCCACCACACTCCCCCCTCAGATTGGGGGCCATCCCATTACAGGGCTCTGCCTTGTTACAGAGTGCTGCAATGTGCAGCACGCACAACAAACCATCCTGTCAAAAAGTAAAATATTGAAAATGGCTTCTCCTGGTTTCAACCACCAAGTCACTAATTATCGGGCAATGGAATGAAGATTAAGTTCAGTCATCCTGACATTATGCAACAATACAAAGCACTCAGACAGCAACCTGATCCCCTTAAGCCAAGCATTAAGGCATCAAAATTGAATCAACTTGTGCTTATAATCAATGGATAATTCACATTCCTACAAGGGACACTGAATGACTGAGGATGAGACTGAGTCATTGACAGACTTCCATGAACACAGTGATCAATGCCAGTACAATTGATCACTCATGATGCCTCGGTCCTTTTCAGAGGCTCTTAGTGAGCAGAGGGTCGGTCAGCACCTGGATACTGGTCAGCTAGTTATTTCCCTTGAGAGAGGATCATATGAACATGAAGAATTACCAGTCATCTATAGCATTTCTTCATTGCCTCCAATACAATTATACCCCTCCTTAAAATGAAAAGGCCATAACTCTCTGCAGTATGTGGTCTCAGAAATGCTTTGTACAATTATAGCAAGACTTTCCCTCTTTTATACTCCATTCCCCCTTCTATTACATATGAAAATGTACAAACATATAAATTAGGAGCAATAGGAGACCATTCAATCCCTTGAGCCTGCTCTATTATTCAATAAGATCACAGCTGATCTGTTTGTTTTGAATTCCACATTCCCATCTATCCCTGATAACCTTTGATTCACTGTTTAACAAGAATCTACCTGCTCTGCCTTGAAGATGTTCAATAGCCCCACCTCCACTGGCATCTGAGGCAGAGAGTTCCAAAGTCACATAGTCCTCAGAAATAAAAGATTCCCTTCATTTCTGTCCTAAAAAGCGATCCCTAATTCGCAAATAGTGCCTCCTATTCAAGAGGAAACATCCTTTTCACACCCACCTTGTCTAGCCCGGGGCTAGAAATGGGGTAATTGGCTGTTTGGCCCCTCAAACCTGCTCTGCCATTCATGGCTGATCCAACATTCCTTATATCCATTTTCCTGCCTTTCACTCAGAACCCCTTAATTCCCCTACAGATCAAAAATCTCTCTATTCAGGATCTTATACACTTCAAGCAAGTCACTTCACATTCTTCAAAAAAAAATCAGAGCTTAAAAAGTCCAGCCTGACCACCTTTCCTCATAAGACAATCCACTTATTCTAGGTATCAATCTACTGAGTCTCCTCGAACATATTTACAATCTTCCCAAAATAAGATGACTAAAACTGCACACAGTATTTGAGATTTGATCTCACCAATACCCTGCGTAGGTAAAATAACAACTTTACCTTTATAAAAACCAAAAGTACTGCAGATCATAGAAATCACAAACAAGAAACAGAAATTGCTGGAAAAACTCAGCAGGTTCTGAGGAAGCATCACTGGACCAGAAACATTAACTCTGTTCTCTCCACAGATGCTGCCAGATCTGCTGAGCTTTTTCAGCAGTTTTTCTGTTTTTGTTTCTAATCTCACTTTAATGTTTGATTCCTCTCATAATAGATGATAGCATCCCATTAGCTCTCTCTCCACTGTTAAATTATTCTTGATCCAGAGTTATCATTCTCATTTCAAATCCTATCAGGTGCGGAAGGTGGTGCACAGGGTCACGTTTACCCCAGGGAGCTGTCCTAAGACCCTGCTCTTTCAACTCTAGCTGAGTTGCCCAGAAAGCAACCGGCTACTTTTGGCCCACTACCAGCATCTTATATAGACACACGATTTTCTGAAGGGTTCCAACCCAAAACCACAACGTTCCTGTTCCTCTGATACTGCCTGGCCTGCTGTGTTCCTCCAGCTTCAATCTGTGTTGTCTCTGATTCCAGCATCTGCAGTTCTTGCTATTTCTGTCATCTCTCTCCAGATTTTCCCCTCACTGCCCCAACTAAGTCTTACCTGTGACATCTGTGGTCTGAAATTGATGTCCTTCAGTTCAATGGAACCAGGGCTCAGGTTGTGCAGAAGTTGACACAGCAGTACCCCATCCCTCAGAGCCTGCGCCAAGTCAAAGACCTGAGCCGCTGGCCACACTACACGGTGATTTGGGGGTAACACCTTGGAATCAATGAGCCAGCGGCCACACTGCCTCCACTCCTCCATCCTGCAGTCAGGCTTGGTGAGAACACAGTCACAATATCGAGGGGGAGGGGAGAGGAGTCACAAAGGTAAATAAGGCGGGGGGGGGGGGAATGGTAAATGTAGAAGCAAGGAGTGACGGAGTGAAAGTGGAAGATAAGGAATGAAAAGTGGAGGGGGTGAGGGAGAGAGGGAATGTGGAGGGGGTGAGGGACGGAGGGAATGTGGAGTGAGCTCGATGGGATGGGGGTGGAGTGGAAAGCGAGTCCGGTTTGAAGCGGAGTAGATCCAACGGGGACGAGGGTCCGGGGAATCGCTGCTGCTTGGAAGCAGTGTTAGCACGCTCCCAGGCCAGGGAGGAACCCTGAGCGGGGCCAGAGCCGATCCTCAGTCACTCCCTCCCGGCGGATACAGTGTAACGGCGGTGGCGGCTCCCTCTGTAACTTTGTATCAGGGACTGAAGGCGCGGGCGACAGAGAGCTACAAACGGCAAACACCCAACACCCACAAATCGTGCGCGCCCCCAGGCCGCACTGCGCAGCTGCAGCTAGCGCCGTGCTCTGATTTACCGGGATCAGGTAGAGTTCCGGCTTGGCCATGTACTCGTTTCAAGCGCCGTTCAACGTCCTCATCCCCACCTCACCGTGACTAAAACACAACAGAATGGTTCCATGGGAACAGGCCACTCAGCCCATCGTCTCTGTGCTAGCAGACTGCAAGACCAATAGGTTCCTAGCCCCCCTGCCATTTCTCTGAGTCCTACAAGCCGCCTCGCTTAAGAGAATGATCCAATTCCGTCTCAAAGGGACGATTAAGATCTTAAAAACCTGTCCTTCCTCTCACCTATCCCCTCCTCCCACCTCAAGCCCCCACCCCCATCTCCTATCTACTAACCTCATCCCGCCCACTTGACCTGCCCGTCCTCCCTGGACTGACCTATCTCCTCCCTACCTCCCCACCTACACTCACCTTTACTGGCTCCATCCCCGCCTCTTTGACCGGTCTGTCACCTCTCCACCTATCCTCTCCTATCCGCCTCCCCCTCTCTCCCTATTTATTTCAGAACCCCCTTCCCCTCCCCCATTTCTAAAGAAGGGTCTAGGCCCGAAACGTGAAGCTTTCCTGGTCGGCCTGCAGTGTTCATCCAGCTCCACACCTTGTTATCTAAGATTTTCTGGCACCACGTTCTTCACCTGGTGCTATCCACATTCCAACCACAAGGTCCGCACGTACTAAGGGCACCTCTCTATTTACACACTGGAAATGTTGGAAGGAGGACATTAAGACTTTTATCATGCCTTACTTTGAACTGGAAGGTCATAAGTTTAAAGTGACTATGATCTATTTGCTGTGTACATAAAATGTGACTTGGAAAAGCAGAATCCAGTGTAGCTTTGAGAGAGCCAAGGATGCATTTTATTGTTTTAATTGTGGAGTAAACAAACCGGGAAAACTTTAACAGTATAAAAGTAGGAAAGTATTGCTGCAACTGTACAAGGCATTAGTCAGACTGCAGTATTACATACAATTTTAACTCCTTAAAAGGGGGATCAAATATAGTTGCATTGGAGGCTGTTTGGAGGAGTTTCACTAAATTGATTCCAGAGATGAGGGGATTTGTCTTATGAAGGGAGATTGATTAGTTTGGGCCTATGTTGTCTGGTGTTTAGAAAAATGACAGGAGATGTAATTAACTCTTATAAGGAAATGGAGAAAGCAAATGTAAAGTGTAGGGCAATCGAAATGAGAGATCATAGTTTCAGGATAAGGGGTAGCAAATTTAAAACAGAAATGAGGAGAAATTACTTTTCCCAAAGGGTCATGAATCTGTGGAATTCACTACCCTAGAGTGGGACATTACATAATTTTAATGAAGAGATAAGTAGACTATAACTAGTAATGGGTTGAAGGTTTATGGAGAGTGGGCAGGAAAGGGAAGTTAATGCTGAGATGAGATCAGATAAAAATGGCAGAGCAGGCATGAGGGATTAAATTGCTTACACCTGCTCCTAGACCTTATATACCCATGGTTCCATGCTGCCTATGCCGAACAACAGCCTCTAGACTGAGGTACTAAGTGTTTTTGTTCGTATAGATGGTGAAACTGTGGATAGTTGCCAGAGAAATATGCAAGGATAAATAGTACTGTATCTATCTTTCTCTGTCAATGAGAGTTAAATTTGGAGGTGAAAGCATTCTCTTTCTCAGTGAAGTAGGATGAAAAAAATATAAACTTTTAAAGAGCAGGATTCTTAACTCTTACTCAGCTGAATCTGAAATATAGTCAGATGGCTTTTCATTATTGTATGGCTGTCAGCATCAGAGCTCATCAACAGGAATTTGAAGGGACTGTGAGAAGTCCATCTATTTTTGTCATCTGAATTCACTCCTTGATTTACAAGGGTGTTTTTGTGTCTATTCCCCCAGATCCATTTTTCCCCCATTATGGCTCTGCAGAGTCATGTATTTCTTTGTTCTGTCCATGTCTGGATACAGTTTAATAGCAGCTTTAGTTGATAATCAGCTTTCCACTTGTTTGAAGAATAATTTTGCCTGTAATAAAGTGTAATTTTGCTTTTTTTTTGACAAGCCTAGTGAAAGCCCCTTGTTCTAGTTAACAGTAATAATAGGAAACAAATTGGCCATTTTTGATGCTTCAATAAGATACTTGCACTTTTGTTATGGCTCATGGAGGTACGGGACTTGGAAGGTAAAACAAAAGAACATAATATTACTTGAATAGGAAAAAAAAGCTACAAAAAGCATCTTGGGGGGCTTGTGCACAAAACACAGAAAGTTTGCACACAGGTACAGCAGGCAATCAGGAAGATGAATGGAATGTTGGCCCTTATTTCAAGGGGTTTGGAGTAGGGAAGTTTTACTGCAACTGACAAACTGCTGGTGAGAGCACATGTGGAGTTTTGGTCCCATTATTTAAGGTGAGATATCATGTCATTGGAGGCAGTTCAAAGAGGTTCATTCGGATGATCCCTGGTATGGAGGGATTGTCTACTGAGCAAAGGCTGAACAGGTTGGGACTCCACTTACTGAAATTTAGAAGAATGAGAGGTAATCATTTTGAAACATACAGGATTCATAAGGGGCTTGAAAGGGTAAATGACTAGAGAAAATTTCCCTCATGGGAGAGTCTGGAACCGAAGGGTATGGTCTCAGAATAAAGAGTGCCAATTTAAGACTGAGATGAGGAGGAATTCTTCTCTCAGAAGGTTGTGAATCTTTTGAACTCCTTGCCACAGAGATCTGTGAGTGAGACTCTTTGTGGGTATTTAAGGCTGAGAGAGAGAGAGCTTCTTAATCAGTAAAGGATCAAGGCTTATAGGGAAAACACAGGAAAGTGGAAGTGAGGAATGTTGTAAGGAAGTGGGGATGTTCACTAATATTGCACAATGTTCAGCACCATTCATGGTTCCTCAGATACTGAAGTAGTCTGTCGTGATTGGAACCAGGTGGATATCATTGACTATGAGATCCTTGATTGAATTTGTTAACCTTGGCCAATCAGGAAGCCCTAGCTTAGCAAATAAACAGGTGATTTACAATCTCCTCAGTTCAGGGACTGACTTGAGCAGGCTGTACACATGTACATAAAAGGTGATTTGATGGTAGGGTACTGGCCTCTGTGCAGTTACTTCACAGTCCATGTCCAAATGCAGCAAGACCTGGACAATATCCAGGCCTCGACTGAAAACCGGCAAATAATATTCACACCGTACAAATGCTAGGCTACTCCACTAAGAGAGAATCTAACCATTCCTCCTAGCCTTGACATTCATTGGTAGGAACACCAATGAACCACTTCCATCTAGAAGGACAAGGGCAGCAAATAAATGGGAACACCATCAACTGCAAGTTCCCCTCCATGCCACTTACCATCCTGGCTTGGAAATACATCACCGTTCCTTCCATGTCACTGGGTCAAACTCCTGGAATTTCCTTTCTAACAGCATTGTTGGTCTACCTACACCCATCAGACAGCAGTGCGAATGACGCCAACTTCCCATGATGGAATAAAATTAAATTATATTTATCACATCCAATCCGAATGACCTTTCAACCTTTAATTACAGCCAGATTTCTCATTCTGTGTTTTTATTCATGTTTTGGCCCATCAGTGTTTCAACTACATCCTTTTTCACTGTGACTTTGTCAGTAACATTTTAAATACATACAAAACATTGGGAGTTAGAGTTGGCCATTTGGCCCCTTCAAGCCTGAAGTCCACATTACTACAACTCATTTTATTATATATTCCCTCACAATACACAACAACATTTCACTACTTCTAAACTAACATGTACCAGGACACACAAATCCCCTGTACCACAGGATTCTGCAGTCTCTCTCCATTTGAATAACCATGTTGCTTTTCTGTTCTTCCAATTAAAATGGATGACCTCACATTTTCCCATGCCTTTTCACTTAGCCTAGCTAAATCTCTTTGTAGCCTCCTTATGTCTTCATCACAACCTATTTTCTTACCTATTTTTGTGTTATCAACAAACTTTACAACTATATATTTGGTACCTTCATACAAAATAATGAGAGGTATAGATAGAGTTAATGGTAGTTGTCTTTTTCCCTTGGATGGGGGATTTCAAGACTGGGGGCACATTTTTAAGGTGAGAGGAGGGAGATTTTAAAAAGACACGAGAGGCTTTTTTTTAACATAAAGGGTGGTCTGCATGTGCAGTGAACTTCCTGAGGAAGTGGTGGATGCAGGTACAATTACAACATTTAAAAGACATTTGGATAAGTACATGAATACGAAAGGTTTGGAGGGATTTGGGCCAGGACCAGGTAGGCAGGACTACTTTGTTTGGGATCATTTAAGTAATGCGTTTGATAAGGTTCCCCATGGTAGGCTCATGCAGAAGGTAACGAGGTATGGGATAGGGGGAAATGTGGCAGATTGGATTCAGAATTGGCTGACTCTTAGAAGACAAAGGGTGGTAGTGGACGGAAAATATTCAACATGGTGCTCAGTTACGAGTGGTGTACCACAAGGATCTGTTCTCAGTTCTCTTCTATTTGTGATTTTTGTAAATGATTTGGATGAAGGAGTGGAAGGGTGGATTAGTAAGTTCGTGGACGATACGAAGGTGGGCCGTGTTGTGGATAGTGCGGAGGGCTGTTCTAGGTTATGAAGGGACATTGATAGGATGCAGAGCTTGGCTGAGAAGTGGCAGATGGAGTTTAACCCTGAAAAGTATGAGGTGATTCATTGTGGAAGGACAAACCTGAAAGCAGAATACAGGGTTAACGGAAAGATTCTTGGCAGTGTGGAGGAGCAGAAGGATCTCAGGGTTCATGTCCACAGTTCCCTGAAAGCTGTCACCCAGGTGGATAGAGTTGTTAAGAAAGTGTATGGTGTGTTAGCTTTCATTAATAGAGGGATTGAGTTCAAGAGCTGTGAAGTTATGCTCCAGCTATACAAGACCCTGGTTCGGCCATATCTGGAGTATTGTGTCCAGTTCTGGTCGCCTCATTACAGGAAAGATGTGGAAGCGTTGGAAAAGGTGCAGAGGAGATTTACCAGGATGTTGCCTGGAATGGAGGGAGGGTCTTACAAGGAAAGGTTGAGACAGCTAGGGCTTTTCTCTTTAGAACAACGAAGGATGAGAAGTGACTTGATAGAGGTGTACAAAATGATCAGACGTATAGATAGAGTGCACAGCCAGGGACTTTTTCCTAGGGTGGAGGTAGCTATTATGAGGGGGCATGGTTTTAAAGTGAGTGGAGGTAGATATAGGGGAGACGTCAGGGATAGGTTCTTTACTCAGAGAGTGGTCGGGGTGTGGAATGCATTGTCAGAGAGGGTAGTGGAGTCAGCCTCATTAGGGGCATTTAAGCAGCTATTAGAAAGGCAAATGGATGATAGTATAAGGTAGGTGTGGAGGTTAGATAGACCTTAGGATTAGGGTAAAAGTTTGGCACAAGACCGTGGGCCGAAGGGCGTGCACTGTGCTGTACTGTTCTGTGTTCTCTTATGTTCGGTATGGACCGAAGGGTTTGTTTCTGTGCTGTATGACTCTATGATTCTAAGTTATTGTAAAAAACTCTTAGTAGTTGACATCTGAGATCTTCCTTGGTAAAGAAAGATGCAAATGCTCCTTTGGTAGCTTAGCCAAATCCTCTGCCTCCATGTATACACTTATTTTTGGACGCTACTCAGCCCCACTCTGTGGAGAGAAAGCAGTTAACGTTTCAGATCCAGTCACCCTTCTCCAGAACTGATTGTACCTAGGGAAAGATTGGTATATATGCTAAAGATGGGGTGGGGAAAGAGGGGAGGAGTAAACAGCAGGTGGAGATGGAGCCCAGAGAGAGACAAAAACAATTGGGCAGATAAAGGAGGTAAAAGTCAGCGTGGGAAAATGAACAGCTGCTAAGGGGGACCATAAATGGCTGACAGTGGTTTGGTTTGTATGATGACAAGGCCTGGTGTATGGGAGTTGAGGTAAGAACATGGGAGAGATGCTCAAGCCCCAAAATTGTTCAACTCAATATTGGGCTTACTTTTACCATGCATTTATTATTTATTTCCAGATAGATCTCCATTTGATATGTGTCATGTGAATGCCTTTTTTTTGGCTTCAGTTTACTCACAATTCCTTTTGTTATGCCCAGGCTCATGATTGTTCGCCGTAATTTCCTCCTTCTGAAAGTCTAAGTAACCTGTTGTCCTGGAACCATTTTACTGGGACAGCCATTCTGTGATTTCAATCTTGCTGGGTCAGTCCATTCTCACCTCGTTGAAATTGGCTATCCTGTAATTATGTTTATTCTGAATGTTCCCTGTTCTTTTCTACCAACACCTTATGATTTTATGAAATGTTGGGGCAGATAGGTTCAATCAGGCATTCAAGAAGGTGTTAGTTTATTATTTAAATAGGAACAACGTGTGGGGTAATGGTTTAATACCTTCTTTCTGTGCCATAACAATCTGTTACCTTCAAATTTCCTGATCCTTTCGGTTCTCATCCTTCTGATCCAGATCCAGCGCTGCCTCCCTCCTCATCAAACTGACAGCGAACTGATCCGGAAACTTCCATCAGTTTAGAAATTATCGCCAATCTCTGCCCCTCACACTATTAATGCCCTGGTCGATATTCTAGATAATCGTGCTGTCTCGTTTTGTCATTTTCCTGCGAATTTGTTCTGCGGTTTTAAATAGCTTGAATGTCTCTGGTAATTTTCGGCACAATCTAAATGCAGTTCGATCCGAATGGAATAAAACTAAAGAGCTGCGAATGTTGGAAATCTGAGACAAAAACACAAATTGCTGGAGAGGCTCAGCAGGTCTGGCAGCATCTGTCTAGAGAGAGAGGTTAATAATTCGAGCCCAGTGACCCTTCCTCAGAACCGTTACGGGAGGCAGGGCCGGAGTCGCCGTTGTTGTCAGGGGCAGGCCACCGATTGCCATGGTTTCCCGGGGGCGGGAAGCCGGTTGCCATGGTTTCCCGGGGGCGGGAAGCCGGTTGCCATGGTTTCCTGGGGGCGGGGCCGAAGGAGCTATGCTTTCCCTCGGATGGGTGTCCCGTTCGGGACTGAGGGATGAATGGGGCCGGCTCCGGCTCCGGGTCCTCGGCCTCCCGCAGGCGGACGCTGCTGGCCGATAAGGCCGTGTCTGACAGCTACGCCCGGCTCCGGTACCGAGACACTTCGCTCCTGATCTGGAGGCAGCAGCAGCTACAGCTGGAGCGGCGGACACTGGGCCCAGGCCCGGGCCCCGGACCCGACAGCTTCCTGGGCCGCAGCCACAGCATGTGGTACCGGCAGTTCGGCAATCAGCCCATCCTGGTCCGGGACAGGAGCAAACTAAGCTCGGGGTCCTGTCCCGGCACAGGCCCGGTTCCAAATCCAGGCCGTTCCCGTATTTGCTCATTAATGTGAACTGGATCCAGATTCAGGACGAAACCGGGACAGAGTAGCAATTCCAGTAACAACCGGAGCAACCGAGAACAGCAACTGCTGGAGATCACAGTGGGTCATGCAGCATCCATGGAGAGAGAGCAACCTAATTTTTCGAGCCCAAATTTCACAGCAGAAATAACGCCAACTATCGTCAGCGGCTGCAGTATTTATGACCCACAGTAGCTCTGCAACCAGATTAACACCAAGAAGACACATCTGGATCAATATGGCAAATTACAACGTACATCCGTAGTATTTACAGACTTTCCTGGATTAACACCTGGCATAAATCTGTTTGGAGACAGGATCTATGCAGATTATCACTCTCTGTATTCATCCTCCCTGCAATAGTGATTTATTTATAAACTGATTTTATTTATGGATCAGTGCCTGAGCTGGAATAGCTGGGGGTTTCAGACTGTGCATAAGAACAAATCTGTAATAGAAACCTTTCTGGGAGAATCAGGCCTGGATTATGAGATTGTGTCCCATTTTTCAGAGGTAGGATGGCCACTCAGGTGATGAGATTACATTGCAATGTAGAGAATAAACTCTGTGTAAAAAGTGTTAGAAGTTTTGTGTTAGAGTGGAATTACAGAATTCAAAGCCATTCAAATTGTGTTAACATTACTCCTTCCTGAGCAAGGCTTGTTTTAATTGACAATTTTATTCATACAGCACTTCTCACATTGACATACCCCTCAAATATTTTGTGCTGTGAATGATTTCCAGCTTCTTGAGCATCTGATTTTTTTTTAATAATTCCACCAAATATCTTCAGTTCCTTGTGCTCTGGGATGAAACCTTTGTCTCTGCAGCTCTCTGTCCTTCCTTTAAGCAACTTATAACCTACCTAATAACAACATGCTCTATCAAATTTGTTTAATTTGATTTATTATCATCATATATACCTAGGTGCAGTGAAAAGTGACAACACAGTGTGGAGCTGGAAGAATACAGAAAATTTGTTGGAGAAGGGTCCAGACCCAAAATGTTCCTCTGATGCTGCCTGGCCTGCTCCACACGGTGTTATCTTTGACTCCAGCATCGGCAGTTCTTACTATCTCTACAGTGAAAAGCTCTGTTTTTGCGTATCTGTTACAGGAAAGATGTTGCAAAACTTGAAAGGGTGTTGCATGTATGGAAATGAGCTGCCAGAGGACGTGGTAGAGGCTGGTACAATTACAAAATTCAAAAGGCGTCTGGATGGGTATATGGATAAGAAGGATTTAGAGGAAAATGGGCCAAGATTATTTTAGGATATCTGGTTGGCCTGGAGTTGATTGCATACTGTACACCCAAGTACAAGCAGGAAATACATAAAAAGTTCATAAGGTGATAGAACAGAATGAGGAATACAATGTTAAAACTGCAGAGAAGGAGCACAAAAAGTGAGATCAACATTAAATTTGAGAGATCCCTTCAAAAGTCTAATAACAGCAGGGAAGAAGTTGCTGTTGAACCTGATGGTACACGTTTAAGCTTTTGTACATTGTGCCTGACAGAAGAGGTTAGAAGAAATTATAACCAGGGTGGAGGGGTCTTTGACGTTGGCTACCTTTCCAAAGCAACAAGAGGTGTAAATGGAGTATATGATGTTCCTATAAGATGTATACATCTTATTCATTACAATGATTCCCTGCGATAGTGAATCACATTCTGTCTGGGTAGAGAGGTTTCTCCTGAATTCCCCTTTGGAATTATTAGTGATAGTCTTATATCGATGATCCCTGTTTCTAGTCAATCTGAAATAGAAAAATCTTGAAGTCTAAAATAAAGAACTGCAGATGCTGAAGATACAAAACAAAAACAAAAATTGCTGGAGAAGTTTGGCACGTTTGGAGTATTTGTGGATGGAAAGCAGAGTTAATGTTTTGAGTCCAGTTACCCTGAAGAAGATTCTGAAGAATAGTCATTTGACTCAGAACATTAACCTTGAAGTTTACTCTCTTGACTCCCTTGGTAAAACAATCACAGGATTATTGATTTTAAGATCCTTACCAATGGTTTTGAAACTACAGGACAGTTAGCTGAATTTGAGGAGGCAGTTTTCAGGTCACTAGGCTAATGCTCCGAGGACCTGTGTTCAATCCCAACATGGCAGATGGTTATAAACGGAATTCAATAAAAATCTGGAATAAAAAGCCAGTCTGATGGTGACTGTCAATTGTTTCAGAAGTCCATCTGGTTCAGTAATGTCCTTTAAGGATGGAAATCTGCTGTCCTTACTCCTCTGGCCTACTTGCAACTCCAGACTCAAAGCAATCGAGTTCTCTTAATTACCCTCTGGGCAATAAATGGTGGCTTACTCAATGATGTCTGAATTCCGTGAATTAATTAAAAAAGAAAAAATGTCAGGCTGGGTACAAGAATTGTAGACTATTAGACTACTTGACACTATTTGGCCCATTATGCCTGTGCCAGCCTTTTTCAGTTATACCTTGTTCTGCTCATCAAGCTTTTTTACGTGTTTATTTCTCAGATGGAAAGTTATCGTGCTTTCTACTGCAACATTTTTTTCTGATGTGGTATCCCATGAGATAACAGTTCTTGCGTAAAAAGACATTCTAATCTCTGATTGTGATCTTAAGTTTATACACTGCGCCATCTGGCTTGCTGGAGCTTTTCTTTCCCAGTTTCTGTCAAAAAGCTTCAATAATTCGGAGCCACCCCAACACACACAGTCAGATAACTTCAACTTCTTGGGTCAAACAGTAAGAGTGCCAGCAAATAAAATTCCTGATTGTATAAATCCCAATAAATCTCTGTACAGTCGTGCTATCCTTCTTACTGTGACCTCTTCAAAAATCTGTCCACATTGGACACTTTCTCTTTTCATTTGTAATCAGGAATGATAAATAGGCATCCAAATGTATGAGGCCTGGAAACGAATTCAGTACTCCAGAACACTATCTATTCTGACCAATAAACACCAAACAACACATTTATCTGCACTTGGTCCACAACCTACTGTGCCCTGGTATTTTAAGTCCTCGTCTAGATGCTCCTTAAATGTTGCAAGTACCTGCCTCCACCATCCAATCAGATAGCACGTCCATATTTTCCCCACATCCATATTTTCCACACCTCCTAGGTGAAAAACATTTTTCTCATATCTTCTAAACCACTTTTACGCCCTCTGGTCTTAGACACATCTGCCAAGGGGAAAAAGATTCTCATGATCTACCCAGTCTATGCCTCTCAATTTTTAATGCCTCAATCTTATCTCCCCTAAGCCTTCTCAGCTCTATGGAATACCAACCTAGCCTATCCAGTCTCTCATAACTGAGATTTTTCATCACAGGCAACATCCTGGTGAAATGCCTCTGAACCTTCTCCAGCACAATCACATTCTTCCAATAGTGTGGTGAACAGAACTGCACGTACATCTGTAGCCTAACCATTGTTTTTGTAAATATTTACAATGACATCAAGCTTGAGGCATCACAGGGATGATACTCTCCTGTACACAGCACCTAAGCCTTGTCCTGACTTGCTATTCCACCTTCACTTCCTTTTGTATTTTATCTTTACTTTCATTCAACACAAAGTTCCTTGCCAATCTTCTGAGATTCCATTTTCATTCTTAAATCTAACTCAAAACTCCACAGATCAAAGAGCAAGGGTTTAGTGCCCAGGTGTTCTCTTCCTGCAGTGATAGAGTTAATCCACAGCTCACCTGGAATTAGACAGATAAACGAGCTCAGGACCACCCAAAATAAAATACACTAATGCAAATTGGATGACTGCTAAATCCCACTATCAAAGCATACAACAGTTGTGAAAGAAGATTGGCAGACTTCTCTAATTTGGTCAATTCTGTCATCAAATGTGAGTTAGGCTCAGGATTCTAGCCAGTTATAATTGAGTTGGTGAGTCATGTCTGAAAAACGTCAGGAATTCCAGGCCTCTGACTGTTAATATCCTACTTCCAGAAACTTTAAAGGGTGCTCAGAAAGTGATCTAACAAGAGCGTATATTCTTTCTGCAGGAGGGGCTCCACTTTCAATCATTATTGCTGGGGAGGCGGGGGGTGGCTGTCAGGCACCCCACCTCTAGTCTTGCTGGAGGAACTCTCACCACCACCCCTCCATCCCATTCCTATAAAAGGAACTCTCACATCCCTATCCACCCCGGCAATCCCCGAGTGTTCCTGTAGGAGGTCTCTCACCCAATGCATAAGGTTGAGGTGGGACTGGAAACCAGAAACAGTTTGGATTGGAAAACTTCAAACAGGCAACTGAGGGAGACAGAGAGTTGGGGGGCAGGGGGTGTGAAAACAGAGGGAGACGGAGATGGGGGTATGGTGGGAGGGCTGAGGGAGCAGAGGTTGAGAGGGGCTGAGGGAAAAGGAAATAGCAGAAGTGGAGAAGCAAAATGTAAAGCTAAGGAAGGGTAAGCAGCAAGAGAGCTACAACATTTGTAGAGCACATTCTGAATTTTATTATGAAACCTGCAATCCTCACATACTTCGCTTCACAATGTCAACAACTGAAATAAATCAAAAAGCTCAGTTGATATTAAGTAGATTTTTTTGTTTCAGGCACCCAGTGCTGACACAAAGCTTTGTACATTAAACATCACGACATCAACTTATACTTAACATATCCAACAAAGAATTTAAACTTATAAAGAGCAGTAAAATATATTCA
This sequence comes from Ginglymostoma cirratum, assembly GCA_024137785.1. Taxonomy (NCBI): domain Eukaryota; kingdom Metazoa; phylum Chordata; class Chondrichthyes; order Orectolobiformes; family Ginglymostomatidae; genus Ginglymostoma; species Ginglymostoma cirratum. The sequence continues at coordinate 147,548 of JAHRHZ010000159.1, read as the reverse complement.
GAGTTACTGTGAAGCTCTAAGTGGAATTTGTTGAAGGTGAGTTTCAGAGGACAAATTCAGAACTCAGGAAAACCTGCAATGATTTTTCAGTTAGGGTCCAAATCCAGGAACATCTGGATCTTTGCAACTCGAAGAACTGTTGTTAAAATTCAGCAATGCTTCTTTCAATCCACCTGCATTTATTGCCAATCCCTAACTTGCAGGGGGTAGTGTTCCCATCTGCTGCCCGTTGTCCTTTGAGATGGAAGTGGTCGTGGGTTTGAAAGGTACTGTTAAGAAGATCTGATGAATTTCTGCAGTGTATCTTGTAAACAGTATACACTGCTGCTACTGAGCACCAGTGGTGGATGGAATGGATGTTTGTGGATGTAGTGCCAATCAAGTGGGTTGCTTTGTGCTGGATATCAAGCTTCTGAGTGTTGTTGGAACTGCACTCATCCAGGCAAATGGGGAGTATTCATAACATTCCTGACTTGTACGTTGTCAATAGTGGATGGAACTTTGGGAGGTTAAGAGGTGAGTTATTTGCTGCAGCCCAGCCTCGAACCTGCTTTCGTAGCCACAGCATTTATATGTCTAGTCTAATTCAGTTTCTGGATAATGGTAACCGCCCCCCCGCCCCCAGATGTTGATAGTGGGGCATTCAGTAATGAGAATGCCATTAAAGGTCAAACAGTGATGGTTAGATTCTGTCTTGTTGGAGAGGGCCATTGCCTGGTACTTGCATAGCACAAATGTTACTTACCACTTAGCATCCCAAGCCTGGATCATGCCAAGGTCATGCCACATTTGAAAACAGACTGCTTCAGTACCTCAGGAGTCACAAATGGTACCTAACATTCTTCAATGCTGATTGCACATCCCCACTTCTGATTTATGATGTAGCGAGGGAAAGAATGAGCTTATAACAAGAGAGAGAGGGAGAAGCTCACAGTGAGAAAATGGACTGACAAAGGAGAAAGGGAGAACTTGCTGAGTGTGTTTGCGATGAAGGGGCCGGGCAGCCTGCAACCACAGTTTGTAATATCCACCAATATGTCATTGTCACACAAATGTCTTAACTTTGTTCCTCATCTAAATAAAACATAAATATCAAAGGACTAACAAGGGAAAATGCTGGAGACATTCTGTCTAACTTACAGAACACTCCAAGTCATCCACAAATGATCCAACAATAAACAACCAGGATTTCAAGTCTCTTTGTACTGAGGCAACTGCGAGTCACCAAACCCAATCCTGTCTCTTTCAAAAGGGCCTTTGTAGAAATCAGAAACTGACTTATTCAAACCCGATTATCTAAAGTTTCAACACTTCTGTCTGTACAATGGACTCCGACCCCTTCCATTCCTTCCTTTTCCTTAAATAGAATGATAAAGATGCTTAAGAAACACATCAAATTGAATTTGTAAATCACAGCACCCAGTCACATGGGCTGTACAAACACCTGAAAGATCTAGCACAAGCCAGGCTACACACATACGATCAGAATCCTGCCTGGAAGCTTCCTCATTGGTCCTGAGCTGATTTATTTGTCCAGGTTCTTAATAAATTAGGTATATACACATGGGTAAACACTTGCACTCAGTCAGTCCCTGTGTGCTCAGACACTGGCTATATCCTTCAGTCAGGCGTCTCACACTGCTTTTAACTGAGTGCATGATCATCAATGGAATGTGCTTGTCAGGGTCTCTCCTATCAGGTTCATTCATCATCAAAAAAACAGCACAGCTTTCAAATCTGGTGAGGTAAGGTTCAAGTCACGTGGGCCAGCAGCCGGAAGAACTTTGTGCCAAAAGTATACTTTGAGAGCCCAGATCAAAAGGTCTATTCAGATTCACTGGTATCTGAGGAGCTGGAGACACTGGAGCTGGTGCTGCCTGAGTCAGAGGATGAACTGCTGCTGCCACTGAGACGGGAGGGACACCCTCCCTGCCTGAGGTCTGACTTCTCCCCTGTAAATTTAAAAAAAAATAGTTAGAATGAAAACCATGAAGAGGATTTGACTTTAATTCTTGAGGATTTCTGTGTCACTGCCAACATCAGCCAGCGCCCGGCTGCCTGTATTCACCTTGTCCTTGAATCCATATGGTGAAGGAGCTCTGATGCTGCAGTTATATTGGAAGTTCCAGGACTTCTACCCACTGACATAGAATCATACAACACAAAAGTAGTTAATTCAGCCCATCATGCCACTACAGGCTCTGTGAAACAGTTAGCAACGCCTCTTAGACTGTCCCATAACCCTCCAAATGATCGAATCTCCTTTTGAAAGTTCCTACTGAATCAGTTTCACTGCATTCCAGATCAAAAAAAAGTGATTAAAGAAAAAGAGACAAGAAGGTGTAGAGCTGGATGAACACAGCAGGCCAAGCAGCATCAGAGGAGCAGGAAAGCTGACGTTTCGGGCCTAGACCCTTCTTCAGAAATAGGGGAGGGGAATGGGGTTCTGAAATAAATAGGGAGAGAGGGGGAGGCGGATAGAAGATGGATAGAGGAGAGGATAGGTGGAGAGGAGACAGACAAGTCAAAGAGGCGGGGATGGAGCCAGTAAAGGTGAGTGTAGGTGGGGGGGTAGGGAGGAGATAGGTCAGTCCAGGGAGGACGGACAGGTCAAGGGGGCGGGATGATGTTAGTAGATAGGAGACGACATGTCCATCCTGGGCCTCCTGCAATGCCACAGTGATGCCACCCGAAGGCAGCAGGAACAGCAAATCATATTCAGCCTGGGAACCCTGCAGCCCAATGGCATCAATGTGGATTTCACAAGCTTCAAAATCTCCCCTCCCACAACCGCATCCCAAAACCAGCCCAGCTCGTCCCCACCTCCCTAACCTGTCCTTCCTCTCACCTATCCCCTCCTCCCACCTCAAGCCCCACCCCCATCTCCTATCTACTAACATCATCCCGCCTCCTTGACCTGTCCGTCCTCCCTGGACTGACCTATCTCCTCCCTACACCCCCACCTACACTCACGTTTACTGGCTCCATCCCCGCCTCTTCGACTTGTCTGCCTCCTCTCCACCTATCCTCTCCTCTATTCATCTTCTTTCCGCCTCCCCCTCTCTCCCTATTTATTTCAAAACCCTCTTCCCCTCCCCCATTTCTGATGAAGGGTCTAGGCCCGAATTGTCAAGCTTTCCTGCTCCTGTGATGCTGCTTGGCCTGCTGTGTTCGTCCAGCCCCGCACCTTGTTGTCTCAGATTCTCCAGCATCTGCAGTACCTTTTATCTCTGATTAAAGAAAAAATCTTGTTACCTCCCCTCTTTAGCTCTTTTGCCAATGACCTTAAATCTGTTTCTTCTCATTATCAACCTTCCAACACCAGAACCTCTGAAATTAAGGTCTTAAATCTAAACTAGGGAAGGTGTGAAAGGCAAGTTAGTGGATTGGGAAAATACACGAAAGGATTCAACAGACACATTTCTCCAATGCACAAACACCCAATGAGAAGGGTGAATGAACCTTAGCTAACAAAAGTTAAAACTTTCATCAAATCAAAAGAAGCAGCTCACAAGAATCAGGGTCAAAGGATCATACAGCACAAAAACAGGCTCTTCATCCCACCGTTTCAAAGCAGACCAACAAACACCAAACCACATTAATCCCATTTACCTGCACTCTCTGGGTGGAAATTTTCCATTGTCAGGGTCTAAACTGCTTGCTCCTCACCTTAAACTTATACTCAATGATCTTAAGACATATCTACCATGGGGCAGGAGATTCTCGCAATCTATCCCCCTCATAATTTAGTAAACCTCAGATACCTCCTTAGTTTCCTCTACTCCAAGGAAAACAAACCCAGCCTATCCAGTCTCTCCTCATAACTGAGACTTTTCATCCCAGGCAACATCCTGGTGAACCTCCTCTGTATCCACAATAACGCAATCACATCCTTCAGAGAGTGTGGCAACCAGAACAGCACACAATATTCCGTATGCGGCCTAACCAATGTTTTATAAAGTCGTGATACACTTCCTTGCTCCTCTATTCTATGCCCCAGCTAATGAAGGCAATCATCCTACATGCCTTCTTCACCACCCTGCTGACACCTTCAGGGATCTATCGACTTGAAAACCAAGATCCACTTGTTCCGTGGTGCTCCCTGGGGACCTATCATTCGGTGCGAATATCCATTCCTTATTAGGCCTCCCAAAATGTGTTACCTCACATTCATCAGGATTAAATTCCAACTGTGAATGCTCTGCCCAATTTACCAGCTGATCAATATGAGACTGTGGCCTGAGACCATCCTCCACATTATCAATACCACCACCAATTTTCATGGCCACAGTAAACTTACTAATTATACCTTCTACATTCACATCCAAGTCATTAATGTAGATCACAAATGGCAAGGGTCCCAGCACCAATCCCTTTGGTAGACCGCTGGTCACAGGCTTCCAATCACAAAAATACAACCCTCTGACATCACCCTTTGCCTCTGATTTGCAAGCCGATTTGGATACAGTTTGCCTTGGATCCCATGTGCTCTTACCTTGTGAACCAGCATTCCAGGTGGGACCTTGTCGGAGGCCTTAAAGTCGTCCACATAAACCATATCAATTGCCCTACCCAACAATTCCCCTATCACTGACATCAGACTAACTGGCCTATCTCTGCTGCCCTTCTTGAACAAAGGAACCACATTAGCCATCCTCTGGTCATCTGGCACTTCAGCTGTGGCCAACAAAGCAGTAAATATCTCCACCAGAGCTACAGCAATCTCCTCCCTTGCCTCCAATAGCCTGGGTTACATCTCATTAAACCCAGGGGAATTTATGCATTTTTATGCCCTCTAAAACATCCAACTCCCCCTCCTTATTAATTTTAACATGTTCAAGAACCTCACTATCCCAACTGAAATCCCCATCACCTCGGTCTTTCTCCTTTGTGAACACAGACGAGAAATATTCATTTAAGACCACATCCACTGATTCCATGCACAATTTTATTCCTTTGGTCTCTAATAGGCCTGGCTCTTTCCCTGGTGATCCTCTTATTCTTAATAGACTTACAAAAAGCCTTGGGATTTTTCTTGATCTTATCTGCCAAAGATATTTCATGGCCCCTCTTGCCCTCCTAAATTTTTTTAAAGCAACCCCCTACACACACTACATCTTTGAAGGGCCTCCGCTGTTTTTAATGCACTGTACCTGACAATATACTTTCTTCTTTTCCTTTATCAAACTCTCAATATCACTTGATATCCAGGGTTTCTTGTACTTGTTGCCCTTACCCTTCACTCTTAGAGGAACACATTGGCCCTGAGCTCTGACTATACTACTTTTAAAAAACTCCCACTTTTCAAATGTAGACATATCTGCAAGTAGCTGCTCCCAGTCTATGTTTGCCAGATCCCATCTTATGCCTGGGGGAAAGGCAATTATGAGGCGATTAGGTAAGACTTAGGATGTATAGGATGGGGAAGGAAACTGCAGGGGCTGGGCACAATTGGAATGTGGAGCTTGTTCAAGGAACAGCTACTACTTGATAAGTATGTACCTGTCAGGCAGGGAGGAAGTGGTCGAGCGAGGGAACAGTGGTTTACTAAAGAAGTTGAATCTCTTGTCAAGAGGAAGGAGGCTTATGTAAAGATGAGGTGTGAAGGCTCAGTATGGGCGCTTGAGAGTTACAAGTTAGCCAGGAAGGACCTAAAGAGAGAGCTAAGAAGAGCCAGGAGGGGACATGAGAAGTCTTTGGCAGGTAGGATCAAGGAAGACCCTAAAGCTTTCTATAGGTATGTCAGGAATAAAAGAATGACTAGAGTAAGATTAGGGCCAGTCAAGGACAGTAGTGGGAAGTTGTGCGTGGAGTCCGAAGAGATAGGAGAGGCGCTAAATGAGTATTTTTCATCAGTATTCACACAGGAAAAAGACAATGTTGTCGAGGAGAATACTGAGATACAGGCTATTAGACTAGACGGGATTGAAGTTCATAAGGAGGAGGTGTTAGCAATTCTGGAAAGTGTGAGAATAGATAAGTCCCCTGGGCCAGATGGGATCTATCCTAGGATTCTCTGGGAAGCTAGGGAGAAGATTGCAGAGCCTTTGGCTTTGATCTTCATGTCGTCATTGTCTACAGGAATAGTGCCAGAAGACTGGAGGATAGCAAGTATTGTCCCCTTGTTCAAGAAGGGGAGTAGAGACAACCCTGGTAATTATAGACCAGTGAGCCTTACTTCAGTTGTGGGTAAAGTGTTGGAAAGGATTATAAGAGAGAGGATTTATAATCATCCAGAAAGGAATAATTTGATTAGGGATAGTCAACACAGTTTTGTGAAGGGTAGGTCGTGCCTCACAAACCTTATTGAGTTCTTTGAGAAGGTGACTAAACAGGTGGATGAGGGTAAAGCGGTTGATGTGGTATATATGGATTTCAGTAAAACGTTTGATCAGGTTCCCCACAGTAGGCTATTGCAGAAAATTCGGAGGCATGGGATTGAGGGTGATTTAGTGGTTTGGATCAGAAATTGGCTAGCTGTAAGAAGACAGAGGGTGGTGGTTGATGGGAAATGTTCATTCTGGAGTTCAGTTACTAGTGGTATACTGCAAGGATCTGTTTTGGGGCCACTGCTGTTTGTCATTTTTATAAATGATCTGGATGAGGGCATAGAAGGATGGGTTAGTAAATTTGCGGATGACACTCAAGTCAGTGGAGTTGTGGATAGTGCGGAAGGATGTTGCAGGTTACAGAGGGACATAGATAAGCTGCAGAGCTGGGCTGAGAGGTGGCAAATGGAGTTTAATGCGGAAAAGTGTGACGTGATTCACTTTGGAAGGTGTAACAGGAATACAGAGCACTGGGCTAATGGTAAGCTTCTTGGTAGTGTGGACGAGCAGAGAGATCTTGGTGTCCATGTGCATAGATCCCTGAAAGTTGCCACCCAGGTTGATAGGGTTGTTAAGAAGGCGTACGGTGTGTTAGGTTTTATTGGTAGAGGGATTGAGTTTCAGAGCCGTGAGGTCATGTTGCAGCTGTACAAAACTCTGGTGGGGCTGCACTTGGAGTATTGCGTACAGTTCTGGTCACCGCATTATAGGAAGGATGTGGTAGCATTGGAAAGGGTGCAGAGGAGATTTACCAGGATGTTGCCTGGTATGGAGGGAAGGTCTTATGAGGAAAGGCTGAGGGACTTGAGGCTGTTTTCGTTAGAGAGAAGAAGGTTAAGAGGTGACTTAATAGAGACATACAAGATGATCAGAGGATTAGATAGGGTGAACAGTGACAGCCTTTTTCCTCGGATGGTGACGGCTAGCACGAGGGGACATAGCTTTAAATTGAGGGGTGATAGATATTAGGACAGATGTCAGAGGTAGATTCTTTACTCAGAGAGTAGTAAGGGCGTGGAATGCCCTGCCTGCAGCAGTTGTAGACTCGCCAACTTTAAGGGCATTTAAATGGTCGTTGGATAATCATATGGATGATAATGGAATAGTGTAGGTTAGATGGGCTTCAGATTGGTTTCACAGGTTGGGGCAACATCGAGGGCCGAAGGGCCTGTACTGTGCTGTAATATTCTATGTTCTATGTATTGAAATCAGCCTTCGCCAAATTTAGACACTTCTGCATTGTCCTTATCCCTTTCCATAATGACTTTGAAACTTAGAGTTATGGTCACTGTCCCCAAAAATGCTTGCCAACTGACACTTCAAACACTTGACCAGCTTCACTCCCTCAGATTAGGACTAGCACCTCTCCATCGCTTGAAGGACTATCATTGTAACGACACAAAAAGCCTCCCTGGGTGTACTTTAAAAATTCCACCAAACAGCATAAGCAGCAAGTGACAGGGCAAAGCAATCCCACACGAATAGATCAGACCTAACCTCAGCAGTCCTGTCACATCAAGTTGTGACTAGTGGTGGACATTTAAACAAAATACAGTCAAACAAAACCAAAATACAGAAGAGAGATAGAGGGCTTGGTGATCTGGTGCAATGAAAACAATCTGTCTCTCAATGTCAGCAAAACTAAAGAACTGATTGACTTCAGAAAGAAAGGAGAACACACCCCCATCTACATCAACAGAACTGAGGTTGACAGGGTGGACGGCATCAAGTTCCTCGGAGTGACGATAACCAACAACCTGTCCTGGACTTCCCACGTAAATGCGACAGTCAAGAAGGCACAACAACGCCTCTCCTTCCACAGGTGACTCAGGAAATGCAGCATGTCCTTAACGTCCCTCACCAACTTCTACAGATGCACCACTGAAAGCACACTGTCCGGGTATATGACAGCCTGGTATGGCAACTGCTCTGCCCAGGACTGTTAAGGAACTACAGAAGGTGGTGTGCCCAGCCCAGACCATCACGGAAGCCAATCTTCCATTAATGGAGATAGTGGGAACTGCTGATGCTGGAGTCTGAGATAACAAGGTGTGGAGCTGGATGAACACAGCAGGCCAAGCAGCATCAGAGGAGCAGGAAAGCTGACATTTCGGGTTTTTCTGAAGAAGGGTCCCGACCCGAAACATTAGCTTTCCTGCTCCTCTGATGCTGCCTGGCCTGCTGTGTTCATCCAGCTCTACACCTTGTTATCTCTTCCATCCATGGACTCTTTTTACACACCTCACTGCTGTGGAAAGGCAGCCAACATCAAAGATCCATGACACCCTGGTAATGATCTCCTACAACCACTTCCGTCAGGCAGAAGATACAGAAGCCTGAACACAGGCACGAGCAGGTTCAGGAACAGCTTCTTTCTGGCCATTATCAGACTGTTGAATGGATTGTAGCCTCAAATAACGAAACCTGCAATGTAACCTGTATGCCTCTAAGTCTTTTTGATGTGTACATCCTTTCCTTGCTGTGATCTGCTTGTACTGCTCCTAAACAAGATTTTCACTGTATTTCGATGCACGTGACAATAAAATCAATCAAGCAACTCACTGGAGCAGATGGCTCCCAAATATCCCCATCCTCAGTAATGGAAGAGGCAAACACATCAGTGCAAAAGAGAAGGCTGAAATATTCACAGAAATCTTCAGCCAGTCATGTCGAGTGGACGATCCACCTCAGCCTCCTCTAGTAGTCTCCATCATCACAGGCACCGTTCTCCAGCCAACTCAACTTGCTCCACAAGAAAAAGCAAGAAAAGTTGGAGAAAGTTAAGGAAGAGGGGTCCAGACCAGAGGCATTGGCTTTCCTGCTCCTCTGATGCTTCTTGGCCTGCTGTCTTCATCCAGCTCTACATCTTGTCATCTCAGATTCTCCAGCACTGGCAGTTCCCATTATCTCCGAAAAGTTGGAGGCACTGGATACTCGTATGGCTGTGGGTCCTGACAACATTCTGGCAATAGTACTGATGACTGGTCCATAAATTTGCCACTCCCCTGGCCAAGCTCTTCCAATATAGTTAGAACACGAGCATCTACCTGACAATGTGGAAAATTTTCCAGGTATGTCCTGTATATTAAAAATCCAACCCAACCAATTACTGCCCCGTCTGTTCTCGATCATCAGTAAAGTGATGGAAGGTGTCAGTAACAGTGCTGTCAAGCAGCACCTGCTAAGTAGTAACATGCTCAACGACGCCCAGTTTGGGTTCTGCCAAGGCCACTCAGCTCCAGACCTCATTACAGCCTTGGTTCAAACATGGACAAAACAGCTGAATTCCAGAGGTGAGGTGAGAGTGACAGCCCTTGCCATCAAAGCTGCGTTCGACCAAGCGCGGCATCAATGAGCCCGAGCAAAACTGGAATCAATGAATACCAGGAGAAAACTCTCTGCTGTTTGGAATTATACCTGGGGTATAGGAAAATGGTTGTGGTTGTTGGAGACCAGTCATCTCAGCTCCAAAACATCTCTACAGAGTAGTGCCCAACCATCTTCAAATGCTTCATCGATAATCTTTCGTCCATCATAAGGTCACAAACGGGGATTTCACAGAATCACGGAAGCCCTACACTAGGGAATAGGCCATTCGGCCCGAGTCTATACTGACCCTCCGAACAGCATCTCACCCAGACCCATGACCTATCCTATTCCTGTACCCTTCATTTTTTCATGGCTAATCCACCTAGCCTGCACATCTCTGGACACTGTGCTCAATTTAGCATGGCCAATCCACCTAAACTGCACATCTTTGGAGTGTGGGAGGAAACCCATGCAGACACAGGAAGAATGTGCAAACTCCACACAGATAGTCATCTGAGGATGGAATTGGACCTGGGTCCCTGGTGCTGTGAGGCAGCAATGCTAACCACTGAGCCACCGTGCTGTCCTAGGTTTTCACTGATGATTGCACAATGTTCAGCATCATTTGCGACTACTTAGGTACTGAAGCAATTCATGTTCAAATGCAACAAGATCTGGTTAATATCCAGGTCTGGGTTAACAAATGACAAGTAATGTATGTAATATTGATTTGAGCGGCGGGAGTGGAGACAGTGCAAGCCAGGGGGCAGCCAGCAAGGTAAGGTTTTCCTATAAAAACTTACCTCATGAATCAGTGGACTACTTGATTTGAGCGGCAGGAGTGGAGAGAGCACGAGCCGGGAAGTGAACTATTATATTCAGGCATTGTCTAAACCCGAAACACTAGACACGTGTAGTGTCTCCCACCCATTCTCCTCCTCTAACCAAAAAAAAACTATGTGGAGGGTCGGAAAGGTAAGGTAAGGGTTTTTTTTAAAAACTTTATTCTTTTGGCAATCTAGAGTAGAGGGAATGGAAGCTAGGGCAGTTGTGTGCTCCTCTTGTAGGATGTGGGAGGTAAGGATCACTACTAGTGTCCCCTCTGACTTCACCTGCAAGAAGTGCACCCAACTCCAGCTCCTCACAGACCGCATTAGGGAACTGGAGCTGGAGCTGGGTGAACTCCAGGAATTCAGGAGGCTCAGGGGGTGATAGAGAGAAGTTATAAGGTGGTGGTCACACCCAAGTTGCAGGACAAAGGTAGCTGGGTGACTGTCAGGAGAGGAAAGGGAATAGGCAGGACAGCGCAGGGATCCCCTGTGGCTGTTCCCCTCAATAATAAGTATACCGTTTTGGATACTATTGCGGGGGACAACCTACCGGGGAAGGCCATAGCGGACAGGTCTCTGGCACTGAGCCTGGCCCTGTGCCACAGAAGGGAAGGGAGGAGAATAGGACGGCGATAGTGATAGGAGAGTCACTGGTTAGGGGAACAGTCAGGAGATTTTGTGGTACCGAGCGAGATTCCCGGATGCTATGTTACCTGCTGGTTGCCAGGGTCACGGATGTCTCGGATTGAGTCTACAGGATTCTTAAGGGGGAGGGACAGCAGCCAGAAGTTGTGGTACACATTGGTACCAATGACATAGCGAGGAAACGGGATGAGGACCTTTAGGATGGAAGCTAAAAGGCAGGACAAGCAGAGTAGTAATCTCAGGATTACTACCGGTGTAACGGGCTAGTGAGGCCAGAAACAGAGAGAGTGCAGCTGAACAGGTGGCTACAGAGCTGGTGTATGAGGGAGGTCTTCAGGTTTGTGGATCATTGGGATACCTTCTGGGGAAGGTGGGACCTGTATAGGAAGGACAGATTGCACCTGAACTGGAGGGGCACCCATATCCTGGGCAGGAGGTTTGCTAGACCTCTTCGGGAGGGTTTGAAACTAGTTTGGCAGGGGGATGGGAACTGGAGCTACAGATCAGAGGGTGGGGTAGCCAGTGTACAGGCAGATACCACACAGTCTGTGCGGAAGGATAAGCAGTTGATAGGGAAAAGTGGCAGTCAGTGTGACGGGTTGAGGTGTGTCTACTTTAATGCAAGAAGTGTCAGGAATGAGTGTGACAAACTTACAGCATGGATCAGGACTTGGAACTACGATGTTGTGGCCATTACGGAGACTTGGATAACACAGGGGCAGGAATGGTTGTTGGATGTTCCAGGGTACAGATGTTTCAAAAGAAATAGGGAGCGAGGTAAAAGAGGTGGGGCAGTGGCATTGCTAAACAGGGATGGTAGTTACACACATGGTAGCAGCTACAGAAAGGGAGGTCGTGGAGGAGGGATTGTCTACTAGGTCATGGGTGGAAGTCAGAAAAAGGAAAGGAGCAGTCACTTCATTGCGAGTTTCCGAAAGACCCCCACCCCCCCCACCAATACCAACAGAGACACTGAGGAACAGATTGGGAGGCAGATTTTGGAAAGGTGCCGAAGTAATAGGGTTGTTGTCATGGGTGACTTCAACTTGGGGGTTGGGGTGCGGGGTGTGGGGTGCGGGATTAACCCACAGCAGGTGGACTGCCGTGGTTCAAAAAGGCAGCAAATCACCTTCTCAAAGGCAACAAAATCAGGCATAAATGCTGGTTAGCCAGTAATGCCCAAATCCCACTAGTGAATAAAGGATAATTGGAACCCAGCAACTTAAGACACAAAAACTGATGAAGAAAGGGGACAGAGAATATGAAAGCAAGCTAAAAAGATGAAAAAAAACACAAAAATTGAAATTGCTGGAGAAACTCAGCAGATCTGGCAGCTGGAGAGAAAGCAGAGTTAACATTTCGATTCCAGCGACCAGGAGAGTCTGTGCAGGAGATCATAGCCAGGAAACTAGGCTTCACAGATGGGAAGAGTGCAAATGGCAAACAGGAGCGTGTTATGCTTTAAACTTCTATCCCAGCTTCTGCTTCATCTTCTACTAAGCTTCACTGAACTGCTCCCAAACCAGTGCTGTTCATAATCTGGCCATTAGGGTGCTGTCTGACAAGACATGCCGACCCAATTGCTCCTGAATAAAAACCGAAAGAACTACGCACGCTGTAAATCAGGAACAAAAAAGTAATGTTTTGAACTGAGGTTCTGAGGAAGGGTCACCAGACCCAAAACATTAACTCTGTTTTTTTCCTTCACAGATGCTGCCAGACCTGCTGAGCTTTTCCAGCAACTTTGTTTTTGTTCCCAATTGCTCCTAATCCTCACTCCCGAGTCTGTTTCCAAGAAACAGGAATTGGAGAATCCAATTTTTGTTTCTCAAACTCAAGAAAGGTCAGCAAAACGTTTTGCACAGCTACTGTAATGAAAAGAACCAGAAGATCATTCAGTCCTTTAAACTAGCTGACAAGTTTGATTCCATTCATCTACAGAGTCATAGGGATGTACAGCATGGAAACAGACCTTTCGGTCCAACTCATCCATGCCGACCCATATCCAAAATTAATCTTGTCCCATTTTCCAGCATTTGGCCCAAATCCTTCTAAACCCTTCCTATCCATACATCCATCTAAACCCTTGAAACCCTTATCACAGCTTTGTTCTATTCCTTGGATGCCTTTATGCCACAGAACCTTACCGAGGTTATGGGAGCATGAGTCCATCCACAACTGGAGGGGAACATTTACCTTTCTTGTTCAGTTTTTTGCTGTGATTAAGTGGCCCACTCATGTCCTGTAAGCATTTCTCCAGCTCTGTCTTCTTCTCCAGAGTAAGATCCTCCTTCACTTTCCCAACAGGTTTCTTTGAAGGCGTAGCTAAATCACACAGATAAATCATTAAATTAACAAATCAATAGGTTCATACTCACTGACAGGGCTGCATTCCCTCAGTCATGGCTATCCGAGTTGGGCAGATCTCCCGCAGCACTGACCCTCAGTGTGGTGCTGCCCCAGCACTAACCCTCCGATAGTGCAGCGCTCCCCCTGTACTGACCCTCCGACAGTGCGGCGCTCCCTCAGCACTGACCCTCCGACAGTGCCCGCTCCCTCAGCACTGACCCTCCGACAGCGCGGCTCTCCCTCAGCACTGACATTCCGACAGTGCGGCGCTCCCTCAGCACTGACATTCTGACAGTGCGGTGCTCCCCCAGTACTGACCCTCCGACAGTACAGCGCTCCCTCAGCACTGACCCTCTGACAGTGCAGCCCTCCCCCAGTACTGACCCTCCGACAGTGTGGCACTCCCTCAGCGCTGACATTCCGACAGCACGGTACTCCCCCAGTAATTCACTGAGTGTTGGCCTGGATTTTACATGGAGGTCTCTGGTCTGGTGCTTGAACCCAGGACTTTTTAATCGTGATGAAGTTGTTACCAACTCAGCCAGGGCTGACACCTGAGTGGTCACAAGACATATAGTTTTTAATTAATTATCACGTTGGCATATACCAGAGAGCACTGACTGTTTGCTTGAGTCTGAGCCTGTTCCCTGGAGTTCGGGGAACGCCACTGTGTCAACGTTCAGACTGGGCACCAAGTTAGACGTGGACAATGATCCACCCACCAGTTATTCAAAGGGATGATGCACAACTCACCATCTGACCAGATGGATATAGAAGTGATTTTTGAGGCTCATGAAAATGTTCAATTTCAACCTGAGCAAACTGGTTGAATCACACTGGGGGAGGAGTTATTAGGGTGAAAGGTAGGTAACCAGAATCTCATAGTATACCTGGTAATGTGGGTCGGTTACTGCTGGAGTCCCACAGAGTGTGCTGCTCTTCACCATCTCTACTACTGAACATGTCGGAAGTGTCTGAAAATTTGTGGTTGAAACAAAGATGATGACAGAAATAAGATTACAAGCAGTTCCACTTGCAAAGGTGAATGGACCCACTTCTCTCAGCAGCCAGATAACATAATAGTACACAGGCTTGCAACTGGTGCGAGCTGCTACACTGGAGGAAGACCGAGGGATCACAGAACGTGAAACTACACCGAGGCCACAGAGAATAGATTCCAGATTGACAGGCTGATTAAATCCAAAATAACTGCTTCACTTTTCATTCATTCTTGTAACATGGACATCACTGGCAAGGCCAGAGTTTATTACCTATTCTCAGTTGTCCTTGTGGAGATTGTGACCTTCATCCTTAATGGTTGAAATCAATGGGTCACTTCAGAGGCAGTTAAGAGATAACCACATATCCACTCAGACCGGTAAGGACACAGGAATAGAGCCCCTTGAGCCTGATCTGCCATTCTAGATCATAGCTGATCATCCCCCTCAAAGTCATCTCTCTGCATTGTGTCTATTTTCCTTGATGCCATTAGTATCTAGAAACCTGTCAATCTCCACCTTGAACTTACTTCATGACTGAGCCTCTACATCCTCTGGGGCAGAGAATTCCAAAGACTCGCCTCCTCTGGGTGAAGCATTTCTTCCTCAAGTCAGTCACAAATGAATCGTCTTTTATTCTGAGACAGTATCTCCTGGTTCCAGGGGAAACACCTTTTCTGCACCTTAAGAATTTGGTCAGTTTCTCAAAGATCACCTCTCATTCTTCTAAACCTCAGAGAACACAGGTCCAGTCTCATTACAAGACAATCCCACAAACCCAGAAATCAGCCTGGGTAATTTTCACTGCTCTCCCTCTATGTAAAGAATATCCTTCCTCAGGCCAAAAGACCAGAATGGCACACAATACTTCAGGTACCGTCTCGCTGTGTTTGATACAATTGAAACATGGTCTCGTTGCTCCTACACCAAATTGTCTTGTGATATAGACTAATATATCATTTCCCTTCCAAATTGTTCACTGCAGATGAATGTTAGCTTCCAGTGACTCATCAATAAGGATACCCAGGTTCCTTTGGATGTCAACACTTTCCAAACTCCCACCATTTTAAACATACACTGCACATCCTTTCCTCCCACTAAAGTTGTCAACCTCAAACCTATCTATCTGACACACGTGCTCCATGCTCTTTCCTACTTACTCAGACTTTCTAAATCACTTAAAGTGCCTTTGTATCCTCCTGAAAACTCACATTCCCCCCAAGTTTTGTATCGTCCACAAATTTGGAAATATCACAATAGGCCCCACATCCAGGTCTCAGACACAGCTTGTGAGCAGCTGGGTCCCAAACTTTGAGCCTCTCTGTACCACATGGCTCACAGCTTGCAAACCATTTCTCCCTACTCGGTTTTCCACATGTTAACCAATCCTCAATCCGTGCCAGCATATTACCCTCAATCCTAAATACTTTCATTTTATGAGCCTCCTTTGTAAGACTTGATCAAAATCCCTCTGAAAATCTAAACATACATCTTCTGGGATGGCCTTATCAACTCTGCTAGAAACACCCTCATAAAATACCCATGCGTCAAAATGATTTCTCCTTCATAAATCTGTGTTGACTCTACCAAATCAGGTAATTATTTTCTAATTTTTAAACATCCAGTAATCACAACTTTTATAATAGATTCTAGTATTTTTCCTGCTCCTGACATCAGGGTAACTGTAGTTCCTGTTCGTTCTCTCTCGCTCTCCATTCTTAAACAGTGGGTTCCATTTACAACCTTCCAATCTGTAGCACTGTTGCAGCATTAATCAAATTTTGAATGATGGTCACCACTGTAACCATTAACTCTTGCCATCTCTTCCAACTCTCTTGGGTGAAGGTCATTGGGTCTTGGGAATTTGTCATCTTCCAGTCTCAATCATTTCTCCATTACTATTTTTTTACAGGGACTAATTTTTTACACTCATCTTCTTCTGTGAAACAGACGCCAAGTATTTACTTAGTTTATCTGCCATTTCCCATTATAAACAGCTTTCCTTTCCTAAAAGGACACAAATGACCCTGTTGGGTAACAGGAAAGCATTTTGGGTCATGATCTGGGGACCAGAGAATGATATTAATCTATAGCCCTTTCATACCCAGAAAATGGACTGCCCTCTACAGAGTGACTCAGGAAAATGCCTCAACATTCAAATTGACAACGGCAAGTTAACAAAAGCAATCTTCTCCAAATTTGTTTTTAATTCCTTCATGGGATGTGCATTTTATTGGCAAGAACAGTATTTGTTACTCATCCGTAGCCAGCCTTCCACTGAGTGGCTTTCTTAGCCATTTCAAAGCACTGTTTGGAGAGCCAACCGCACTGTTTGGAGAGCCAACCACACTGCTTTGGAAGTAGATACAAGACCAGGTAAGGATAGCAGATCTTTCTTCTCTCAATGACATGAATTTATAACAATGATAGCTTCATAGTCACTTTTACTAAGACTGAACTTCAATTCCAAATTTGACTAATTGTATTTAAATTCTATCAGCTACCATGACGGATTTGAACCCATGTCCCAAAAGTATTCACTTAGGCTACTGGATTACCAGGCCAGTCACGTTAACACTGTGCTACACCTCCCACAGTTACCATGCACTTGTCTTGCAATTACTGGGGAATCAGCAACAACATCCAACAAATAGTTGATGCATATTTTTAGTGAGAATAAACTCAAAGCAGGTTTGATAACTTTATCTTTAAACTTTTTGCAAGGCATGTTTATTGGCTCATACTTTGCTCTGTCTTATATAGCCTCACACTGAGCCAGCAGGATTTGCCCCTCTGTGCTGAAATAACGCTCTCAATTAGATTAACAGGTCAGAGTGATGTAACTGCCAACAGTACATTGTCTATTGGGCAGGATAGATTGGGAAGAAGAGGAAGAGCTGGCCTACGAGAGGACGGAATTAGATGTTATAGATAAAAACCAAAAGAACTGCAGATGCTGTAAATCAGGAACAAAAATAGAAGGTATTGGAAAAGCTCAGCAGGTCTGGCAGCATCTGTGAAGAGAAAATCAGAGTTAATGTTTCGGGTCCGTTCTGGGGAATGGTCACCAGATCCGAAACATTAATTCTGATTTTCCCTCACAAATACTGCCAGACCTGCTGAGCTTTTCCAGCAACTTCTGTTTTTGTTCTGGAATTTGATGTCCATCACTTATCAAGAATGGGTAACACTTAGACAATGGTGATGGGTGAAGTTCAGCAGCTTCCTTCTGGATGCCTATCCCTTTCAGAGGAGATGACAGAATGAGTGAAAGTCAGAACCAAGTGAGCTAAACACACGATGCACTAAGTTTCCAAGTTTCAAACACAAAACGTGGATTGCAATGGTATGATTCCCCAACATGCATAACATTTGTGTTGTGTTACAAGTCCCTAATATTATCACTTACTGTATGGTTTTCTTTGCTTTTTCTGCAAGCAGGATTTGACGTATCGTTCTAGCTCTCGTAAAGTTGTGGGCTTCAACGTTTCAAAGTCTATTTCAATCTCATCAGGGTTGGAGTCCCTGAGGGAGGGTTCCCTCGACTGAATGATATGAACTACCCAGCCCAGTTTTTCACCCGGAAGTTTGTTGATGTCGAGACTCAGCTGACGCTTCTCATCATATGACATTGGCTGAGTGTCCTCTTCCTCTTGAGAGTCATAAAGTAGCGGTAGCTTTGTAGCTTTCTTCAGGGGTCTAAACAAAAGAAAGTGACAGAAATATTCCATGCCAAAGGAGAAAGACAGCTGCATTCAAAAGCAACACCTCACATCCTCAGGATGTTTGATTACACTTACCAAACAAGTTACTTTGGGAATACAATCACTGCAAACCATTAATTACAGTTAAGGGGTAGAGCAAGGGGAATGAGAAATGTTTGCAGATCAGGAAATGACAAGGCATATCAATGAGGGACATGGAGTTTTGGTTGGGGCAAGAGGACTGGAGTAACAGGAAGGACAAAACATAAGCAAGTTAAGAGTAAAGGTTCAAGTCGCACCTGCTCCTGGGCTGTGTAATGACATCTCTGAGCAGTCTAATTAGAAAATGCTAAACAAAAAAGTTAAGTCCAGCACTTAATCCTTGAAGGGAGCAGTTGAATTATGTTTGAATGTCACAGGAAATGAACTGATTAACTACGAGGTCTGGAGAATCTCTGATAGGGCAAATGAAAGGTTGCAGGTAGATGGAGGAATGACGAGTTGCTCTAGTCAGGACTTTGCTGGAATTAATGAGCATTTTCTGTTTCAATAAATACACTTAAAACCCATCTGACTACTTACTGGCCATGATCATAAATACCCTGATCATACACAAAACTCCCATTCCCAATTGCTCCTGTGGTCATTTGCCTCTCCCCCCAACTCGAAAATCTGACCCGGACCTTCCAATTCCCCCCTGCACTGTTTTCCCAACAGCCCTACCAATTTTCTTTAGTTCCCATATCTATTTAATTTCCTTTTGTAAATTCTATTGAATCTATTTCCCCATTCCAGATCACAACTTATTGCAAGAAATAAATTTCTCATATTTGCTCAGTTTCTTTTCCAGTTATTTTAAACATGTATTTTGGCTGCTGATGATGCAAACAGCTTTCCTTATTGGGCCTATCAATTCTCCTATGATTTTTGAACACTTCCATTAAACCTCCCCATCATCTTCTCAGTCATGAGATTTGGAGAAAATTGAATGCTGGCTGCCCATATAGCAGACCCATTTCCTCAAACAGTCATACTGGACTCCAAATGTCAACTCCGTTTCTCTCTTCACTCATGCTGCCAGACCTGCTGAGTTCTCCAGCACTTGGTTTTTATTTCAGATCCACATCCAACATCCACAGCATTTTGCTTTTTAGTCCCATTCCCTCATGGTCTTCCTGTAGCCATGGAAGTTTATTTCACTCAAATTCTTGTCACATTTCCTTTTGAAATTATTTATTGTCTCTACCTCTACCATTCTCATGAGCAGCGAATTCCAGGTGATGGCCAATCACTGAAAGCTTCCCCCCCATATTCCCTAACAATGATCCTAAACTTTAATCCTGCATCCCCTTGTCCTTGTATTATCGGCTAACAGGAACATGTTCTCTCTATTAACTTATCTAAATCTGTTTTGATTGCATACACATCTATCCAATTTCTCCTCAACCATCTTCTTTCCAAGGAGAATACCAGGTTCTCCTTGTTGCTGAAATCCCTCATCCCTGTAACCATTCTGGTGAATCTCCTCTGCGTACTCACAAGGACCCTCACATCCTTCCTAAATTGTGGCTACCAGTATCGATGGAACACTTTAGTTATGACTGAACCAGAGGTTTGTAAAAGTTCAGCATCACTTCCCCACATTTGTACTAAATGTCAGTAATTATGAAGTTGAGGATCCCACCTGCTTTGCTAAACACACTCTCGAGATATCTAGTCATCTTCAAATATCAATGCACGTGCATCCCAAGGTCCTCCTACTCTTCACACTCTAAGAATGTGCCATTAATTCCATTTTGCCTCCTCCTTCTAATAAAATGCATCAGCTCACATTTCTCTCTGTTAACTTCTAACAGCCACTAGTCGACTCATTCTGCTAGCCAATCCATGTCCAGTCTGAGTCACCTGGTATCATCCTCATTGTTCCAACTTCACATTTGGTACCATCAGTAAATTTTGAAATTTTACACTGCATTCCAATATCCAAAATAATTTATGTACATCATAAAAATGCTCCATTAAATCCCCTTTGTGCCATTTCCTGGACCTCGAGAGTTTTCCTAAAAGCATAATGCCCAGACTGAACAAACAAGACCAGCTTGGACGAATACCAGGACGTCTAAAGTGTTTGTGGAGGCGGAGGCGGCGGAAAAACTGCTCAATATCTAAGCGTGAGCGGTATTCGTTGATATGTGGGTGGAGGGGGACAAAAGTGAGCCCTTTACTGAGGACTGACCGTTCGTCCTCAGTGAGGGGGAGGTCTGGGGGGATGGTGAAGACTCGGCAGGGCTTCATCATTTTCTGATGAAGGGTTTAGGCCCGAAACGTCAAGTTTTCCTGCTCCTATGATGCTGCTCGACCTGCTGTGTTCATCCAGCCCCATGCTTGTTATCTCGGATTCTCCAGCATCTGCAGTACCTTTTATCCCCGTCTAAAGTGTTTAATGCCTTGCCTTTGTACTCCATGTTTCTGTGAACAGATTTACCACGTCTGCAATTCAACCACTATCAAGAGAATCACTGCTGCTCCAGCAGTTTCTGGGTGTCGCACCTGGTCAGTGAATTCACACTGCTGGGCTTCTTGCTGCTGTGTTTCTTGCACTGTGCTTGCTTGCTCGCCTGAGAGGTCTTGACCTTCTTGTCGTTCTCCTCCACTTTCAGTTTGTGTTTTTCCTTCCTTTTTTTCTCCTTTTTCTCTTTCTTCTTCTTTGGTTTGCTGACAGGAGCCTGAGACAGAGCTGCCAGCTGCTCATGAACAGCTTTCAGCTGAGGGGACAAGTACAATTAAAATCAAGATTCTCTTCAATGTTCAAGAAAATGAGGCAACTCTCACACTGGTGCTGATCTTCATCTAACCCACTGTCTGGTGTCAAAACATAAAACTGCAACACTGGGTATCAGTGGTGTATGGTACCCAGGCCTCACAGCCAGATTGTGATTCAAATCCAATG
Source organism: Ginglymostoma cirratum (assembly GCA_024137785.1). Classification (NCBI taxonomy): domain Eukaryota; kingdom Metazoa; phylum Chordata; class Chondrichthyes; order Orectolobiformes; family Ginglymostomatidae; genus Ginglymostoma; species Ginglymostoma cirratum. Next base: position 126,434 of record JAHRHZ010000159.1, on the reverse strand, counting down.
CCAGCATTCTGCCCGAGTGTCAGCAGAGGGAATGCTGAACTATTGAAAATGCTCTCTTTCAGACTGGACATTATATAAGGTCATATTTGTCTACTCAACCGGGCTGAAAGATTCCACAGGGCTAACATAACTCATACCATTTCACTGAAGAACAGGGACTTCTTTTTAATTCACCCATGAAATGTGGGCATCACTGGCCAGACCAGCATTTATTGCCTATCCCTAATTGTCCAGAGGGCAGTAAAGAGTTGACCATATTGCTGAAGTCACATAAACACTAGACTGGGTAAGGACGGCAGTTTCCTTCCCTAAAGTGAACCAGATGGATAATCTCCATGGAATGCTGGTATCAATATTTACCCCTTAATCAACCTCATTTGGTCGTTGGCACTCTGCTGCCATGTTTCTGAGTTTACAGCAATGACTAACGTTTGAATGTAAGCCAGATGCAAAGCATTTCTGATATCTCTCACATCCTGTATGGGGAAAATATAAAAGACGGCAACGCGAGGTGCAGCAATGACTGTCAGACAATATCGCACTTCAATCAGCCTTTTCTTTATCAAAACCAAGGACTCTCCTACTAGAATCGAGATTTCAACAAATTATCTTATCTTCTCTCCAAAATAGCACCAGCTGTATGACTTTGGAGTTCTCCAGTTCTCAGGAAGGGTCAGCGGACCCAAAACATTAACTCTGGATATTTTCTTCACAGATGCTGCCAGACCTGCTGAGCATTTCCAGAGATTTCTGTTTTTGTTGGCGTTCTCCTGTCTGCTTTATTAATAGTTAGGAGATGCCTTCGGTTTAGATGTTTGAGATGTCATGAGTATGGAAATGCTGCAATGTGTCATGACAGCTTTTGCTTTTCAACGATGTAAGCTTCTGAAATCTCTGTCCACTTAAATCTAGTAAATCACTCCATATTATGACTACAGATTCTTGTATTCTGCGTGATGGAATGGATGCATCAGCAAACGCACAGATAAATTTCAGCAGTGTTGAAAATACTCTGAAATACAACACCACTCTTCCATATCCACTTCCACACAGAGCCTGCGCACCGCGCCCCAGCAACAGCCCACAGGCAACGTGCCCCGCCGACAGCCCACGCGCACCGCACCCCAGCAACAGCCCACAGGCAACGCGCCCCGCCGACAGCCCACGTGCACCGCGCCCCAGCAACAGCCCACAGGCAACGCGCCCCACCGACAGCCCACGCGCACCGCGCCCTGGCAACAGCCAGTGCACATTTGCAAACACTGGAGAGTCTTTCATCAAAAAGTCCAAAGCAACCTATTTCGCCTGAGATTGCTGCTTCTACCTTGAGTTAATATAAAAAAACCCTAGCAATAACCAGCCAATTGGTATGAAAACATAACAACTTTATCCAAAGAAAGATAGTCAGTCATCCTATTGTTTGATGGAGTGAGGCCAACACAGGCATTTATTGCCCTTGAGAAGGTGTTGGTAAGCTTTACTATTTTTTTGGACCCTTTCAGAAGGTAGTGAGAAGTCTACATTGGTGGGGTAAATCTGGAGTCACACCCAAGTCAAACTATGTAACAAGAGCAGATTTCCTTCCTGAAAGCACAACAGTGAACCAGATAGATTTCATGATTAACAGAATTGAAATTCTGCATTAGTGAAAACAGGATCTGGACTAATATTGCTTGAATATTAGTCCAGTCCTCTGTATTACTCATCCTCTACACTACTGACCAGACTGCAAGCATCTTGCTGAGACGCTCTTGTGCTAGCTACGAGACTCTGAACCTGACAATCCTTGGAGGTATTAATCTAAAGTAGCTGTATTCACATACATAATGCTATCAGGACAGTGACCAGTGCAGCTACAAGTGGGGAAGCAGTATGATTAAAAGCATGCATAATGTTAAGATATTGCGCTGGTGTCTACCATGTTCCTTTGAGGAGGGGTTGCCGACACCCACCTGCTCCTGCAGTTCCGCCAATCGATTTGCCCTCTCCTCTTCTGAATCCGAGCTATTGGAATTGGATGAGGATGACACTTTGGGCTTGGCGATAGTTGGGAGTGGCATGGGAGTAGGTAGGGCAATGTCAACAGGCTCATCCGGCATCTTTGCAAACCGCATTTCAAAAACATCCTAACAAGGAATGAAACAAGCCAGCGTCAGCCAAGGTGGAGACCAGGGTCCCAATACAATCACAGACCAAGGCCAGGGTCATGATGCAGTCCACGTGCAGTGTAGCTGCATGCCTCCCTACCTGCAGTTTCCTGGCCATTGCCACCACTTCATGATCTGGAGGGTTGTACTTGTAACAGTTGGAAAACATTAACCGAATATCTGCTGCAAATCCCTGAGGGTCCTGATAATCACGACTGTCCATCTTTTTCTGCAAAAAGAGGACAATAAAAATCATGCACCATCAGTGGAATATTCCAGAACCAAGAGGCACACTCTTTGCCGCAACACACATCAAACATAAACACTATCAGGAACACCTGCATGGCAGCTTCCCACCAAATCAAACCAAGGCAAAACAAAAAAAAAGGCAAAGAGAAAGAGTCTAATAAATAGATATCAGCCTCAGTTTTGGAATTTTCAATAGACTACATAACTCAGCATAGTTTTCTGAGGGAAGAGTTCCGCTGGGATCTGTGTGGTAAAGTGCTTCCTCAGAACTCTCCTCCAACAATACAGAAATCATCGAGTACTGCTTGTGAGAGAGAGGCTGCATTTCTTTTGCTCACATTCTTCAAGTGTGACTTGGACGTTTTGACTCTCACTCAGTGTTATGCACTGACCTATAGCCAACATATTTGTTGGGCTAGATCAAGAAGATTGCGAAAAGCTATTTTTGTATACCAGATTTCAAGGGGGCTTGCAGTAGATGGGCTCTCAAGGCTTGTTCATTCAGCATATTCAAGTTTGGGAGAGACAGATTTTCAATCAGCAAGGGAATAAGGGTTGTTCGGAAAAATTCGGAAAGTGAAGTTGAGGATTATTTGAGTGGCACAGTAGCTCAGTGGTTAGCATTGCTGCCTCACAGCACTAGGGTTAGGTGGATTGGCCATGATAAGTTGTCCATGGTGTCCAGGGATGTGTAGATTAAGTAGATTAGCCATGGGACAGGCAGGATTACAGGGACAGGGTCGGGGTCTGGGAGGGATGCTCCAGAGGCGCTGTGTGGACTTAATGGGCCGAATGGCCTGCTTCCACACTGTAGGGATTCCATGGATTATCAGATCAGCTGTGATCACTGTATAGTGAGGCAGACTCAATGGGCTGAATGGCCTACTTCTCCTTTAATGCTTACTGGAAGAGCCAATGCTAGCACGGATGGTTCTAATTTCTCCTCCTGCATCCTAAGACTTGTGAGATTGTACAATTTCTTCATCCCAGTGCTATATGCACACACACACTGGCGAAGGGACGTGCATGCAGATGACCTTGTTGTGTGCAATTTGGATGCCTTGTTTCCTACAGCACAGTGACTACACTTCAAAATGTCTTTGAGTAAAGTACTTTCAACGAAGTCCCAGGATTGTGACAGAAACAGTCACAATGCATATCTTTTCTTGGTAACTTCTCCCATCTTATGGCTTGAGCATGCATTGCTGCTCTTGGAATACATTTCAACCCAAGGGTTGTTTGGGGAGTAGGGGGTAATAACTTACAACATGGATGATTTGCCTTCTTACTTTTTAGGACCAAAGCAATCCCTGAACCAATCCTCAAAACCCCACAAAGCAACAATACAAAGATCTGAAACGAAGTGAAACATAGCGATGAAGACTAGAGCTTGAATCCCAAATTCTAGAAAGAACCATCACAGTTGCCTGTCTGTTAGGGCACAGGAGAAGCTAACGTACTTTCACACTGCTGAGATCCATTGGGTGCTTAATGATTTCATGATAATCGTGCAGTTCCAGGGCCTCAGCATCCACAGGTTTGTAGAAAGGCCATGCGTAGGCTGCATGTTTCTTGGACAGCATCTCCCTCAGGATGCTGTCACAGTGTCTCAGGTGTTCAGTCAGTTTCCCCTTCTTCCCTGGGGATGGCTGGAGTTCCATCTCCTCCACTTCCTTCCTTGCTCGTTTGGTGGAACACCCGCTCTCTCGTCGGGATGCCAGCTTTGAAGGTTTGGGTTCTGCTGAGGCTGGAGGAGGGGACTCACTCGCAGTCATGGCACACGTGCTAGGAGTTGTAGTGTCTGCTTTCCGTTTCACACCCTTTTTCTAAAACAAGGGAACAAAAGGCTTTTAAGAACTTAGAAGAACATAAGAAATTGAAGGGGGCCATTCAGCTCTCGAACTCACTCCATCATTCAAAGATATCCAGGACTAATTTTCTACTTGAACATTACTTTCCCGAGATAGGTTAGGGTTAATCCCTTAATGCTTCCTGTATGCCTTCATGTTTTTAATATGTAGAAATCATTGAATATCAAACTTCAACATACTCAATGGCCGAGTGTCCACAACCCTCTGCGGCAGCAAAATTCAAATACTCACCTGATGCTCACGCCTCTGACTGACTGACATTTCTACTCATCTCAATCCGACATTGCCTGTTGCTCAGTCGGACCTTGTATTTACTGTTCTGGAACTCCACCACCCGTGCCCCTACTATATATAGCATATGCACACACACACATGCACACCTAGTAAGAACACAACATGGAATAGTACAGCATAGGAACAGGCCCCTCAGCCCACCATATCTGTACCAACCATGATCCCATATGCCCGCACATGGTCTGTATCCCTCTATTCATTGCCTGTACATGTGTCTCTCCAAACATCTCTTAAATATTACTATCGTATCTACTTCTACCATCTCCCCTAACAGCACATTCCAGGCACCTCCCTGGTGAACGTACATTGCATCCCTCTGTGGCTGGTACATCTTTTTGTAGGTATGGAGACCAAAACTGCACGCAATGTTCCAGATGTGGTCTCACAAGACTTCATAAAATTCAAGTAAGATATCTTTACTCACGTCCTCAAATCCCCTTGGAATGTAGGCCAACATACCATTTACCTTAATTGCTTACTGTATCCGTGTGTAACCACTCAGTGGTTCATCGACAATAACCCACTCCATCACAGATCTGAAGTTGAACACTTCCCCAGCCTACCACCAGTTAAGAAATACTCTGTACTTCTGTTTTTTTCTGAGTGGGGAAAACCTCATATCTCCTTCACATTGCATCTGCAAAATTTCTGACCACTCATTTAGCCCCTCGAAGCATTGTTCCGCCTTCTGCACAATTCATGCTTCCACTTGTTTTTGTGTCCGTTGCAAACTTGGAAATCCTCAGTGTACTTGAAACATTAATTTTACTTTTCTCTCTACAGATGCTGCCTAGACCTGCTAAGTTTCTCCAGCATTCTCTGTTTTTGTGTCCAGAATCTTCATGCCCCTAGTTTTCCCCTCAGTACTATGCTGAACCTGAATTCTCATCAGCTTGATATGTTCAACGTTTGATGCTGTTAACAGGGTTTCAGGAATCCACCTGATTCCTTCATAGAATTCCATCTAATCACCATGTCATCCTTCCCCTCCAACACCTCTGAACAGGCTCATGTGCCAATGTGCATCCCAGTTGAACAGGACCAGTTTGTGGTTCAAAATATTCCTTCCTGCCTGGTTTTCCCTTACTTGGTACAGCTAACTGTTAACCATCTCTGAAGCCTCTTCCTGAGTCCAGGACTTTTCGCCTGGTTCCAGAGATGAGCAATTTAAGCTGAGACTTTTCCATTTGCCTGTAAACCACTCACTACACAGAAACAGGCCAGTGACATCACAGAAATAACTCCTGCTTTAAAGCCGAGACTGCCTGCCCCATAGAGGGTTGGTGACAGCACATGGGACTAACCATCCAATAAATGGAGCCAAATGTGGAGTGGGTTGCTACCTTAGTAATTAGCTGCGTCGCTGGAGGAATTACTGGCATCACCGAGCTGGATGACTGAGCAGGAGCTGCTGTGACCTGACTGAGCAAAGCTGTTGGCACCGCAGTGGAGACAATGATGGGAGAAGGACAGGCTGTGGTAGGGGCTTCTGAGAAGGCAGTTGGCTCACTGGCTGAAGACACTGCCCGCACCTGCGGTACTCCTGCAGAGAAAGAAAAGGAACAGAGTAATTCCCATGCCAAAACTAGACAGAACTGAAACACGTCAAGTACACAAGTGAACAGAGCCTTTTGGTTCAGATTTGAAGTCACAAACAGTCCAATCAATTCCTCAGTAACACTGTCTTTCTCTGCTGTAAGTAGGTGCTTTGTATGGCCTTTGGGAAAGTTCTGCTGCGATCATTGAAAGGCAGGATCTCAATGTGGCCAATCCAACACCTGGAATGTGAATCCAGGGTTAGATCCATTCAAAAAAACAAAAGAGACGTACAGCACAGGAACAGGCCCTTCAGCCCTCCAAGCCTGTGCTGATCATCATGCCGAACTAAACTAAAACAACAAACCTTCTGCTCCTGTTCAGTGCATACCCCTCTATTCCCTCCCAATTCATGTAACTATCCAGATGCCTCTTAAATGACGCCAATGTGCCTGCTTCCACCATCTCTTCTGGCAGCGCATTTCAGGCTCCTACCACTCTCTGCATTAAAAACATCCCTCGCACATCTCCCTTAAACTCTTGCCCTCTCACTTTGAACCTGTGCCCCCTTGTAATTGGAACTTCAACCCTAGGAAAAAGCCTCTGACTATCCACCCTATCTAATGACTCTCAAAATTCTGTAGCCCTGTATCGGATCTCCTCTCAGCTGCCGTCTTTCCAGTGAAAACAATCAGAGTCTTTTTAACCTTTCATCATAGCCAATGCCCTCAAGATCGGGCAACAGCCCAGTGAACCTTCTCTGCACTCTCTCTAAAGCTTCCACATCCTTCTGGTAATGTAGTGTCGAAAACTGCACACAATACTCCAAGTACAGCCTAACAAGGGTTTTATATAGCTGCAACATGGTTTCCCAACTCGTATACTCCATGCCCCGGCCGATGAAAGCAAGCATACCATATGCCTTCTTAATCAACTTGGCCACCTGTGTTGCCACTTTTAGGGAACAGTGTACCTGTACGCCCAGATCCGTATGTATTTTAATGTTCCTAAGGATTCTATCATTTACAGTGTAATTCACACCTAAATTTGATCCTCCAAAATGTATCACCTTGCATTTGTCTGAATTAAATTCCATCTGCCATTTCTGTGCCCAAGTCACCAATCTATCTATATCCTGTTGCATCCTTTCACAATCGTTGGCACTATCAGCAACTTCCACCAATCTTCATGTCATCTGCAAACTTACTAATCAGACCACCCACATTTTCCTCCAGATCATTTATATATAATATAGACAACAGAGGGCCTATGACTGATCCCTGTGGAACACCACTAGTTACCCATCTCCATTAACATCCTTCCACCACTACCCTCTGTCTTCTATGACCAAACCAGTTTCGCATCCATCTGGCCGGCCCACCCCAAATCTGCCATGTGGGACTTTATCAAATACCTTACTAAAGTCCATATAAACTACATCCACAGCCCTTCTCCCACCAGTTATCTTTGTCACCTCTTCAAAAACTTTAATCAGGTTGGTGAGACATGACCTTCCACGTAAAAAACCACGTCACTAACTAGTCCATTTTCTTCTAAATGTGCTTATATCCTGTCCCTCAGTATCTTCTCCAAGAGCTTCCCCACCACAGACATCAGACTCACCAGCCTATAACGTCCTGGATTATCCCTGCTTCTTTTCTTAAACAAGGGAACAACACTGGCTGATGTCAAGTCCTCTAGAACCTCGTCTATGGTCAAAGAGGATGCAAAGGTATCTGCTAATGCCCCAGCTATTTCTTCCCTTCTTCCCTTGTCTTTCACAGCAACCTGAGATAGATCCCATCTGGCCCTGGGGTCCTGTCTACCTTAATGCAATTTAGGATACCCAAAACTTCCTCCTTTAATATATTGACATTCTCCAGAGTATTCACACACTAATCCCTGACCTCAACATCAGTCATGTCCTTCTCCACGGTGAATATCAACAAGAGTTCTTATTAAGGATCTCTCCCACTTCCTGTGGCTCCACACATAACTTCCCTCCTTTGTCCTTGAGTGGGCTTACTCCATCCCTTGCTACCCTCTTTCTTCTAATATATGCATAAATAGCCTTCCTTGGGTAAGAACACAATAAACACACCACTGTAACCACAGTGACAAAGCCATCATCTACAACATTGGCAAATTCATTCTGAAGGCTCTTATGGCACAGTCATAGTGTCCCTACTACTGGGCCAGGAGACTCAGGTTCAAGTACCACTTACTCCAGAGCTGTGTAATAACATCTATGAACAGGTTGATAAGGAGATTCATCCTGCTATGATGAGAGAGAGACATAACGAGAAGGATAAACACACTGGGTTTAGCTCAAAAAAACCTTCCTTTTGGAGGAACAGTTCTCACCCTGTTTCTGTTCAATGCATCAATTTTTTGCTGGGATATGGGAAGAGAGCTCAGCATTCACCACAATTTCTCTTCTGTCCCCCTTCATAGGGTATCACAGCCGAAACTCAGCCCTAGACAGCTGAGTAATGCTCACGAAAAGCTGGTTGATCTCGGTCATGGTATAGAGTAGGAAAGCAAGGAGGCAACTTTGGAGTTGTACAGAACATTGGTCAGGCCACAACTAGACTACTGTGTTCAATTCTGGTCACCTCATTACAGGAAGGATGTGATAAAGCATTGGAAGGGGTACAGAGGAGGTTCACCAGGATGTTGCCTGGAATGAAGAAACTGAACTATAAGGAGAGACTAGTTTGGCTTGGATTGCTTTCTTTAGAGCAGAAAAGGCAGAGAGGAAAATGATTGAGGTGTATAAGATTATGAGGGGTATGGAGAGGGCGAATGGAGAGCAGCTGCTTCGTTGAGGGGTCAATCACGAGAGGACATAGTTTTAGGGGAAGGGATAGGAGATTCAGAGGGGATCTGGAGGGAAAAAAAAACTTTTTCACTCAGAGTGATGAGAATCTGGAATGCACTGCCTGGGAAGGTAGTCGAGGCCGGAAACCTTACAACCTTTAAAAAGTATTTGGATGAGCATTTCAAATTTGATAACATTGAAGGATGGGAGACAAGTGCAGGAAATTGGGATTAGCACACTTTTAATGGTAGTTATGTCAGTGCAGACTTGATGGGCCAAAGGGCCTTTTGTGCAGTTTATGAATCTATGAATCTCCTCTTCCTGAAGCCGTTGAGAGTCTGCGCCTGGCAGCCACCTAGAGTTTTACTGGCTCAGCAAAGATCAGAGCTGGAACCTGGGATCACACTGGTATGGCCCAGGATGGTGGCATTTTTTTGGGGGGGGTGTTCTCTAATGTAGACCTCAGGTTATAAGTTAAATCTGAATCATTAGCTTGTACCTGGACAATTTTAGTTACCTGGCTGCTTTCGACTTTTGCCCCTTGGTAATGAGGCCATTAGCTCCACCTCCTCCTGAGGCATCTGAGCAACCTTCTGCAGGAAGATCTTCTCCAGAGTCTGCGCCATCAACACAATGTCATCGCCAGGCTGAGAGAGAGGAGGAGGTTCAAAAGGATGTGCACACAGGGACTGGTGACTGGTTGGTGCTACATAATAATATAAATCATGACACATGTGCTGCAATGACAGAGACTGGAAGACAATTTATAGAACCTTACAGTATAGGAAGTGACCATAGTGTGCATTTCTATGTGTAATGTAGTTGCTGCACCACTGAGAAATGGCATTTGTATTAAACACAACCAAACAATATTAGTCTCATGTTCCCTCTAGTTCTTTCACAGATTATCTTAAGGTCAGAAGGGGCTGTGTTCTGAAAGCTTGTTTGTTCAAATAAACCTGCTGTTGTGAGATCTCTGACCTTGTCCACCCTAGTCCAACACTAGCACCTCCACATCAAGGTTACCTTCAAGCAGTGTCCCACTGCCACCGGGCAGTTTCTTCTTATTTATTCCAGCAAAATTCCAGCTTTCTTTAAAAACCTATTCAATCTTCCCTTAACCTTCTCTGCTGTAAGGAGAATGATCTTAGTTTCTCTGGACTGCTCCTTTCCGGATGAGATAAAAATATACAGCACAAGCAAGAATGAAATAAGAAAGGAATGCTCTAGAAACAAGCCATGCATCTGTCAACACCAGAGAAAGAATGGCAGGCTCACAGGGGAGATTCCCTCTCCCTGTCAGCTGCTAATGCACTTGGTAAATGTCCCCATCACACTGTTATCCATCATTTCCCACTGTATTCTCATAGATGCTCAAGGGGTTGGTGGTGACTTGCTATGGTTAAAGTATTTATGCAGCCATTCCCTTTTAAGCCACAACTTGGCTATTTCTAGGGGAAGTGCTCTAATGGCTAATTAGATACCAAGTGTTGAACAAAGTTTCAGTCAACCAGCAACGGTTTGTAAATGCTGTGTTCATCCAGCCCCATGCTTGTTATAACGGTTTGTAAATTGTCAGCTCCATATATTTTATTCAATTACAGGATACTTGTAAGGCCAGCATTTCACACCCATCCTTATTATCTTTGAGAAGATGGTACAAACCTTCCAGCTGCATTGCTCACTAGGCCATTTCAGAGGGCAACTCAAGTCAAAATCACACTCTGGAATCACATACAGACTCACGCCAGGTAAGGACAGCAGGAGCTCTTTTGTAAAAGGATACAAGTAAACCAGTTGTATTTTGAAGATAATCTGTAGTCTCATGCTCACTATTTCTGAGTCTAGTATTTTGTTTCAGATTTAATTAATTAACATTTAGATTTCCTAGCTGCCACAACGGAGTTTAAACTAATTTTCCAGATAATTCTCACAAGTAACACTTGAGATGACTAATCACATTAGATAACCAATATCTTTCCTTACCTGCTCTTACCGAAAAAATGGATCTTTTAAAACCTGGGTCGGTCATGCGCATAGAGTAGAAGGAGGGAGTAAGGGGACATTAATGACTGACAAGAAACAGGAACATACAGAAAGAGTTGACATTCATTTGTTCGTTTCGAATTAGTAGACAGACTGATATGGTCCATGTATTACCTTGTTATAGATGTAGCAGTTGGTGAACATGGTGTTGAAATCCTGCATGCACTCACTTGCACTCCAGTAATAATTGCTCTCTAACCGTTTCTTTATTGTCCCCATATCCATGGGTTGCTTGATAATTTTATGATAATCCTGGAAGTGAGAATTTTCAGCAAATGATTTAAAATCCTGAAGGAAAACAGAGTACATTTCTTGCACATTAATACACTAATATAATGCCCACCACTCTCACTAGACGACTGCCAGCCTCAGCTCTCTTGCCAGTCTCATGACCACAAATTTGCTGGCCTCATATCCATCCAACTATCACCATCTGCCCACTCCTTTGCATCCCTGCACATTCACCCAACCAGAAACATTAATCTGTCATTCACAGAAACTTAGCCTGGCACAGTCAGTTTAATAGGATCAGTTCAAATTTGTTATTGGTTCAGTAATCTCACTTCTGTTTGGAAAATGAGGAGCAACATGGCACTCAATTTAAATTCACTGGTCACCAAGTTAAGTAACCATTGTAGCCCGAGCCCTGAACAATATGTATTCAAAATTAAAAGCAGATAACATTTCCGCTAATTTTTATAAGGGACAGGTTGTTCCAATTCTATTCCTCAGCTAAGGACCCACTTCAGGCATTTCCTGGTATACAGGTATGGGGGAGAAAAAAGGAACCACTTCGGGAACTCACAGTGGTAGCTTCCCTACCTTTGAGTAAGGAGACCCAGGTTCAGGTCCTGCCTCTTCCAGAGACATGTCAGAACATCTCTGAACAGGTTGATTAGAAAAAGCAAAAAAAGGAACCACTTCAATATGTTTTGTGCCCAGGCATCTCGGAGAGGGAGAGCAGTATCCACCAACAGGGAGAGATGCTTTATCTCCCCTTCCAACTCTATTTTGATTTAGCCCCCTCCCTTCTCTCCCTACCTCCCCCTCATGTTTAAGGGTCTGTACTGCCCTTAATGGGCTCTGCATAGAGATTGATCAATTGGAAAATGTGGCTGATTTACTAGTGTTGGTTAACAGATGAAAAAAAAATTGCACACATGATTTAATGATTGGGAAAATGGCTTTCAGTTCTGTGCAAAAGCACTTATAAATATTTTAAAAAGGGAAATAAAGGAACCACATTCAGCGGCTGCTGTGATGCAGTGGTATTGTCCCTACTTCTGGGTCAGCAGACACAGATTCAAAATCTATCTGCTGCAGAGGCATGTAATAACATTTCTGAACAAGTTGATTTGGGGGAAAAAAGGAATTTCTTCAAGTGGTCTCTTTTGGTACAGTAGCAGTGTCCCTACCAGGAAACCAAGTTTCAAGTCCCACTTGCTCTAGAGGTGTGTAATGACACATCTGAATAGGTTGTTCCAGAAACCTCAATACCTCATAGCATCGGAACCATAGAATCATTTATCGCACAAAACCGTAACAGCTTCAGCTTACAAACCTCAGCCTAGTCCCTTACCCTTCCCTCTCAAGTAAATTCACATCTCGCTTTCAAACACCTCAAACATTTCTCAATCCATTGTTTAATTATGTAAAGACATTTTTTTCTGGGTTTATTTTTCAGTGACTCGGTTGGACTTTCCAGATTTTACTTCCTCATTCTGGACTCTGCTGATATAGGGAAGGATTGTCCCAATTTACTCTGTCAACGCGGAGTTGGATCACCAAACACCTTATTTTTCAAAGCTTTACACAAAATTAAAACAGTTAGTGATCCAAACTCAGACCCAAGTGAATCGCCACTAGGCTTTTTCAATGATTAGTTCACCCTTCACAAGCGTGATATCACAGAATCTCAGAATTATTACGGGATAGAAAGAGGCTATTCGGCCCATTGTACCTGCATTGGTTCTATCACCTGATTTTTCCTACGTCCTTGTACACCATTTCTAGCCAAATAATCATCCAACATCTCTTGAATGCCTCAATTGAACCTGCCTCCACCATATTTCAAGGCAGCGCATCCCAGATCCTAACTACTCACTGTGTGATGAAGTTTTTTTCTCACATCACCCTTGCTTCATTTGCACATCACTTTAAATCTATGCCTGCTCATTCTTTTTCTTTTACAAACTGGAATCACTGTTCCAAGCTACGCCGTCCAGTCCGCTCAAGAATTTGAAAATCTCTATCAAATCTCCTTTCAGCTTTCTTTTCTCCAAGGAGAATAGTCCCAACTTCTTCAATCTACCCTGATAATTGAGATTTCTCATTCCTGGAACCATTCTTGCAAATTGTGTCTGCACTCTCTCCAAAGTATTCACATCTTTCCTACAACATGGTGCCCACATCTGTATACAATAATCCAAATGAAATGTAACAAATCTTATACAAAGTCAACATCTCTGTCTATATTCCTCTCGAACATTTAATATCCCTGTATTGCAAGGTAGTGCTCTTTTGACAGTGAAACAGCAGGAACCCTGCTGGTCCCGCTCTCTAGCCCACAGATACTTAGTTTAACTATCTTCCCCTATACCTGAAATCAAAAAGTGCACACCAGCTCTCAGGAACAGAGGTGGTGGTGTTTGGAATGGGGTGTCACCAGTCTAAATCACTACAGCGCAGGGTGCTTCACTTCCCAAGCACTAATCCCATAGCTACTTTAAACAAGACACGTAAAAATAAATGAAGTGTCACCATTAATCAATCCCCTTTGCATTGGCAATGCCTTGCTCAAATAGCACACCCACAGCCCAGTTTACCGGCAAGTTAAGTTTCTTAGCATCAACCGGGACATGGAAGGGCCAGGCAAACTGGTGTTTCCACAGTGTTTTCACCACTCCTTTCAGCATGTACTGGAGTTGGTTAGTCACACGGCCGCGCTTATTGGGGTTCATAGCCTCCGGGAACGAAGTGACGACTGTTCCAACTGAGGCCAGTAGCTGGGCTGCTGCTGCTGACATCTCGGGCTCCACAAAACGTCACACATCAGTGGCGATCTCTGGACTCTGCTCCATGTTCAGTGTTCCCCAAGCATGGCTGAAAACCCAATTCCAACTTTCAGTCCTCCCTTCACCGTGCAACCTGTGGAACGTAGGGGTCGTATGTTAGAAGAGGTCAAATCGGGACAGGAGCGATTGAAACATACATTACCTTTGAGAGCATCATGTGGAGGCAGCATCAAATACACATCACTGCCCTAACAGTACCATTATGGAAACATCACGCACCTGGGTCGTATTCGGAAGATGTACTGCCTGAGGCACAGCACTAACAAGGAACATTACAACTCAGTAAATTATGTTGTCTAACGAGAGGTTTTTTTGGTAGGCGCCGTTTGGGCACGTAAGAAATAGAAGTAGGTGTCGGTCATTTGGCCTCTCAAACTTGCTCTGGCATTTAATACAGTCATGGCTTATTTGATTATGGATTTAAGTCACCTTTATGCCTACCCTCTCAATAATCCACGCCTTCCTCGTGGACTGATTTCCAAATACAAGTCTCAGGAGTGTAGTGATTCCAGACTCCAGGGAATAGCAGATCCTGCCTTCTTTACATAACAAAACACATCACCAAACGGTTCTAGCACCAGGTGTTAAGAAGCAGCATCTTTAAATGTAAAAACTGAGCTGGGACCAAGATAATAAAACAGGGAATTCAACACACCTGCCAGATCTCAAGCAAAGGATGACAATTTCAAAACATTGACATCAGCTTTAAAACCGAATATCTGAAAACTCGCACAGGAACAGTTGTCATCAGGTCCAAGGTTATCAAATTACACAATCTGCAACTTGGATCATTTCATATTAACTAGCTTCCTTCTGATTTACTGACAGGATTAGGCAATGAAAAGATATGAAATACCAAATACAAGAAATAACCCAAAAGCTTGGACTGGAAAAAAGGAGGCCTCAGATACAGCCAGAGCAGCAACAATGAACCAGTCCACGTTGGTCTCAATTGGACTGAGTGCTCGTCAACCGGGAAATAAGGATCAGTCAGGATTCCTACTCATGAGCAATGCCAGTAACACCTGCTGGGAATGCTCAAATTGCCCTTTTACACCACTTATCCACAGACTTGTCCACAGCCACCACTGAAAATCCCCAGTTCATCTGCGTCAGGTTCTGGGTACTGCACTTTGGGAAAAATATGGTGGCTTTGGGAAGGATGCGAAGCTTTATAAGAGAGGCTTTAGAACGTTTATGTTAGTGTTGCTATATAAATACAAGTTATTGTTGTTCACTTCATCAGCAACACTCAAACTCAACATCAAACATGACGCAAGCCACAAGCCCACAAAATACAACAAATACCCCATGACACACTCGAAGATACTCTCACTGCAAAACATGGCATGTGGCACACTGCAAAACAGCACAACTTTAAATTGTTACTTTACAAACTGGGATATGAGAGCACCCTAAGGAAACCTCAGGCTATACTCAATAATGACAGACACCAATCAAGTTAATAATAGAATGGAATCTCAAACCAACAAATTGTAAAAATCATAATATTTGATATAACAGGCATAGAATGCAATTTAATTTCACTGTAATCAGTGACCCTGCTTCTACTCATGACCCCACTTTTGGTCATGAATCAAACTAGAAAACTAAATCTTTAATTGAGATGTTATCTACCCACATGTAGAATATATGTCAAATCCCACATCTCCACATTCTGCTTGAGCCTCCTTCACCAAGAATCAGGGGAACAGAATATTTGCAGACTTTCTCAATTAGCATTTGTGGTGAACAATCTAAAAATATATGGCCACTGATTTTAACTAAAACCTACTTAGTTTAAAATGTATCTAAAAAATACAAAGACTGACAGTTATTGAAGAGATGGGAAGAACTGCCGATGCTGGAGTCAGAGATAATACAGTGAGGAGCTGGAGGAACACAGCAGGCAAGCAGCATTTGAGGAGCAGGAAAGTTGACATTTCGGGTCAGGACCGTTCTTCAGAAATCCTTTCACAATATTGATCAATGAGTCAATTTCTACCATAAGAAAGGATAGTATCCTACATGGTTCCTCAATTCAGACCATATGGCTTAAACTTAAAAACAAAGAAGGAGCCATCAGCAGCAGCTATATATGAACCCATCGCCTTCAAGTTCCCCTCCCAGCTACACAGATCCTGACTTGGAAATATATCACTGTTCCTTCAGTATTGTTCTGTCAAAGTTCTAGAACTTTCTCCCATATGGCACTGCCGTGTACGTACACCAAATACACTGTAATGTTTAAAGCAACAGCTCACCACCACGTTCTCAAGGGCAACTAGGGACAAGTAATAAACAACGACGCCCTATCCTGTAAATGAATAAAAATAAGTCAGAGAGAGATAGCTGACCAGAAATATAGACCAATGTCAGAGAATTGCAAGAATAACAGGGTAATAAGGCATATGGAATTCGACCACACATCAGCCATGATCTCATAGAACTGCTGAAAGTTCCCAAGGGGCTAAATGGCCAACTCCGGCTTCTACGAATGAAACCAGGCAAGTGGGGAAGTACTTTGGCGGAAGTGACAATAACTCAGTAAGATTTAAGGTAGTCATGGAAAGTCACAGTGTTACGTAAAGGAAGATGTGGCAAGGGAGTACATGATGAATGGCTCGTTGTGAGGGAATTTCGCTCCCCACTCCCGGCCACCGAAGTGTACAACCTCCACATCATTCCCTGACAGCACTCCCCTCTTCCTGGGACTCCCAATCTGCGCTGCCCATGTATCTCATTCTCTCACGCACCACTTCCACAGGTGAACCTCTCGGTGTCTCTCCACTCGGCACCCCCAACCCATGGGCCTCCCCTCCTTTCCAGATCGCATCTTACCCCCTCCATCCTTCCTTCTCTCTCTCTCTCTCACCCACCTCGGTGTTACCTCTCCTTGTGGTGTTATTTCTCTCTCTCTCTCTCTCTCTCTCCGCGGTGTTGTTTTTCTCTCTCTCTTTCCCCGGTGTTATTTCTCTCTCTCTCTCTCCCCGGTGTTATTTCTCTCTCTCTCTCTCTCTCCCCTGTGTTATTTCACTCTC
>JAHRHZ010000159.1:51818-83488 GCA_024137785.1 Ginglymostoma cirratum | reverse complement strand
TGTCAGTGCTGAGGCAATACCACACTGTCGCAGGGTCAGTGCTGAGGGAGTGCCACAGTGTCGCAGGGTCAGTCCTGAGGGACTGCCGCACTGTCGCAGGGTCAGTACTCAGCAAGCACTGCCCTTTCACAGGCTCAGTGCTGTAGGAGCCATCATTTCCAGAAACTGCATTGTCTTAGCAAATACTTCAGACCATGATCATGGTACTGATTGACTAAAATGATTCTAGAAAACAATGTATTAAACAAAAGAAAAACGAGAGAGCTGTTGCTGATGAAAATCAGAAACAAAAACAGAAATTTCAAGAAAAACTCAGCAGGTCTGGCAAGATCTGATGAGAGAATGCGGAGTTAACGTTTTGGGTCCAGTGACCCTTCTTCAGAACAGATGGATTAACATGTGAGGACAGATGCAGACTCAGGCTTGCATTTTCTTCCAAGATTAGAAATTAGAGATATCTTGAGTGAAAGTCTTTAATAGAATTAAAGAATTCAATACAATAGATGGAGAGTAATGTTTACTGTGAATCATAGAATCCCTACAGGAAGGTAACAGGCCATTTTGTCAATCAAGTCCACATCACGCCTGTGAAGAGCATCCCACCCAAACTCACCCCCTCCCTGTAAGCCTGCACTTCCCATGGTTGATCCAGCTAGCCTGTGCAATCCTGGTCACTCCATGGCTAGGCTAAATCACCCATCTATCTAACCTGCACATCTTTGAACTGTGGGTGGAAACCAGAGCACATGGGTGAAACCCACGCAGAGACGGGGAGAATGTGCAAACTCCACGTAGACAGTCAGCTGAGGCTGGAATCAAACCCAGGTACCTGGCACTGTGAGGTAGGAGTGCTAACCACTGAGCCACTGTTCCTGCAACAAGAATGAGCCCTGAATAAGGGGCAGATTCTTAAAATTTGACCAATACTCTTGAAGGATAACGTGAGGAAATATTTTGCAGAGCACTGAAGATCTGTCACTCTCTTCCAGAAAAATCTGTTGCAGTTGGGACTCAATCAGAACTTTGCTGTCTAAGAAGACCAGCTGTTTGAAATAAAATCAGAAAATGCTGGAAATATTTATTAGGCCAAGCAGCATCTGTGGAAAGTGGAAGAAAGAGTCATGTTGGTCTTGAGATGTTAACTTTGTCTCTCTCTCTCTCCACAAACAGTGCCAGAGCTGCAAAGTTTCTCCAACATACAGCATTCTTGTTTCAGATCAAGAACCTTGCATCAGAATTAAATTTCTTATGATTGGAGAATGGGCAGGGTTAGGATACAGATCAGCTGTGATCGAATTGAAAAACCTCAAAAGCTTGAGGGGCTCAGTAGCTTCCAGTTGCTGTGATGCTATTCTAAGTTTTCCTCAACACATTTTACCAGTTATCAATTTAGAATTCATGTTAGAGTGAAATATTTATTTAATATTTGTAAATTGACTGAGCTCAACACTCCAATTTTATGCCTTTATTTGCTGCCTGTTAGCTGAAAACACAGTTTTTGCTCACATTGTTAGTGCCAGGATGTTCTAGACAACATGATTGCTGTCAAGCTAACTGTACAAGTAGTTTTAAAAAAAAAAGCGGAGATCATGAAGTTAATGAAACTCTGGGGTGTATACTGATTTTTCTGTTCAGAAGGTTGAGGATTATTTATTATGCTGAGACCTTTTAAAGAACTGTCCAATTACTCGACCATTTTATGGGCATTATCAATCCTGCTCTGTGATGATTATTACTGACAAAGACTGTGAGTTTATGTTGATAGCTCGGGAGAGTGTGAACGGTCAATTGGGTTAAATAAGCATTGCTACACACAGGTACAATGATTAACGTTCAACACAATAAGGTGACCAATACATGAACAGACCAATCAGCTCCTCATCTTGTTTTTGGATCAGGAGAAGGTCATTCAGCCTCTTCCTTCTGTTCAACAGTTCAACAAGATCATGACTGACCTATCCTAAAATGGAACAAAGAACTGGGGCAAAGCACAATGTTCATCACCATTCACAACTCCTCAAATACTGAAGCAGTCCATGTCTAAATGCAGCAAGATCTAGGCAATTTCCAGCTTAAACTGATAAGTAGTGAGCAGTTGAACTAGACCAGCTATATAGAAATTGTGCCTCCAGAGGTCAGAGGACAAGAGTTCTGTAGTAAATCACTTTCAAAATTTACTGCCTTACCACCAATGCATAGTTACAGCAGTGTGTATGATCTCCAAGATTTAATGCAGAAATTCATCAAGGCTCCTCTGACAGCACCTTGCAAACCCAGATACAAGGAAAGACCACCATCTGCAAGTTTCCTTTCAAACCAAACACCATCCTGAGTTGGAAATATATCATTGTTCCCTTATTGTTGCTAGCTCGGAATCCTAGAACTGCTTCGCTAACAGTTGGCTAATAGGTAATGTCTGTATTGTAGTAATCCAGTTCTGGTGACATGGGTTTGAATTTTACCATTGGCAGATGGTGAAATTGAAATTGAATAAAATAGAACAGAATAGAACATCCTTTATTGTCACTTGTACTACAATACAGAGGTATAGGAGTACTGTGAAAAGTCTTTACAATGGCTGCCTTTTAATGGAGCTATCTTAGGTACAAGTACCTAAATACAAATCTTACAGAGTCAAAAAAAGTGTTCTTACACAAAGAGGATTAAAGGAAAGCATAAGCGTTACTTACAGAGGTAGTTACAACATAGTGAAAATGTCAGATAACAGTAGCTCAGCACATGGTGCCAAGTCCAAGTCCAGCAATTGTCCCGCAGTGCTTTAACCTTCAGTTCGCTCCTCCATGGCACTCAGCAGCAACAAGATAAGTCACGCTGTACCGGGATTTGTATCGCGGCTCCTCCATCGCTCCGGGGACAAAAATCTGGAATTAAAAAATGATAACCAAATTTCCATTGTCAATTGAGGTAAAAACCCATCTGGCTCACTGACGCCTTTTAAAGAAGCAAATATGTGTCATCCTTAGCTTGTTTGGCCTACGTGTGACTCCATCCTCACATCAATGTAGTTAATTGTTACTGGAATGTGTAATAAATGGTGGCCTAGTCAGTGACACAACATCCTCTACAGGACTGAGAGGAAAAGATTGTCTCCAAAAGCCCAGAATTGTACCCAATAAACAAATGTGAACATTGTATCATCTGATGTTCAACTATTGAGATCCAACATTGCTTTGACCTTTTTGTTTATTTTCAGGTAGGACATCTTATTTGTTGTATAAATGGACCTCCAAATGGATTTCAACTTTCACTTCCACTTTTGACTCTTTTAAAATAAATCCCAATCAGTTTAGACAGCCTCTGATGGGGCACTGTAACAAAAACAAAAGGAAACTGATCAAAATTAAGATGTAACATTATTTTCTGAAGGTGTACCCCAGCCCCAGTGATGCCCAATGGTCTTTAAAAGCATCTACTGTTTTGTTGGACACCGCATGCTCCCTCTCAACATCAGAAATCACACGACACCAGATTGTAGTCTAATTGGTTTGATAAAAACACAAGCTCTCGGAGCCTCATTTCTTCTTCAGGTGTCAGGAGTGAAAGCTTGTGTTTTCAAATAAACCTGTTGGACTATAATCTGGTGTTGTATGTTTTCTGACCTTGTCCACCTCAGTCCAACACTGGCACCTCCACATCATCCCTCTCAATGGACACACTAACACAGACATCACTTGTACTTTCCACTGTTTTTAAAACAAACCAAAATCAGGTTAAACAGCCTCTACTTTCTAAACACAGCAGTTGACTGAGCAATTGTATTGTCCATAGACTAGTTGTTCAATAAAAACTGAAAGAAGTGCGGATGCTGTAAATCAGGAACAAAAACAAAAGTTGCTGGTAAAGCTCAGCAGGTCTGTGAAGAAAAGTCAGAGTTTATTGTTTCGGGTCCGGTGACCCTTCCTCAGAACGGTTCTCCAACCCCCACCTCTCCTTCCCAAACATTGCAAATAATTCACAATATTTTATTAAATATTGTTTAATAATTTAATGTACTCCTCAAGCTGTTTCCATCGCCTTTCCAAGGCAGGCCACTCGCTGTCCCCGTTATTCTTAGGGAGGTCTGCTTCCAGGGGGGCGCTGCAGCCGGAGTCTCTGACCGCTGGGGCTCTCTTGGCCTTTTCGGCTCTTTGCCACTGGCCAGGGTTTGGCGCGGCGCAAGCGCAGTGAGCCCTCCCGCCACATCGAGCAGTAGGAGCGGCGGTGGCGTCGGCGGCGGGTCCAGGCTCAGGCTTCACGGGGAGAGCGGCGGCAGGCCGAGGCTGCACGGGGAGAGCGGCGGCAGGCCGAGGCTGCACGGGGAGAGCGGCAGCAGGCCGAGGCTGCACGGGGAGAGCGGCGGCGGCGGCGGCAGCGGCAGCAGGCCGAGGCTGCACGGGGACAGCAGCGCCGACAGGCCGAGGCTGCACGGGGACAACAGCGCCGACAGGCCGAGGCTGCACGGGGAGAGCGGCGGCAGGGCCAGGCCGCACGGGGAGAGCGGCGGAGGCAGGTAACACGGGCGGCAGTGGAGGCCCCGAGGCTCAGCCTGAGCCTGGATGCAGGGTTTGGACGCCAGTTACCTGGGGCCCAGTCCCATTCCAAGATCCACCACAGGCTCAGTCTCCCCGTCCCGTGTCCCCCGGCTCCTCTCTCCTCACCGCCCCAGCGGATCACAGGCAGGGCTGGAATCCAATTTATTCCCCAGCACCCTCCACTCTCTCACATTATATTCGAACTGTGACCCCCTCAGTTCCTTAATCCCAGTCTCAAACAATCCCTGTCCTGTCAGGGCAGTGAGGGGTGGATGACCCTCGACCTCTCAGAATGGTTACAATGCAGGAGAAGGTCATTCGGTATGTTATATGCTATCTCACTGATCATTGCACTTAGTGCTGCTATTCTCCTACCTTCTCTCTGCAACCCTCATTGTCAGATACATGCTAATTCTCTTTGGAACTCCTTCATTGAACCCCTCTCCAGCGCATTCTCGGGTAGTGCATTCAAGATCCTGTCCATTAATTGCTCACAAAAGCTTTCTCTGTTGCAATTTTATCTCTTTGTTTACTTGAATCCATGCTCTCTCATTTTCAATCCATCCACAAGTGGGATTAGATTTTATCTACGCTGTTGTGAACCCCTCATGAGTTTGACTCCTAATTTCTTCCTTAGTTTTCTTTTCAACAAGGAAGAGCGCCCCAATTTCTCCAATCAGACTTTGTTAATGAAGTTTATCATCCCTGGAGCCATTTCTTGTGAAATCTTGCATGCACATTTATCAACGCTGTCACGTTGTTCTAAAGTGTGAGGCTCAGAGCTGGTGACAGTTGTTCAGCTGAAGGTAAGCTACTATTCTGTGCAAGTTCAACATCACCATTTGCTCTTGTACTTGATATCGCAATTTATAAACCCCAGGATATTATGTGCTGTGTTAACCACTGTCAACCAATCCTGCCACTTGTGACGAAAAACCAGAGTTAATGTATCGGTTCCAGTGACCCTTCCTTGGAACTCAGTGTTCTGGGGAAGGGTCACCGGACCAGAAACGCTAACTCTTTGATTTTTCTTCAGCAATGCTGCCAGATCTGCTGAGCTTTTCCAGCAGCTTCTGTTTTTGTGACAATCTTTCAGGTTTTGTATCAGGAGAATTTAAATTAGGCTCAAGGCCTCTGTGTTGTCTTGGAGGCTGGGAGAGGAGAGGACAAACAGTTTGGAATTCTTATCCATTGTCTATTTGTACAAAAACCTTGGGTAGGGGCAGGATTAGTTGCAAAAACAAAGTTGCTAGATTGTTTTTGTTCCTGATTTACAGCATTCACAGTTCTTTCAGTTTTTATACAGGAATAGCTGTGATGCTTTTCTGATAAATATCTCCCTTGTATTCATAACCTTTCACAGAAAGAACATTGAGGCACATGCAGGCTTCCCGGCACTTGTGGAGCTGTAGCTTGCCAAGTCAAGCCCCTTGTGGGGGGGGGGAGATAGGTTGATGGGTGTATTAAATGATATTTTGAAACAGCTAGACTCAGCTTCAGATTGGATAGCATGAGCCCCCTGCATTGGTGTCTGCAAGATGGATGTTTGCAGTCTCCTGTATGAAATGATCTAATGCAGTAACTTGATTCTTTGGCCATCTGTTGTGGTTTTATTTGCGTTCATTGTGTGTTTCTGTAGAGGAGACGGCTTTGGGAGAGGAACATCTGTCAGAGTGATGAAACTATTAAGGAATTTTCATCCTAGAATTGTTCAGTTTATATCATTGAAGTTCAGTACCTGCAAAATGTGACAAGGCAGATGTAATGAGATAGGCTTTTTGACTCCTTTCTCTCCTGAAGATACAAATACTTGCAGTCACTTCATTCCTTGGTAAATTGTGATACTTGATGTAATCAATGTCCACCATGCACCAGTTGAGGTAGTGGTAGAGTGTTCCTAACTATCAAGTTTAATTGGTTGTCCTCCTGTTTGGAGATTCGTGTCTTGGAACACTTCAGCCTTTTTTTTTTTTAAAAGCTCTTTAAAATTTCACCATTAAGTGCATATTTCTCCCTGCCCCCAAAATGTGACACAGTGCTAGTGTTTCTAAGTTTTTCTTGTATGCCCTTGCCTGCCCTGTCCTCAAAGTCATAATCGTGACAGTGGGCCAAGATCTAAGATACAAGCACCATCCTTTTCCTTAATTCACAACCTCTACTGGTTTTAGAAATTCATTTGTGGGATGTGAGCAATTGCTGGTTAGGCAAGCATTTATTTCCTATCCCGAGTTGCCCTTGAGTGATGAGCTCCCTTTTTGAACTGTTGCAATCTGTGTGCTGTGGGTAGACCCACAATGCCGCTAGGGAGGGAATCCAGGATTTCCCAGCAATATGTTTTCACCTCTGGGTGGTGAGTGGCTTGGAGGGAAACTTGCAGGTGGTGATGTTCCCATGTCTTTGCTGCCCTTGGCCTTCTAGATGGTAGTGGTCATGAGTCTGGAAAGGCTCCTGGACTTGGTGAATGTCTGTAGTGCATCTTGTAGATGGTACACACTGCAGCGGTTGAATGTTGATGGTTGAGGGAGTGAATGTTTGTGAATGTAATGCCAATAAGAGGCTGAGATAACAAGGTGTAGAGCTGGATGAACGCAGCAGGCAGAGCAGGAAAGCTGATGTTTCGGGTCTGGACCCTTCTTCAGACCCTTGTCCGATAAGAGGCTGTTTTGTTCTGGATGGTATCTGGCTTCAAGTGTTAATGAAGCTGTGCTCACCCAAGCAAGTAGGGAGTGTTCATCACACTCCTGACTTGTGGCTGTAGATGGTGAGCAGGTTTTAGGAAGTCGGAAGTGATTACTCACTTCAGGATTCCTAGCCTCTAACTTTGTCTTATAGCCATTGTATTTGTATGATGAGTCCAATTCACTTTCTGGTAAACCCCAAGGCATTCATAGTCTGGGATTTAGTGAAGGTAATACTATTGACAGTCAAGTGGCAATGGTTTGATTGTCTCCTATTGGAGTTGGTAACTGCCTGATACTTGAATGACCTGTATGTTATTTCCTGCGACTTGGCACAAACCTAGATATTGTCCAGGTATTACTGCATTTATTTGATCATGGACAGTACCTGAGGAGTCAGGAATGGTGCTGAACATCGTGTAATCATCAACAAACATCCCCACTTCTGACGTTATGAATGAAAGGTTATTGATGAAGCAGCTGAAGATGTTGGGTCTTGGTCACTACCCTGAGGAGCACCTGCAGAGATGTCTTAGACCTGGGAGAAAGTGACTTCCAGCAACCACAACCATATTCCTATGTGCCAGGTATGACTCCCAACAACTGAAGAGTTTGCCCCCGATACCCATTGATTCCAGTTTTGCCAGGGCTCCTTGATGCCACACTTGGTCAAATGCAGCCTTGATGGCAAGGGCCGTCACTCCCACCTCACCTCTGGAATTCAGCTCTTTTGTCCATGTTTGAACCAAGGCTGTAATGAGGTCAGGAGCTGAGTGGACCTGGTGGAAACCAAACTGGGCGTCACTGAGCAGGTGCTGCTTGATAGCACTGTTGATGATACCTTCGATCACTTTACTGATGAGCGAGAGGGGACTGATTGACCAGTAAATGGCCGGGTTGGATTTGTTCTGCTTTTTGTGTACAAAATGTACCTGGGCAATTTTTTACATTGTCAGGTTGATACTAGTATTTTGACGTTAGTGGAGCAGCTAGACTAGGAGCATGGCACACTCTGGTGTCTGTCTGTCTCCTATACTACTACTGTCTGTTCATCAGGGTGCATTTCAGTTTTAGGTATGCCTGATGCTGCTCCAGGCATGCTCTCCTGCACTCTCCATTGAACCAGGGTTCATCCTCACGCTTAATGGTAACGCTCGAATGGGTATATGTTAGATCATGAGGTTGCAGATTATATTTGCTGATGAGTTTCTAGATGTGTTCTAATTCCATCTCATTTAGCAAGGGAATCCTATCATGCAAAAGGGTAGAGGGTATCATCAGTGTGAAGATGGGATTTTGTCCCTTCAAATCTGTGCGATCGTCACTCTTTCCAGTACTGTCATGGACAAATGCATTTGCACAGGCAGGTTGGTGAGGATACAGTCAAATATGTTTTTCGCCCTTGCTCTCTTACCACCTGCTACAGACTCAATCTAGCAGCAGTGTCCATTAGGACTGCCCAGTTCAGTCAGTAGTCATGCTGCCAAAACACTTTGGCGATGGACCTTTAAGTTCCCCCACCCGGCTGCATTTCCCTGTCCTCAGTGCTTCTCTTTTTTTTTTAATGTGAAGGAGCACAGTCATCAGCAATGGGAGGATGGTATTTGGTAATCAGCAAGAGGTCTCCTTATTTGTGTTGAACTTGATGCCATGAAACTTCATGTTGTCCAAAGTGTTGAGTACTTCAAGATCCACTCCCTCCTGGCTGTATACCACTGTGCTGCCACCTCTGCTAGGTCTGTCCTGTTGGTGCTATTGGATATACCCATGGATAGTGTTGGCCATGTCCATCAAATCTGATCCTGTAAGTTTGACTCTGTCAGGTTGTTGCTTGATTAGTCCGTGAGACAATTCTCCCAATTTTGACACTAACCCCCAGATATTAGTGAGGAGGACTTTGCAGGTTGTTTCCTGTGCCTAGGTAGATGCCAGGTGGTCCATCCGTATTCATTCTTTGTCTGAGACTTTTCAGCTGATGATGCAACTCAATGACATGCTCGGCCATTTGGGAGGGCCGTTAAAAGTCAACTACATTTGTATGGATGTAGATTCATACATAGGCCAGACCAGAGTAAGAACAGTGCCTTTTCCATTTCTAAAGGATATTTGTGAATCAGATGGGTTTTTACAACAATGAACAGGGGCTTCACAATCATCATTGTGTTTCAAATTTCAGGGTATTTTTAACTGAATTAAATTCCACCATCTGCCATGGTTCGATTCGAACCTGGGATCCCAGAACATTACCCGAGTCTCTGGTTATTAGATTTGCCAATTGTTTCCAACATTTACTGTTTCTATTCCAGGTTTTCACCTGCAACACTTTTTTCAATTTTGTATGCTGTTGCAGTCACCAGCCTAGTGGTTAACTACTAATGATTTGCTATGAGAAAGCTTTGACATTGTGGCTCAAAAGCTTGGGGTTATTTTTACAGACAAAACGTAGGTGAGCTGCAAAGCAGTCACCCAGTCTGCATTTTGTCTCCTCAATGTGAAGGAGACTACACTGTGAGCAGGAAATGAAGTGTACTAGAATGTGTGAAATGCAAGTAAATTACACCTTTACCTGGAAGATGTTTTTGGGGCATTGGATATGGAGGAGATTAACAGGCAGGTATTACACCTTCTCTGATTGCATGGCAAAGTGCTGTGGGAGTGTGAGGTGGTGTTGGGAATGAAGGAGGAGTGGACCAGCGTGTCCCAGAGGAAACAGTCCCTGCAGTCCCCCACCTCGTCTTCAGCACAAATACCAGTTTCTCCAAGCTGCATTCAGTTCTGATGAAGAGTCTTCGGACTCAAAACGTTAAATCTGTGTCTGTCCAAAGATGCTGCCAGTGTTGCTGAGTTTCTCCAGCAATTTCTGTTTTTGTTTCAAAACTCCAGCATCTGCAAATCTTTGTCTTTTATCAATCCATGCCAAATTAACACACCTCTTTCAAAATGTGATTTAATTTTATTCCATAATGTGGCCTCTAGAAGTTTCACCACCAATGATGTTATCCTGGCTACTCTGCTTTTTCACTTTGAAAAGTGTCAAATGAACAACTTTTGAGTCCTCTGGCATGACCTCCATGTCCACAAAGATTCAGAGATTGTGGTCTGTTACTTTCTCTTGGGCTTGCCGCAGCATTTCTGGATTATAATCACTGCTCTAGTTCTGTACTCTTTCTCCTTGACATCCACTTTGTACTGTACGTTTCTGTGAACGGATTTGCTGCGTCTGCAATTCAAATCACTGTCTGGAGAATCGTTGCTACTCCGGTTTTGGGGTGTTGCACCTGGTCTGTGAGTTCACACTGCTGAGCTTCTTGTAGCTGTGTTTCTTACACTGTGCTTGCTTGTTTACTTGAAAGGTCTTGAACTTCTCCGCCACTTTCACTTTGTGTTTTTCCTTTTTCCCTTTCTTTGGTTTGCCGACAGGAGCTTGGGGCAGAGCTGCCAGCTGCTAATGAACAGCTTTCAGCTGAAGGGAACGGGTTTGTATTCCTTTTGTGCAATTAACACTCCATCAAATGTCTCTTTTTAAAGTTTAGTTGTTTTGCTGACCAGTCAATTTCAGCTATCACTGTAGCCTTCTAACATACGCATGTGAACATACTAATGAGGAGTGGAAGTAGGCCATTCAGCCCCTCTGATCTGCCCTGTCATTCAATAAGATCATTGTCTGTTTGTCTTTTGAATTCCACATTTCCATCTACCCTGTAACTGTTGTAACAAGGATCTACCTGCTCTGTCTTAAAAATTTTCAAAGACCCTGCCTCCACTGACATCTGAAACAAAATTCCAAAGTGTCTCAACTCCTGAGTTTAAAAAAAAATTCTACTCATCCATATCATAAAATGGTGGTCCCTAATTTTAAAACAGCGTCCCTACTTCTGGATTCACCCACAGTTTAAAAAAAATACCATTTCCACGGAGAAACGTGGAAATAACTTGGGTTTGTTTTAATTTATCTATGGGTTGTGGGCATCACTGGCTGGACCAGCATTTGTTGCCTGTCCCTAGTTGTCCTTGAGAAGATCGTGGTGAGAAGCCGTCTTGACCACTAAAGTCCACGTGGTATGTGTTGACCGAAAATTTATTATGATGGGGATTCCAGGATTTTGACCCAGCCACAGTGAAGGAACAGTGATATGTGTCCCAGTCAAGGATGGTGAGTGACTTGGAGGGGAACTTGAAGGTAGAGGTGTTCCCATGCATCTGCTGCCCTTGTCCTTCTAGATGGAAGTGGTTGTAGGTTTGGAAGGTGCTGACTGAGGATCTTTGGTGAATCTCTGCAGTGCATCTTGTAGATAGTACACACTGCTGCTACTGAGCGTTGGTGGTGGATGGTGTCGAGCTGCACCCATCCGGGCAAGTGGATCATTCTCCTGACTTGTTCCTTGTCAATGGTGGAAAGGCTTTCCTGTGAGCGGAGGTGAGTTACATGCCTCTTGTATCCCCAGCCTCCTGTCTCTTTGTCTTATCATTGTCTATTTGAATATTTAGTTATTTTTTTGCCTTCTTTGACATTATTCTCATTTATCTGGATGAATAGCCTCTTTATTTTGTGACATTTATTTCCTCCAGTCACGTTATCTGTCTGTGGCTGTTCCTCATCAATTAGTTGAAGTGCTAGTCTAACTGTTGTGTTTGCATCTTGGAGCACTATAGAGTATTTGTGTTTCTTTGGCACTTTTTGCATTAAAGAATCTCAGGTCTTGCGAGTGTTCCACCTGTGAATGTCAGTCTCCCCAGGATTTGACTCCAAGACAAACCTGTATTTTCTATGCACTGCACCTTGACCTAACCTCAGCACCCTGCTCAGCTGCTGCCTTACCCATCCAACACCACCTACCTACCTACCTTGTTCACAGTGATACATTAATACCCTTTAAATGTTCCAAAATTTTTCAGTGTATTTGTGAATAAGGACTTGAGAGAAAGCAGTAGCTAGTGCCATAAAATTGGATATGTGACTTTGTGTCCTGATGGTCCTGTACCAGAGAGCAGGACTCTGATCTCTGGGACAGTGCACATTTCTGCACGTGCTCTGTTGACAAGTCCTGGTTAGGATGCAGAGCTAAGCTGTAGAAAAAAAAAATTAAAGCAAGAACAAAATTCCCATAAATGTAGCCACTCCTGCAAGAATCAGCCATCAACTCCAGTTTGTGTGCATGTGCACATCACTTTTTTTTCCGCACTTTAGCCTCAGCTGCCCCACCAGACCTGTTCCCTGTACTTGGCAAACTTTCCCTGTCTGATTTGTCAAATGCTTTTGTATGTTCAGAAGGAGAAACGTAGAGCAGTGAAGGAGGTACAGTGATTTGTGAAAAACTGTCAAGAAGTTTAGTTGCTTGAAACTGAAGGAGATATTCAGTATAATCAACTGGATGGGAGTATTCAGCTTTAGCTGAATGGGTCACTCAGATGATTTATCGTTTGGTGCAGGTTAGACCAAGGAGTCAGGAGGTCTGATGGAGTGAATCACCTGCTGTTGGGAGCAGTTGACATTGGAAATTGTTGGTAATAGATTGATATGGGGGTTGTCACTTGCTGTATTTGCCTGTTACTGAACTTAAAGTCAACACGTAAAGTTTTAACAATTCTGCACTACGAGAGGCAGAATTTTTTTTCTCAACAGTAAGCCAGTAGCCTGAGACTATTCTTGGTTGAAACATGGATTAGTTGTCATGAACTTTATGTCCAATCTCAGATCTTGCAAGTGATCGAGGAGATGAGTTAACGTGAGAGATGATAGACAGTGTGACACTGTATTCCATGCAGATGAAGTGAGGCGCTCTTTGAGAGAACCTCAGATCCCAAATCAGTGGCAGTATGTTCAGAAAGCTTGCAGCAGATTGTGAATAGCTTAGACAAAGGGGGAAGCCGATAGCTAAAACTGAGGAGTGTGAGGAAATTTTGTCTTTACTGTAAAGACTATGCTGTTGATCCGTTTACCAAGGACGAGTGCTACAAAACAGAAGCAGAGATGGCGCATCCTCGTGGGGAAATGAGGATGATGCCAGTCACCGGAAGATATGTAAGTTGAATAGGCAGGTATGATGAATTTAAGAAGAAATGTGAGGTAATACATTTTAGTGGAAGGAAAAGAAGAGGCAATATCAACTTAATGCACTCTGACAGAGAAGGTTGCAGTGCCAGGTACCTGTAATTTGACCTACATCAATCTTTGAAGGTACGAAGGCATCTTGAGAAAGTGCTGATCAGGCATTTGCCTTTGGACCCCATAAGTAGAGGCACTAAGTCCGACCGCACCAACAGGCTTGACAAGGAGAATCATTGTTGAAGTTTCTTGTCTTAAGCTCATCGGGACAAATGCCAATAATACTGAACTTCAATCGTAGCAGTTTATTCTACAGCAAGGGCACATTCTGGTTGGCTGGCAAGTTGATTCTAGTTGGCTTTGGTGTTGATGTGGAGGATGAAGTGGGGCACTATATGTTCCCCAAGCTCCTGGGCCATTGAACAAAGCAATTTGGAGAGCTCCAATCCCAACCTCACTACAAAACCCGTGGACAAGGGAGGGGCAGTCGTAGTATAGAGCACTGACCTCTACGTTGCTGAGGCCAGGCGCCAACTCTCCAACACCACCTCCTACCGCCCCCTGGATTGACCCCACCCCCAAGCACCAAACCATCCACAACCTCATCACCTCAGGTGACCTCCCACCCACCACCTCCAACCTCATCGTTCCCCAACCCCGCACCGCCCTCTTCTGTCTCCTTCCCAAAATCCACAAACCTGAATGCCCTGGTCGACCCATTGTCTCCGCCTGCTCCTGCCCCACCGAACTCATCTCCACCTACCTAGGCTCCATTTTCTCCCCCTCGGTCCAGGAACTCCCTACCTACGTCCGTGACACCACCCACGCCCTCCACCTCCTCCAGAACTTCCAATTCCCCGGTCCCCAACACCTCATTTTTACTATGGACGTCCAGTCCCTATACACCTGTATTCCCCTTGCAGATGGCCTAAAGGCCCGCCACTTCTTCCTGTCCCGCAGAACCGACCAATCCCCCTCCACCGACACCCTCATCTGCTTAGCCGAACTCGTCCTCACCCTCAACAACTTCTCTTTCAATTCCTCCCACTTCCTACAGACAAAGTGGGTGGCCATGGGTACCCGCATGGGCCCAAGCTATGCCTGCCTCTTTGTAGGTTACGTGGAACAATCCCTCTTCCGTACCTCCACTGGCCGTAAACCCCACCTCTTCCTCCGTTACATTGATGTCTGCATCGGCGGCGCCTCGTGCTCCCACGAGGAGCTCGAACAGTTCATCCACTTCACCAACACCTTCCACCCCAACCTGAAGTTCACCTGGACCATCTCCAACACTTCTCTCTCCTTCCTGGACCTCTCTGTCTCCATCTCGGGTAACCACCTAGAAACCGATATCCATTTCAAACCCACTGACTCCCACAGCTACCTAGAATACACCTCCTCCCACCCACCTTCCTGCAAAAATGCCATCCCCTATTCCCAATTCCTTCGCCTCCGCCGCATCTGCTCCCAGGATGAGACATTCCACTCCCGTACATCTCAGATGTCCTCATTCTTCAAGGACCGCAACTTCCCCCCCAACAGTGGTCAAGAACGCCCTCGACCGTGTCTCCCGCATTTCCCGTAACTCAGCCCTCACGCCCCGTCTCCGCAATAATAACCAAAAAAGAATCCCCCTCGTCCTCACGTACCACCCCACCAACCTCCGGATCCAAAGCATCATCCTCCGACACTTCCGCCATCTGTAATCAGACCCCACCACCAAAGACATTTTCCCTCCCCACCCTTATCTGCCTTCCGGAGGGACGACTCCCTTGTCCGCTCCACACTCCCCTCCAGCCCCACCACACCTGGCACTTTTCCCTGCAACCGCAGGAAGTGCTACCACTGCCCCCACACCTCCTCCCTCACCCCAATCCCAGGCCCCAAGAAGACTTTCCACATGAGGCAGATGTTCACCTGCACATCTGCCAATGTGGTATACTGCATCCGCTGTATCCGTTGTGGCTTCCTCTACATCGGGGAAACCAAGCGGAGGCTTGGGGACCGCTTTGCAGAACACCTGCGCTCGGTTCGCAATAAACAACTGCACCTCCCAGTCGCGAACCATTTCAACTCCCCTCCCATTCCTCAGACGACATGTCCATCCTGGGCCTCCTGCAATGCCACAGTGATGCCACCCGAAGGCTGCAGGAACAGCAAATCGTATTCAGCCTGGGAACTCTGCAGCCCAATGGCATCAATGTGGATTTCACAAGCTTCAAAATCTCCCCTCCCCCAACTGCATCCCAAAACCAGCCCAGCTCATCTCCACCTCCCTAACCTGTTTTTCCTCTCACCTATCCCCTCCTCCCACCTCAAGCCCCACCCCCTTCTCCTATCTACTAACATCATCCCGCCCCCTTGACCTGTCCGTCCTCCCTGGACTGACCTATCTCCTCCCTACCCCCCCACCTACATTCACCTTTACTGGCTCCATCCCTGCCTCTTCGACTTGTCTGCCTTCTCTCCACCTATCCTCTCCTCTATCCATCCTCTATCCGCCTCCCCCTCTCTCCCTATTTATTTCAGAACCCTCTTCCCCTCCCCCATTTCTTATGAAGGGTCTAGGCCCGAAACGTCAAGCTTTCCTGCTCCTATGATGCTGCTTGACCTGCTGTGTTCATCCAGCCCCACACCTTGTTATCTCAATTTGGAGAGGACATGTACCTGTGTTGGAATGTTTGTTTGATACAGACAACAGAAGTGAATCACGTAAGACTGTGGCTGATTATCTTAAATTGGTTGTTAGTTTAACTGTTAGCGCACTCTGGATTGTTCAACATATATTGCAGTCACAGGATCACTTCACAGTGGGTGGTTTATTCTGGAATGTGTAAGTGTGGGCTGATTGAATACAGTCTGTACTCTGCCTGTTACAAACAACCGAAGGAGCATGCGGTTTGATTTGATCATCCAGTCACTGGAATGTACAGCTGGCATCACACTAGCACTGAAATGACTACATAATGTTACTCAATTATGTGAGAGATAGACAATCATTTCTCACTAATGACTGCATCCCGTTGGTGAAGTATATCACTCATGTCTCTACTGTACAGGAGCAGAATGCTTAAATATTCGCATTTTTGAGATACTTGAGAGTACATTTCAGGGTAACTTGAGGTGGACAGGACATTTTTCAGGTTTGAAGGTGACAGCCTTTAGTTTCTTTGTGAGTTTGTACTATATGTAATGAACAGTTATACAATCAGAATAGCCGTTCTGCAGGGTGAGTAAATTGCACATGCCCTATTTACAAGATGTTGATACCACCAATCATCTGGCGCATAGAAGTATTCAGATCCCAACATGTATGTTGACCAGTGAAGATAGATTTTGATAGACAGAACGGGTGAACTCATTAATAGCTTTCTCAAGTAGCACACCAAGAAAAGAGAATGCATTAGAATACTCCTCACATGAATTTGAATATCGGATGGAATGCAGCACATGTGTAGACAGAGACAGTGATAAACAGTTTGTTTAATGCTGGTAACTTGAAACAGTTTCCTCAGTTTGTCCAGCAAGTCATTGTGTGATTGCAACATACACCTCCATGAGACAGCAATGCTGCATCACATCCATTGATCATAGAATCCCTACAGTGTGGAAACAGGCCCTTCGGCCCGACAAGTCCGCACCGACTGTCAGAGCATCCCACCCAAACCCGTTCCCCCTGTAACCCAACTAATCTACACACCCCTCAACACTATGGGCAATTTTTCATGGCCAGTCCACTTAGCCTGCACATCTTTGGACTGTGGGAGGAAACCCACGCAGACACAGGGAGAATGTGCAAACTCCACACAGACAGTTGCCCAAGCGTGGAATTGAACCTGGCACTGTGAGGCAGCAGTGCTAATCACTGAGCCACTGTGCCGCCAATTCATGTGAATTTGAGTTGCGATCTGAACTGCCAGTTTTCTGTTCTCTGCTTTTTACAGAGGCTCTGCCCACGCCAGCCATTCCTGGAAAAGGGAGTTGTCTTCGATAGAAGTAAATTTCCTCACAATCAAAACGTCAGGACTCTGACACATTGGTGTGCTCAACGACAATGGCCACTGAAGATAAAAAATCTGAGTCAGAGTGCACAAAAACACAGTCAATACCTTCTTCCTCCAATCAAAACAAGGTGAGTTGTGAAGGATGTTCGGTAGGGAAGTTTAGAATCTAAGTGTAGGTTGCTTAGCCATAGCTCTGTGGCCAGCATGTTCAGCTTAGTCAAAGGATCAGGTGGTAGTCTCAGATCTGAAACATTAACTGTATCTTCCTCGTTCTAAACGGATGCAGCCTAAACTACTGAGTTGTTTTTCCAGCATCTATTTTTATTTCCATTAGAAGGTTGCATTGTCAAACTCCATTCCAGAGAATCAGTCTGAGATTTTTATTGGGCCACCAGTCACTGATCAGAATTGCCATTTTCGTTGCTGACAGTTGCTGGCATCTAATGGAATGATTAATTGCTCAGCTATTTAATTGTGTTTATTTGATCCTGTGACGTGGGCATTGCTGGCTGGTCAGTATTTATTGCCCATTTCTAATTGCCCCTTGAGAGGGTGATGGTGAGCTGCTGCCTTCAACTGCTGCAGATCCTGTGCTGTAGGCAGGCACATAATGTAGTTAGGGAGAGAATTCCAGAATTTTGACCCAGCAACACTGAAGGAACAGCGATATATTTCCAAGTCAGCATGGTAAGTGACTTCAGGGGAACTTGCAGGTAGTGATTCCCTTGTATCTGCTATCCTTGTCATTCTGGATGGAAGTGTTTGTGGGTTGAGAAGGTGCCTGTCTGAGGTGCCTTAGTGAATTTCTGCGGTAGTTCTTGTAGATGGTACTTGTTTCTACGACTGAGCGCCGGTGGTGGGTGTGATGTCAATCCAGCTTCACATCAACAGATCTCATGTTTGTTTAAATAATAGCCTTCTGCAGTGAAACCGAATTACACCTTGAAATTCACACTGGCTGGACACACAAAGGCTGTGTCATCGGTGAAGTTCAGTCCAAATGGAGAATGGCTGGCAAGTTCCTGTAAGTAGATCTGTTTCATTACTCGTTTATTTAGTGAGAGTGCGTAGTGTCAGTTTTGATCATCAGGAATCAGCCCCAGCAAACAGTAGCTAAACACCATGCTCATTGTGGCTGCTGAGCAAGATGCTGGCGACAACACGGCTGAATCCCTGATACATAGTGTGGTGAATGAGCTGATGCACCCTCCTGGTCACCTGCCCTCGCTTCCTGTCCCCACACTTTCTCCTTTGACATTCCTCACCCCTGCCTTTGTACCACACAAATTGCCTAGGTTGGTGGCGCTTAGGGTGGCACTGTGGCTAACATTACTGCCTCACAGTGCCAGGGTTCGATTCCAGCCTCAGGCAACTGTCTGTTTGGAGTTTGCACATTCTCACCGTCTCTGCATGAGTTTCCTCCAGATGCTCCGATTTCCCACAACAGTCCAAAGATGTACAGGTTAGGTGGATTGGCCATGGGAAACGCAGGGTTACATGGATAGGGTGGGGGGGTTGGTGGTGAGGGGGTTTTCTGGTTTGGATGGCAGAAGGAGGTACTGGATGGGATTTACTATCACTCTTCATAGCTTTCATATAGCAGCGGGTTTACTGATCAGGGCAGCTCTCTGGCCCTAAGTAAATGAAGGTTGCTTTATCTCAAAGCTGAAGCCCATTCTTCTGTCTTTCTCCACAGCTGCTGACAAACTGATTAAAATCTGGGGCGCTTACGATGGCAAATTTGAAAAGACCATATTAGGACACAAACTGGTGAGTGCATAAAGTACAAGTGCAGCCATTTTCTACTCCCTGTGACCCACTCTGTGGCTGTTGGAGATAACTCATTAAATAAGGTCAAAGCAGTATCTTATCTGAACCTGTCCTCGTGTGAAAGGTGTTGTTGGCCTGAGCTTAGCTGAGCTGATTCACCTTTGCCTCCAGCTCTGAACGATGCGTATTTTGTTCCTTCTATTGATTTTTAAACTCAATTTTTGATTTGATACTGCATTACAGCTGTGAAGGAAAGCCCTGTTACCTGAATTTTAGACTGATACTCTCTCTGTCCCCTTTGGCGGTCGTGCAAGATCCCACAGCATTGCTGGAGGAAGTGTCCTCCCTGCAATGCTGAGCAGCATATAGCACAAGACAATATAGATTGGGATCAGACACCGCAGGTAGAGGTGAATTTGGACATTTGCACCTGTGCTAGTTGTTCATAAGTGTTGTTTAGTTAGTTCCCCTCCCCTGCTGTTTCCATAGTCCTTTAATTTGATTTTGATTTTGAATTAGCTTTAATGAATAGCTTCAAACACTTTCAGGCAGTACAATCCACATAATACCACCTTGCCGTAAGAAATTAACCTCCCCTCCCTTTTCGTTTGTGCCAATTTACCATAAATCTGTCTCTCTTCCTTGTCTTACTGATGTATCCCCCTGTCTGTTCTATAAAACCTGTTCATAATTTTGAATACCTTAATTAAGGTTCATTACAGTAGTGTCCTAGGCCCAACCATCTTCAGCTGCTTCATCAATGACCTTCCCTCCATCATAAAGTCAGAAGTTGGAATGTTTACTGATGGTTGCACAATGTTCAGCACCAGCTTATGCAGTCTTTCCTCATGCCTGCGCTTCCAAATGTTCTTGTAAATCTCCTCTGAACTCACGAAAGAAATTGTCTTTCCAGTAATGTGGTGACCAGAACAGTATACAAAAGTCCAGCGCTGGCCTAGCTAGTGTCTTGTATGTTTCCGGCATTGTATCCCCCTTCTGATATTCAATACTTTGCCCAATTTATCTAACATCATTGTGGGGGTGCCTACGCCAAATTGACAGCAGTGGTTCAAGAAGGCAGCTCACCATCTTCTCAAGGGCAATGGTGTATGGGCAATAAATGCTGGACCAGCCAATGATGTTCACGTCCCATGAGTGAATAAATAAAAATATTTAGACCAGAAGCTGCAAGGAATTCAACCCTGACTCCTGTGGAAAACCTTTGGAAAAACATTATTGACCACTGCCCAAGCGTGTTAATTTTTCTGACCAGTCTACCATGTGGGAGCTCATAAAATGTCTTACAAAAATCCATGTAGACAATATCCACTGCACTTCCCTCATCAGTCCTCCTGGATACTTCCAGAAAACATTCAGTCAAGAAGGGATGACTTTCCCCTAATAAAACCATGCTGACGATCCCTGACTAATTCTCGCCTTTCTAAGTTAACAGATAATCTTGTCTCTCAGGATTGAATCTAGCAATTTGTCCACTGTCACAGCCAAACTGACAACCCTATATTTATTTGGCCTATCCCTCTTGCCCTTTTTAAGCAATGGTACAATGTTTACAGATCTCCGATCCTCTGGTATCTCACCAGTATCTAGTAAGTTTGGAAAGTCAAACTCAGGATTTGCTGTTTCCCCCCGGCATCTTTTAACAGCCGAGGATACCACTTGTAGGTCACTCCATCGCATATTTCCCTTCTCGTTCTGTTTCTTTTATTGAATACTTTTCACTTACTCTTCAGTTAGAATGTCTGCATCATCGCTTCCCTCTGTGAAGGGAGAGACAAAATACTCATTAAGAACCTGCCCACTACTTCTGCATCCACATACAAGTTACATGTACATCCTAATCTTTCCTTTGTTCACTTGCTGTTACAGTGCTAACAAAATATCTTCATTTTCCTTCACTTTGCCAGCCAATATTTGTTTTATGTTTCCTGTCTTTAGGTTCATAATTTTCTTCTTTATTTCCCTTTGTGCTTGCTAAAACCTCGAAGCTTCTAAAGTATTATCTGTTTAAGAGGAAGGGTCACCAGAAATATTAACTCTGAATTCTCTTGACCAGTGCTGTCCCTTTCCATTATGATTCTAAATCATAATGCAAGTATGGTACAAACTCTAAGGTTTGGTTCTGTTCCCTTCGGTGTCTAACAATTCACAATGTTTAAGCAGAAGCTTTTTCCTATTCCTCCCTACGTCATTAACATCCACTTGGATCACAGTAGCTGGATCCTCCAGCTTGAAACATTTCTCCTGAGTCCTGGTGTGATATAATTTTCTGGCCTTGTTCTGTGAAGCCACAGGTATAGGATAGCATTCCCTACTACCACTAGATTACCTTTTGCTCCTTCCATTTGAATGGCTTCCAGTGCCAGAGTGCTTTGGTAAAGTTAGTCCAACCTCCCTGTAATCCTCACCTTCATCCAAACAAGCTGAAAGAACCTCAAACCTGTTGGACGGTTGTAAACACTGAAGCTCTTGCCCTGCCTCTCGATCACATCCTTCTTTCTTTGAACACTGTTCAAATCAGAAGCTTCCTAATGCAAAATATACTCGTGGCAGAATTCCCAGTCTCTAAATTGGCCCCTGTGTATTTCTTTGGCTGGACCAGTTCGGTTTCTAGTCACTGGTCCCTCAGAGGATATTACTATTGGACCTTGTTTCTCTTGTCTCTTTCATTATGGTCCCCTAGCCCTCTGCCCCATTGGTCCAGGCCCTCTGCCCCATTGGTCCAGGCCCTCTGCCCCTTGACGATTATGTTATTGTTATTGTTTTCATTTTCCAATCTGTGATATTGATGTGCACAGTACTCCTCTCCACCTATCCTCTCCTCTATCCATCCTCTATCCGCCTCCCCCTCTCTCCCTATTTATTTCAGAACCCCCTTCCCCTCCCCCATTTCTGATGAAGGGTCTAGGCCCGAAACATCAAGCTTTCCTGCTCCGATGATGCTGCTTGGCCTGCTGTGTTCATCCAGCCCCACACCTTGTTATCTTAGTTTGCTGGGTGTTCTCTTAGCTGCAGACCAACATCATTGGATGTGAAGTGCACTGGCATAGGCATGAGAATGTGAATGCTGGAAGGTTCCATGGATGGATGCCCTTTTTCAGTATAGAATCCACTTACTTTCACGTAACCTGCAGAGATATTTTCATTGTTTGCAATCTGGTTTGAAACAGGGAATCTCGGATGTTGCCTGGTCCACAGATTCAAACCTGCTAGTGTCGGCTTCAGATGACAAAACTCTCAAAATATGGGACGTGAATTCGGTAAGTGAGCCAGTTGGCGTTGATCATGTGTGACATGGCGAGGGGAATTACTCAGAAATCTGGGTTTACTCTTTGTCCTGGAATGGCTACGGAGAAGGGTCAGCACTGAGCGTGCACCGCACCATGAGGTGCTCGTGTTATCTCAGTTGGGTGTAAAAGGTGCCACACCCACAATTTTTGAAGAGGAGTATAAAAGGGTGCAAGATTATTAAAACTAACTGTTTGATCATTAGTAGTCATTGTTGCTTGTGAGGTATTACTGTTCATTCGTTGGCTGGCAGAGTTTTTGCAATCTAATAGTGTTAACACTTCAAAAGCTGTAATCTAGCTTTTGAAACATTTCAGGACATGAGAGTGTGAAAGTTGCCAATTAAATGCAGGCCCTACTCTATTGACCTCAGGCTTCAATAATTCCAGGGCAAATGTTTGAAGACGCTGAAAGGTCACAGCAACTATGTTTTCTGTTGTAACTTCAACCCTCAATCCAATCTCATTGTCTCTGGATCGGTGAGTGACTGCTTCGTGGTCAGTTGTTTTGCTTGAGATGTTGAACTGCTCCCGAGTGCTCAACGCATGAATGTTATGTAATTTACATGCTTATGGTGCAGGATATGGCTCCCATACGCACTGACTCTCGCTGGGGCACGGCGCCCTTGCGCACACTGGCTCGCACCGGGTTCTAAAAAGTCTTATAGAACATAGAACATTACAGCACAGTACAGGCCCTTCGGCCCTCGATGTTGCCCCAACCTGTGAAACCAATCTGAAGCCCATCTAACCGACACAATTCCATTATCATCCATATGTTTATCCAATGACCATTTAAATGCCCTTAAAGTTGGCGAGTCTACAACTGCTGCAGGCAAGGCATTCCATGCCCTGATACTCTGAGTAAAGAACCTACCTCTGACATCTGTCCTATATCTCTCACACCTCAGTTTAAAGCTATATCCCCTCGTGCTAGCCGTCACCATCCGAGGTAACGGGCTCTCACTGTCCACCCTATCTAATCGTCTGATCATCTTGTATGTCTCTATTAAGTCACCTCTTAACCTTCTTCTCTCTAACAAAAAACAGTCTCAAGTCCCTCAGCCTTTCCTCATAACACCTTCCCTCCATACCAGGCAACATCCTGGTAAATCTCCTCTGCACCCTTTCCAATGCTTCCACATCCTTCCTATAATGCAGCGACCAGAACTGCACACAATACTCCAAGTGCAGCCCCACCAGAGTTTTGTACAGCTGTAACATGACCTCACAGCTCCAAAACTCAATCCCTCTACCAGTAAAACCTAACACACCGTATGCCTTCTTAACAACCCTATCAACCTGGGTGGCAACTTTCAGAAATCTATCCACATGGACACCAAGATCGCTCTGCTCGTCCACACTACCAAGAAGCTTACCATTAGCCCAGTACTCTGTATTCCTGTTACTCCTTCCAAAGTGAATCACCTCACACTTCTCCGCATTAAACTCCATTTGCCACCTCTCAGCCCAGCTCTGCAGCTTATCTATGTCCCTGTGTAACCTGCAACATCCTTCCGCACTATCCACAACTCCACCGACTTTAGTGTCATCCGCAAATTTACTAACCTATCCTTCTACGCCCTCATCCAGGTCATTTATAAAAATGACAAACAGCAGTGGCCCCAAAACAGATCCTTGCGGTACACCACTAGTAACTGAACTCCAGGATGAACATTTCCCATCAACCACCACCCTCTGTCTTCTTACAGCTAGCCAATTTCTGATCCAAACCGCTAAATTACCCTCAATCCCATGCCTCCGAATTTTCTGCAATAGCCTACCGTGGGGAATGTTATCAAACGCTTTACTGAAATCCATATACACCACATCAACCGCTTTACCCTCATCCACCTGTTTAGTCACCTTCTCAAAGAACTCAATAAGGTTTGTGAGGCATGGCCTACCCTTCACAAAACTGTGTTGACTATCCCTAATCAAATTATTCCTTTCTAGATGATTATAAATCCTCTCTCTTATAATCCTTTCCAACACTTTACCCACAGCCGAAGTAAGGCTCACTGGTCTATAATTACCAGGGTTGTCTCTACTCCCCTTCTTGAACAAGGGGACAATATTTGCTATCCTCCAGTCTTCTGGCACTATTCCTGTAGACAATGACGACATGAAGATCAAAGCCAAAGGCTCTGCAATCTCCTCCCTAGCTTCCCAGAGAATCCTAGGATAGATCCCATCCGGCCCAGGGGACTTATCTATTCTCAGACTTTCCAGGATTGCTAACACCACCTCCTGATGAACCTCAAACCCGCCTAGTCTAATAGCCTGTATCTCAGTATTCTCCTCGACAACATTGTCTTTTTCCTGTGTGAATACTGATGAAAAATACTCATTTAGCACCTCTCCTACCTCTTCGGACTCCACGCACAACTTCCCACTACTGTCCT
Organism: Ginglymostoma cirratum; assembly: GCA_024137785.1. Taxonomy (NCBI): domain Eukaryota; kingdom Metazoa; phylum Chordata; class Chondrichthyes; order Orectolobiformes; family Ginglymostomatidae; genus Ginglymostoma; species Ginglymostoma cirratum. Next base: position 58,748 of record JAHRHZ010000159.1, on the reverse strand, counting down.
TGACTGGCCCTAATCTTACTCTAGTCATTCTTTTATTCCTGATATACCTATAGAAAGCTTTAGGGTTTTCCTTGATCCTACCTGAATGTCTGCCTGAATCTGATCTGTACTTCAGATGCCTCTACCCTGATTCCCATGAAGTTCTCTCCCCTATTGAAATCTGTGCTCGCTGACAAACATTTTTCCTAGTCTGATGTTTTAAATTCTCATCAATATGAATTGAAGCGGTTTGTTGACTTCTGCTTGTTTTTTTTAAACCATGTTTTTTCCTACTCCTCCCAAACCTCGAAAACTTCAGAGACTCTCGTTACATACCTGGATTGAGGAGCGCTCTTGGGTCTCCTTGTGTGTATCGTCTGTCCCTGAGGCTTTTTAAAAATTCATTCATGGGATGAGGGCGTCACTGGCTAGGCAGCATTTATTGCCCATCCCTAATTGCCCAGAGGGCAGTCAAGAGTGAACCACATTGCTGCGGATCTGGAATCACATGTAGGCCAGACCAGGTAAGGATGGCAGTGTCCTTCCCTGAAGGACATTAGTGAGCCAGATGGGTTTTTCTGACAATCCACATTGGACTCATGGTCATCATTCGACTCTTAATTCCAGACTCTCCCCTTATTGAATTCAAATTTCACCATCGATTTGAACCTGGGATTCAAACCCAGGTCCCCAGAACTGGATTAACAGTCCAGCGATAATACCACGAGGCCGTTGCCCCACTTCAAGCAAACATTGCAAACTCGAAGTTGCTGAATTCTTTTGCAAGCGACTGCCTGGAGTACATCACCCATGACTGGTAGTGGTGGTATTTGAACCCACAACTTGATAGAGACTGGAGCTTAAATCCAGCACTTAGACTGCTCGGCCGCACTACCAAGGTTCACAAACTTCGGTTTATTTTAGATGTGTTTTTTGTTTTAATAGTTTGATGAGAGTGTAAGGATCTGGGATGTGAAGACTGGGAAGTGCCTGAAGACGTTGCCAGCACATTCTGACCCAGTGTCTGCGGTAAGTGTTGCTGTCTTTACTAATATCATCACTGAGACTGGGAGTGCTACAGCGCCACTTCATATTCACCATTGATTCAAAACAGAGGTATTCAGTGCAGCCAGCAAATTGTCCCACTTGCCCCCAACCTACCCTTGCTGCTGAGCTCCCAGCCCTGCTGCCTGTTCCAGGAGTAGAAGTCAGCTGTTGTGTTTTTAAACCTGTCCCAACATTCAATAAGATGATGTTTGATTTGTTTGTCATGACGTGGAGATGTTGGTGTGGGACTGGAATGGACAAGGTCATAAATCACACAACACTAGGTTATAGTCCAACAGGTTTATTTGAAATTGCAAGCTTTCAGAGCTCAGCTCCTTCCTCAGGAGTAGGAGCTGAGCTCTGAAAGCTTGCGTTTTCAAGTGAACCTGATGTAGTGTGATTTTTGACGTTGATTATTTTGGGACATTGGCGTCCATTTCCTGGCTGCCCCTTGAAGCCCTCACGTTTTCTGTTGATCAGAAATCTGTTGAATCCACCTTGATCATATTTAATGACCCAGTCTCCATTCTTCTCTGAGCAGAAAGAGAATTCCAAAGACTTCCCAGCCTCAGACCTCAGACTCCTGGTTCTGCCTTGTTCTCAAACTAATCCCACTGCCCTGCTGTCAAACTATAACCCTTTACAGTTCGCCGAACAAATCCCACTGTCGATTTAAAGTCACCATAGTTCTACTGGACCATAGAGCTTCTGTCTGGAGAGAGAGAGAGAAATGACTGGTGATTAACCTGTGTGTCACCACACCTCAGGCAAGGGAAGAAGTCGAGAGGGAGAGTCCTTCATGGTACCTTCAGCCAGTTCAGGAATTGAAACCGCACTGATCATGACACTCTGCATCTCAAACCAATCATTGAGCTGACTCAACTGAAAATTTTAAATTTTTAAAAGCTCCTGACTCCGACTCCCCAACCAGAATAGGTTTTCCTCATTCACTCAATCACAGCCTTTTCCAAAAATTGAATAAACAAGATTAAATCCCCTCTTATCCTGCCACGAATAACATCAACAGTCCCAGCACAGACTTTCTCACGCAGAGGGTGGTACATGTATTGAATGAGCTGCCAGAAGATGTGAAAGAGGCTGGTACAATTACAACATTAAAAGGCATGTGGATGGGTATATGAATAGGAAGGGTTTAGAGGGATATGGGCCAAATACTGGCAAATGGGACTACATTAATTTAGGATACCTGGTTGGCGTAGATGAGTTGAACCAAAGGATCTGTTTCCATGTTGTACGTCTCTATAACTCTTGACTTCAACTTCAACTTTAGTCTCTTGTCTCTGGCATTATCCTGGTGAACCCACATTGTCTGCTGTTTGCAACTTCACTGGTAAGACATCTCAAATACATGAAGTCTCTGTGCATTAACTGATGTAGGAAATTGTAGCTTCATGTTTTACAGATCAGCCGTGTGGTTGAACAACATATCTGATTTATAGCTCCTTTTTATTTTGTAAAATGCTCGTCAGTGTTGGAATGAATTGGGCTAACTAGGAAGTGCTGCCACCTTGTGGGAATTTATGTTGTCATGGCCCTTTGTGATTGGATGTGTGTTGAATTCATCCTCCCAGGTACATTTTAACAGAGATGGATCTCTCATTGTCTCCAGCAGCTACGATGGGTTGTGGTAAGTGCTCTTTGGGTTCTAACAGCTGTAAATTTTGTTTCATGTTTCATCGCAAGTTAAACTGCATTGAAGTGACAAGAATCTGGGCTACAGTGAGCAAAAAAAAAGAAATTACTTACGCTTATTTCATAACCTAAAGCCATCCCAAGGTACTTTACAGCCAAGGGACTGGTTTTGAAGTGTACTCATGTTGTAATTTAAAAGTCTGACCACCAGTCTGAACGGAGTTATTTTTGTAGCACTAGCAAAATATGTTGCTGTCATTCTGAATCAAATGTATAAACCATACAGCATATTGTGCTACTGATGTTCTAGGTTGGGATCTTGGATGATACCAAGTTTCACAGGATTGTCTTATGGGCAATGGTTAAACGGGTTGGGACTCTGCTCACTGGAGTTTAGAAAAATGAGAGGTGATCTCATCGAAAGATACAGAATTCTTAAGGAGCTTGACAGGATAAATGCTGAGAGAATGTTTCCCCTTATGCGTGAGTCTGACTCTGCAAAGCCTGTCCACCACCTACAAAGCACAAATCAGGAGTGTGATGGAATACTCTCCATTTCCCTGGATGGGTGCAGCCCCATCAACATTCAAGAAGCTTGACACAGTCCAGGACCAAGCAGCACGGTTGACTGGTACTACATTCACAAACATCCACACCCTCCACCACCGATGCTCAGTGGCCACAGTGTATACTATCTGCAAGATGCACAGCAGAAATTCACCAAATTTCCTTAGACCGAACCTTCCAAACCCATGACCACTTCCATTGAGAAGGACGAGGGCAGCAGATACATGGGAACACTACCGCCTGCCAGTTCCCCTCCAAGCCTGCCAACTGTGTTTTCCCAACGGGGCAGCACGGTGGCTCAGTGGTTAGCAATGCTGCCTCACAGCACCAGGGACCCAGATTCAATTCCACCCTTGGGTGACTGTCTGTGGGGAGTTTGCACATTTTCCCTGTGTCTGCGTGGGTTTCCTCCGGGTGCTCCAGTTTCTTCCCACAGTCCAAAGATGTGCAGGTTCAGTGAATTGGCCATGCTAAATTGCCCGTTATGTTCAGGGATGTGCAGGCTAGGTGGGTTACGGGGGGATGGGTCTGGGTGGGATGCTCTGAGGTTCAATGTGGACTTGAGATAAAAGGTACTGCAGATGCTGGAGAATCCGAGATAACAAGCATGGGGCTGGATGAACACAGCAGGTCAAGCAGCATCATAGGAGCAGGAAAACTTGACGTTTCGGGCCTAAACCAAAGGGTTTATCTCAAAACCACAGTATCGTCTCACTGTGAATAACCACACATTGAGTCATTCAGACAATGGAGTGTTCATACAAACCTCGACAAGACATTTAATATTGGTTTTTGCTTAAAATTTTGTAGGTGCCAACAAAAATAACTTAGCACCTCTAATATATTAATCTTGTATCCTAATATATTGCCCCAGAACTGTGGGTGCCCTGTTTTATTAAGTACTTTGTGATATCTGCATAGCTTGGGGATTGAGTCTGGGCTCTTCTTAGGTTGCGCAGTTCTATCTTCTACCATCCTGCTGAATCATCCAGGTGAGTTGTCAATCTTTCTGGATGGATTGACTTATGAGAAAAGATGAAACAGTTGAGACTCTGCTCGCTGAAGTTTAGAAAAATGAGAGGTGACCTCATTGAAAGATATCATATTCTTAAGAGTTTGACAAGATAAACGCTGACAAGATGTTTCTCTTCATGGGAGATTCGAGGACGAGATGGCACAGCCTCAGAGTAAAGGGATGCCAATTTAAAACTGAGATGAGGATGATTTTCTTCTTTCAGAGGGTTGTGAGTCTTTGGAACTCCCTACCACAGAGAGTTATGGGGGCAGAGTCCTTGTGTATATTTAAGGCTGAGATAAATTCTTGATCTGTTGGGGAAATCAAGCATTATGGGGAAAGGACATGAAAGTTAATGTGAGGAATGTCAGGTTGGCCATGATCCTATTGAAAGGTGGAGTAGCTTGAAGGGCCTACTGCTATTCCTATTTCTTATGATCTCTAAGTATATTTTGAATCATCACCTTCAGACATAATGTGACATAGCTTCAGGGCAGGTGGGACTTGAACCCAGACCTTCTAGCCCAAAGGCAAGCACACTACCATGGCACCAGAAGACCCCTCTACAAATCCCAAGCCTCTATCTGTTGAGGTCTGAGCCAGGATACCAAGACCATTTCCTGGATCTTTAAATTACCATCTCATTGATGATACCACAATGCCAACACCTCGCCATTGTGGTCTTATACAGATCATCAACAAGACAAGCATATTAGCCCGAAAAACATAGTAATAGTGTAAAATTTACAAGATGTTATGCAAGGCTATTTATCAAACTCCATTTGACTCCAAGTCACACAACACAGCAATTCAACAGGCAGGACACCTGCTGAAGCCAATTACTAAAGTGGATGTCAGGACTGAGACTGGGAGTCAGCTGCATCAAACTTGATACCTCCAATGAGGACAAGGAGAAGTCAAAGGTGATAGAGTGTGGAAGATCCTACATGCTCTAAAAAACAGTCACACAAAAGGTCAGGAAGATTTCACACTCACTAAAAACAGTCAAACAAAAGGTCAGAAAGATCCCACATTCACTAAAGACAGTCACACAGATGGACAGAAAGATCCCACATTCACTAAAAACAGTCACACACATGGACAGGAAGATCCCACATTCACTAAAAACAGTCACACAGATGGACAGGAAGATCCCACATTCACTAAAAACAGTCACACAGATGGACAGGAAGATCCCACACTCACTAAAGACAGTCACACAAAAGGACAGGAAGATCCCACGCTCACTAAAGACAGTCACACAGAGGGTCAGGATCACTTCACTGGTCCCACACAAGACTCATCATTCATAGAAGGATCTTTCTTTGAAAAACAAGGAGCTAACCATCACTTAAAGAAGAAAGAGACTTATCGAGTCAATTCCAGGGTGTGGGCGTCAGATAACTGAAGCACAGCCATTGGAGATAAAGTGATTATAATCGAGAATGTGCCAGAGGCCAGGTTAGGAGTCAATGCATGTCAATGAGATCAGAGGTGAGGGGTAAGATCGATGTTGATAACTGTTATAAGGTGATGGTGAGTGTTAAAAGGACAGTCCACAGAATAGAATCCCTACAGCGTGGAAATAGACCATTGAGTCCACGCTGACCCTCCAAAGAGCATCCCACCTAGATGCACTGCCCCACCCTATCCCTGTAACCCTGCATTTCCCATGGCTAACCCACCTAGCCTGCACATCCCTGGACACTACAGGCAATTTAGCAATGGTTAATCCACCCTAACCTGCACATTGCTGGACTGTAGGAGGAAATTGGAGCACCCGGCGGAAACCCATGCAGACACAGGGAGAATGTGCAGACTCTACACCGACAGTTCCCTGAGGATTAGAACAAAGAACAAAGAAAACTTACAGCCCAGGAACAGGCCCTTCGGCCCTCCAAGCCTGTGCCGATCCAAATCCACTGTCTAAACCTATCGCCCAATTCCTAAGGATCTGTATCCCTCTGCTCCCCACCTACTCATGCATCTGTCCAGACGCACCTTAAATGAATCTACCGTGCCTGCCTCTACTACCTCTGCTGGCAACGCGTTCCAGGCACCTACCACCCTCTGTGTAAAGTACTTTCCACGTGTATCCCCCCGAAACTTTTCTCCTCTCACCTTGAATGCATGACTCCTCGTTATTGAATCCCTCACCCTGGGAAAAAGCTTATCTCTATCAACCCTGCCTATACCCTTCATGATTTTGAAGACCTCAATCAGGTCTCCCCTCAATCTCCTTTTTTCTAATGAAAACAATCCTAACCTACTCAACCTCTCTTCATAGCTAGCACCTTCCATACCAGGCAACATCCTCGTGAACCTTCTCTGTACCCTCTCCAAAGCTTCCACATCCTTTTGGTAATGTGGCGACCAGAACTGTACACAGTATTCTAAATGCAGCCGAACCAAAGTCTTGTACAATTTTAACATGACCCACCAGCTCTTATACTCAATACCCCGTCCGATGAAGGCAAGCATACCATATGCCTTCTTGACCACTCTATCCACCTGTGCAGCCACCTTCAGGGTACAATGGATCTGAACTCCCAGATCTCTCTGCTCATCAACTTTTCCCAAGGCTCTTCCGTTTACAGTATAGTTTGCTCTAGAATTAGACCTCCCAAAATGCATCACCTCACACTTGCCCGGATTGAACTCCATCTGCC
>JAHRHZ010000159.1:18131-51418 GCA_024137785.1 Ginglymostoma cirratum | reverse complement strand
CAGCATCATAGGAGCAGGAAAACTTGATGTTTCGGGCCTAAACCAAAGGGTTTAGGCCCGAAACGTCAAGTTTTCCTGCTCCTATGATGCTGCTTGACCTGCTGTGTTCATCCAGCCCCATGCTTGTTATCTCTATCTTCAATGTGGACTTGTTGGGCCGAAGAGCCTGCTTCCACACTGTAGGAATTCTATGAATTCTGTTCTATGAAAAAGCCAGTCATCATCCTGATCTAGAAATATATTGCTATTTCTTTACTATCATTGGGTCAAAATCCTGGAATTCCCTCCCTGAGGGCACTGTGGGTCTACCAGAGCACATGAACTGCAGCTGTTCAAGAAGGCAGCTCACCACTGCCTTCATAAGACAATAAACATTGGCCAGCAGTGACAGCTATGTCACAGTAGCGAGTGACGAAAAAGGCTAGGCATTATCTGCAGTAGGAAAACTGCTTTAGCGCAATCTCTAATAATACCTTTTCCTGTTCTTGCAGCCGTATTTGGGACACTGCATCAGGCCAATGCCTTAAAACCTTGATTGGTAAGTGATTTTGAGATCCTTGGGTGTGAACTGGTGGAATGAAGAATGACAGCAGGGAAGCGACACAAATGTGACCCTGCAAACTGATCACCGAGCTGCTGGCTGTCTTCATTTTTATACGGCCAAATTCAAGTATAGGTAAATAAAGTAGATGGAAAAGCTCAGCAGGGCTGGCAGCATCTGTGGAGAGAAAGCGGAGTTAACATTTCAGGTGAACCTACCCTTCCTCAGAATTGGTGGTAACTAATATTAGATGCAGAAGGGAGAGTGGTGGAAGTGGGTAAGGACTGAATGATAGCTGAGGATAGAGCCCAAAGTGAGAGACGAGTACTTTCATAAGCCAAAACATCAAGCTTTCCTGCTCCTCTGAAGCTGCTTGGCCTGCTGTGTTCATCCAGCTCCACACCTTGTTATCTCGGATTCTCCAGCATCTACAGTACCTTTTATCTCTGAGAGAAGAGTAGTTGGACAGACAAAGGAGTTGATAACGATCAGGAGGGTGAATAGCTATTAATGGAGACTTAGTGACTAACAGTAGATTGTGTGTAATAGCAAACTGTGATAACAAGGCCTGGTGCCTGGGGTTGGGGGGGGGAAGTGTGAGAAAGGTGCTCAAGCACTAAAGTTACTGAATTCATATTGAGTCCAGAAGGTTGCAGAATTCCCAGGTGGAAAATGAGGTGCTGTTCTTTCAGAGATAACAAGCATGGGGCTGGATGAACACAGCAGGTCAAGCAGCATCACAGGAGCAGGAAAACTTGACGTTTCGGGCCTAGACCCTTCATCAGAAATGGGGGAGGGGAAGGGGGTTCTGAAATAAATAGGGAGAGAGGGGGAAGCAGATAGAAAATGGATAGAGGAGAAGATAGGTGGAGAGGAGACAGACAGGTCAAAGAGGCAGGGATGGAGCCAGTAAAGGTGAGTGTAGGTGGGGAGGTAGGGAGGAGATAGGTCAGTCCAGGGAAGATGAACAGGTCAACGGGGCGGAATGAGGTTAGTAGGTAGGAGATGGGGGTGGGACTTGAGGTGGAAGGAAGGGATAGATGGGAGGAAGGACCAGTTAGGGAGGCGGCGACGAACTGGGCTGGATTTGGGATGCGGTAGGGGGAGGGGAGATTTTGAAGCTTGTGAAGTCCACATTGATACCATTGGGCTGCAGGGTTCCCAAGCGGAATAGGAGTTGCTGTTCCTGCAACCTTTGGGTGACATCATTGTGGCACTGCAGGAGGCCCAGGATGGACATGTCATCTTGAGGAATGGGAGGGGGAGTTGAAATGGTTTGCGACTGGGAGGTGCAGTTGTTTAGTTCGAACCGAGCGCAGGTGTTCTGCAAAGCGATCCCCAAGACTCTGCTTGGTTTCCCCGATGTAGAGGAGGCCACAACGGGAAGAGTGGATGCAGTATACCACATTAGCAGATGTGCAGGTGAACATCTGCTTGATGTGGAAAGTTGTCTTGGGGCCTGGGATAGGGGTGAGGGAGGTGGTGTGGGGGCAGGTATAGCACTTCCTGCGGTTGCAGGGAAAAGTGCCAGGTGTGGTGGGGCTGGAGAGGAGTGTGGAGCGGACAAGGGAGTCAAGGAGAGAATGGTCCCTCCGGAAAGCAGACAAGGGTGGGGAGGGAAAAATGTCTTTGGTGGGAGTGCAGATGGAAGGAAGTGTCGGAGGATGTTGCGTTGGATCCGGAGGTTGGTGGGATGGTATGTGAGGACAAGGGGGATTCTGTTGTGGTTGTTACTGCGGGGACGGGGTGTGAGGGATGAGTTGCAGGAAATGCGGGAGTCATGTTCGAGGGCATTCTCGACCACTGAGTGGGGGAAGTTGCGGTCCTTGAAAAATGAGGACATCTGAGATGTACGGGAGTGGAATGCCTCATCCTGGGAGCAGATGCGGCGGAGGCAAAGGAATTGTGAATAGGGGATGGCATTTTTTCAGGAAGGTGGGTGGGTGGAGGTGTATTCTAGGTAGCTGTGGGAGTCAGTGCGCTTGAAATGGACATCGGTTTCTAGGTGGTTGCCAGAGATGGAGACAGAGAGGTCCAGGAAGGAGAAAGAAGTATCAGAGATGGTCCAGGTGAACTTAGGGTTGGGGTGGAAGGTGTTAGTGAAGTGGACGAACTGTTTGAGCTCCTCGTGGGAGCATGAGGCGGCGCCAATACAGTCATCAATGTAACGGAGGAAGAGGTGGGGGATAGGGCCAGTGTAGGTACGGAAGAGGGATTGTTCCACGTAACCTACAAAGAGGCAGGCATAGCTTGGTCCCATGCGGGTACCCGTGGCCACCCCCTTTGTCTGTAGGAAGTGGGAGGAATTGAAAGAGAAGTTGTTGAGGGTGAGGACGAGTTTGGCTAAACGAACGAGGGTGTCGGTGGAGGGGGAACTGGTCGAGCCTGCGGGACAGGAAGAAGTGGAGGGCCTTTAGGCCATCTGTATGGGGAATGCAGGTGTATAGGGACTGGACGTCCATGGTAAAGATGAGGTGTTGGGGACCAGGGAATTGGAAGTTCTGGAGGAGGTGGAGGACGTGGGTGGTGTCACGGACGTAGGTAGGGAGTTCCTGGACCGAGGGGGAGAAAATGGAGCCTAGGTAGGTGGAGATGAGTTCGGTGGGGCAGGAGCAGGCGGAGACAATGGGTTGACCAGGGCAGTCAGGTTTGTGGATTTTGGGAAGGAGATAGAAGCGGGCGGTGCGGGGTTGGGGAACGATGAGGTTGGAGGTTGTGGGTGGGAGGTCACCTGAGGTGATGAGGCTGTAGATGGTTTGGGAGATAATGTTTTGGTGGTCAAGGTGGGGTCATGATCAAGGGGGCGGTAGGAGGTGGTGTTGGAGAGTTGGCGCCTGGCCTCGTTGATGTAGAGGTCAGTGCGCCATACTACAACTGCGCCTCCCTTGTCCGTGGGTTTTATGGTGAGGTTGGGATTGGAGCGGAGGGCTGCACGTTCTGCCGGGGAGAGTTTGGAGTTGGTGAGAGGGGTGGAGCGGTTGAGGCGATTGATGTCTTGACGGCAGTTGGAGATGAAGAGGTCGAGGGAGGGTAGGAGGCCTTGGGGTGGTGTCCAGGAGGAGGGGGTGTGTTGGAGGCGGTTGAAGGGGTCAGTAGAGGGAGGGTTAGGCTCATGATTGAAGAAGTAAGCGCGGAGGCGGAGGAAAAACTGTTCAACATCCAAGCGTGACCAGTATTCGTTGATGTGTGGGTGGAGGGGGACAAAGGTGAGCCCTTTACTGAGGGCTGACCATTCGTCCTCAGTAAGGGGGAGGTTTGGGGGGATGGTGAAGACCTGGTAGGGCTGGGTGCTACTGTTGCCTCCACAGCCAGCAGCTCCAGAGGAGGTGGGCCATGCGGCTTCGGCTGTGGGCGGAGTTGCGTCGGTGTTGGCAGTGGGTGCAGTTGCATCGGCGGTGGGCGACCACATCCTGAGGGAAACCGGGTACGACAGCCACATCACCTTTCATAGTACCTGCCTACGGAACCAGATCATCCCCAATGGACTACAGTCCACCTACAGGCCTTCCCAATTTGGCCCCAACCATGACAATGTCTACATTCAGAACAATGAGAACCTTCAGAAGCGTTTCTCCCTGCGACTCCTGAAAAACACACTCGCAGCAATGCGCTGACATCTCCTGGCACTACAATCAAGCCTACCCCAGCTCAGAGCCTCCCTCTCCCAGACCTGCAAAGGACTTCTGTTTTTATTCTTCGTAGGATCCATAACCTGAACTCACCATTCTACTCAGCTTTATTGGACACTAAAAACTGTAAGGACAGTAAACTTATTGGTGCCCACCACCCAAAACGGGCTTCCTCCACCCTCCAAATCCCCAACCCTAGCCAGGACCTTCCCCACAATTTTCCTGCCGCCATTGGCCAGGTGGCCACTTTCGGAGCACCCACGGATAACATCACATCCTCCGCCGCCGGGTACACCACTTCCGGGACAGTGAACGCTATTGACACCACTGCTGATGCCACCGCCTTCATTTCTGAGGCCAACACCACAGACACTGAGGACGCACCTACAGTCACCGTTGCTGCTGTCGCCGCCTACCCCGCTCCGCCCAAGCAACGCCATCCATTGCCGCCGATGCGACGCTGCACGGCCCACCACCGACGCCGCTCCGCCCATCACCTCCAGAGGAGACTGTAGCACCCAGACCTACCAGGTCTTCACCAATCACCCAGACCTCCCCCTCACTGAAGACGAACGGTCAGTCCTCAGTAAAGGGCTCACCTTTGTCCCCCTCCACCCACACATCAACGAATACCCCTCACGCTTGGACGTTGAACAGTTTTTCCTCCGCCTCCGCGCTTATTTCTTCAATTGTGAGCCTAACCCTCCCTCTACTGACCCCTTCTCTCACTTCCAACACACCCCCCCCCCTCCTGGACACAACCCCAAGACCTCCTACCCTCCCTCAACCTCTTCATCTCCGACTGCCGTCAAGACATCAGTTGCCTCAACCTCTTCCCCGCAGGGCATGCAGCCCTCCGTTCCAATCCCAACCTCACCATAAAATCCACGGACAAGGGAGGCGCAGTTGTAGTATGGCGCACTGACCTCTACATCACCGAGGCCAGGCGCCAACTCTCTGACACCACCTCCTACCGCCCCCTTGATCATGACCCCACCCCCAACCACCAAAACATCATCTCCCAAACCATCCACAACCTCAACAACTGCACCTCCCAGTCGCGAACCATTTCAACTCCCCCTCCCATTCCTCAGACGACTTGTCCGTCCTGGGCCTCCTGCAGTGCCACAACGATACCACCCAAAGGTTGCAGGGACAGCAACTCCTATTCCGCTTGGGAACCCTGCAGCCCAATGGTATCAATGTGGACTTCACAAGCTTCAAAATCTTCCCCCCCCCTCCCCCCCCCCAACACCGCATCCCAAAACCAGCCCAGTTCGTCGCCGCGTCCCTAACCTGTCCTTCCTCCCACCTATCCCCTCCTCCCACCTCAAGCCCCACCCCCATCTCCTACCTACTAACCTCATCCCGCCCCCTTGACCTGTCCTTCCTCCCTGGACTGACCTATCTCCTCCTTAACTCCCTACCTACACTCACCTTTACTGGCTCCATCCCTGCCTCTTTGACCTGTCTGTCTCCTCTCCACCTATCTTCTCCTCTATCCATCTTATATCCGCCTCCCCCTCTCTCCCTATTTATTTCAGAACCCCCTTCCCCTCCCCCATTTCTGATGAAGGGTCTAGGCCCAAAACGTCAGCTTTCCTGTTCCTCTGATGCTGCTTGGCCTGCAGTGTTCATCCAGCTCTACACCTTGCTATCTCAGTTTCTCCAGCATCTGCAGTTCCTACAATCTCCACAGCAGATGACACAAAGATTGGTGGAGTAGCAGATAGAGAAGGGGACTGTCAGAGATTAGAGCAGCATATAGATAGATTGGAGAGTTGGGCAGATAAATGGCAGATGGAGTTCAATCCGGGCAAATGCGAGGTGATGCATTTTGGAAGATCCAATTCAAGAGTGAACTATACGGTAAATGGAAAAGTCTTGGGGAAAATTGATGTACAGAGAGATCTGGGTGTTCAGGTCCATTGTTCCCTGAAGGTGACAACGCAGGTCAATAGAGTGGTCAAGAAGGCATAAGGTATGCTTTCCTTCATCGGACGGGGTATTGAGTACAAGAGTTGGCAGGTCATGTTACAGTTGTATAGGACTTTGGTTGGACCACATTTGGACTACTGCGTACAGTTCTGGTCGTCACATTACCAAAAGGATGTGGATGCTTTGGAGAGGGTGCAGAAGAGGTTCACCAGGATGTTGCCTGGTATGGAGGGTGCTAGTGATGAAGAAAGATTGAGTAGACTAGGATTATTTTCATTAGCAAGATGGAGATTGAGGGGGGACCTGATTGAGGTCTACAAAATCATGAGAGGTATAGACAAGGTGAATAGGAAGAAGCTTTTTCCCAGAGTGGGAGACTCAATTACTAGGGGTCATGAGTTCAAAGTGAGAGGAGGAAAGTTTATGGGAGATATGCGAGCAAAGTTCTTTACGCAGAGGGTGGTGGGAACACGTTGCCAGCGGAGGTGGTAGATGCAGACACGTTAGTCTCTTTTAAGATGTATCTGGACAGGTACATGGATGGACAGGGAGCAAAGGGATACAGACCCTTAGAAAATGGATGACAGGTTTAGACAAAGGGTCTCGATCGGCACAGGCTTGGAAGGCCGAAGGGCCTGTTCCTGTGCTGTAATTTTCTTTGTTCTTTTTTCTTTGTTCTTTTTTCTTTGTTCTAGCTGGAAGATGAGGGTCTTTTTTGCGAGCTGAACGTAGATGTTCTGTGAAGCAGTCACCCAGTCTGCACTTTGTCTCCCGAGGAGACCACGTTGTGAGCAGTGCATGCAGCTAACTAGATTCTGGGAAGTGCAGGTAAAGTGCTGCCTCACCTGGAAGGTACGTTTGGGCCTTTGCGTATGAGAAGGGGTGATGTAAATGGGCAGGTGATGGATCTTCTGTGGTTGCAGGGGAAGGTGCTGTGAGGTGTGTAGGGAGTGCAAGAAGAGTAGACCACCGTGTCCCAGTGGGTATGGTCCCTGCGGAATACTGGTAAGAGAGGGAAGTGGAATAGGGGAATAGGTGACTGGTGGCGGCATCTTGCTGGAGTTGGCGGGACTAGCAACTAATGATCCTCTTGATGTGGATCCTGATGGGGTCGTAGATAAGGACAAGGGGGACCGTACCACGGGACAGAGGGGGGTTGACGGCCGAAGTGCGGGAGATGGCTCAACCCGGTTGAGGGCCCTGTCAACAGCAGCGCTAGGGATTTCTTAGTTGAAGAAGAAGGTGAACATTTTGAAGGCTGCCTTGTTAAAGTTGGCGTCGTCGGAACACATGTAATGAAGAACTGGGAGAGTGGAATGCTTTGCAGGAAGCAGGATATGATGTATATGACACCTTGCCCTGCAACCGCAGAAGATGTAACACCTGTCTGTTTACCTCCTCCCTCCTCAGTATCCAAGGGCTCAAACATACCTTCCAGGTGAAGTAGTACTTCACCTGCACTTCACTCATGCTAGCTTCCTGCATTCGCTGCTCACAATGTGGTCTCCTCTACACTGGGGAAATGAAGCATGGACTGGGAGACTGCTTCACAGAACATCTACATCCTGCCTGCAATAAGGACCCTGAGCTTCTAGTTGCCTGCCTCTTTAGCACACCACCCTGTTGCCTGGCCAACATCTTTGTCTCAAGCTTGCTGTAGTGCTCCAACAAAGCTCAGCCCAAACTGGAGGAACAACACCTCATCTTCTGCTTGAGGACCCTGCAGCATTCCAGCCTCTCTGTCAAGTTCAATAATTTTATGGTTTGAGCCTTCCCCATGTTGTTCCCCAACCCCCACACAACAGGCCTTGTCACATAAAACCTTAAAGAACTGCGGATGCTGCGAGTCAGAAAGAAAAACAGAAATTGCTGCAAAAGCTCAACAAGTCTGGCAGCATCTGTGGAGAGAAATTAGAGCTAATGTTTTGGGTCGAGTGACCCTTCGAAGGGTAGGAGGCTTGACCCAAAACACTAACTTTTGTTATCACGTCCTTGTTATCAGTTTTTTTTTGGTTTTTACAAGTACAAAGATGCTTGTGTGGCATCTCAGTTTCTGTCTCCCTTTTCCTGGTATCTTCCTTCTCATGACCAGTGTTAACTAGTTCAAGTGAAATTAAATTGGGTGTGTTTATCAGCTGAGACAGGCATTGTAGCCTGGCACGATCTGCTCCATATGTTTTCCAGGAGGTATCAGGACCTGGAACCGTGGTTGATTAAACCAGGATCAATAGACAGGGAGCAGGAATTAGCTGCTAGTTCCCTGCCTCTAATCTAGGGGTCACTGGACCATGATCACTGTGACTGAGAGCTCCCTTAGACCAAGGATGAATGTCTCAAATCATTTTGGCTTGATGTGTTTGGCTCTGCACTGGCTGTTAGAATGATTAATCAAGGACTAGAGTCAAACTGACCTATCATGGTGCGGAAATTCCATTGGAAAATTATTTCTGTGCTCAGGGGGGTAGTTATGATCCATTCGGTTCACTGTGAAGCATTGGGACCAGTTGCCATTTTCGAACTTCTTCATAACAGTACCTTTCTCTCAACAGATGATGATAATCCTCCTGTGTCCTTTGTGAAATTCTCCCCAAATGGGAAATACATTCTGGCAGCAACACTTGACAAGTAAGGAACTCCTACCTATTATCACATTCACTAATTTCACTCTGATTAGTGCCTTTTTCCCTAAATTTGGACTTTCTGGCTGTTTCTAACTTCCCCACTCTGTAGCCTCCTCACGAAGGCATGAAGAAGATTGGGTTCTGCACAGGTGGAAATAAATACAAGTCACTTGAACATCAGTCTGCAGGGAGACAATGTGCTATTTCTTCCAACTTCACCTCATGCCTTTATATCACTTAATCCCACAGACAGAAACACGTGCGCCACAGCACTTGTCCTGTTGTGATTGCCATAAAGAATGTTCTCGTAACCAAACCCCCCTTGCTCAATCGGTCGCACGATTGGTATAAACGTCTTGATTCAATCTCTAAAATGGGCAATTTTTGCCTTTTCACACTGCCATCCAAAAATAAGACTAGGTTTCTTTAAGAACTCAAAATAATCTGTTCACTATAAAACAAAACTCATTTCTGAAAACATGTAGCAAGCTTGGTTAACATGTAAACTAGAATCTACAATAAGAATGGTCTTCCCTGTTCATCCCAACACAAATAGACACACAACACAAAGGTCAAAGACTTTCCAGAGATTTTCTTTTAAAAGAAAGGTGAAAGAAAACACCTGTTGGCCAATATCTGAAAAACAAAAGAGAATTTGACAATTTCTTAGAATCATTCACATTTCTCGTTGACAAATTTGAATTGCTGATTGATGCAGACTGATGGAAAATCTTGCAGCCAGTTTTGTTTTTACCAAATCCTTTTGGTTTCAAGTCTTTGGAAAACGTCACAGTTCAGCTTCTCTTGGTTTACAAAGTAATCAAAATACTGAGATGTTTAAACTTGATAAAGCCCCCCATATCTTCCTCCAGAGAGATTGGGACTTGCAACTTTTATGCAGACTTTGGAGGCTTTCATCTGACTGACTTTCCTGGGTTTTTAAAATAGATCAGAAAGGTTTGCCAGGCAGCCATCAGCACAGAGGCACTGTAGTATCTTCCAAAACTCCGACTCCTGCAATGAAGGGCAATAAAAACCTTACTTGACTGTTTTTCCAAAGTTACTTGGTCTCTATAATCAGCAGGTAGATTGTAGCCCACTTTAAACTATTGACCTAATTTTTTAAGAAATAGAGTTCCCTTCTCCCATGGTAAAATCCTGTTGAATTCCTGAAGGTGTCCAAACAGTTTGGTATCTTCTAGTTTTTCACATACTCCATGAATATAGAGATGTCCCAATACTACCTCTCACCATCCAGCATCAAGCCATGAAGGCCACCTGCCTGATGGCAGCCCCATTCTCACTGGGCTCCATACCCTACTTCCCCCCTCCTCTTGAATCACTTTGCTTGTGATTTATCCCAGCAGTTGGGTAACACTGAGCCTGAGAGATATTGAAATGACTGAACTTGCTGGTTTGAAGTTTTGAAATGGGCCCCTTAACTGGACAGCACTGTGTAACAGAGACTCTGTGCTCAGGGCACTGCCGTGTGACCTTTCTGGGTTCACCTGTCACATGATAGGCGGATAGGGTAAAATAGTTGTCATATCGTTGGATTAGTAATCTCAAGGTTCGAGTTAATGCTGGTACCGGTACAATGACATTCTGATCGTAGAAATATCATATATTGCTGTGAAAACCCACCAGGTTTGGGACTCAATATGCTGTCCTTTCCTTATCTGGTCTAGCCTACATATGCCTCCAGATGCACAGCAATGGGGCTGACTCTTAACTGCCCTCTGTAGTGGCCCAGCAAGCCACCCGCTCAAGAGCAATTAGGACTGGGTAACAAATCCTGCCCCAGCCAACAGCATTTGTCTCCCACGAAGTAATTTTTTTCATGTCCTCTGATAGTGTTAGATCTACTCTACTAAAGACTTGTTGGGATGAGGAAATGTTAGTGAGCTGGGCCAAGGAAGGGGAACAAAGCTGCTTTGGTCTGGAGCCAGAACAGCTGTGATCTGACTTCGCTTGGATAACTCCAGACTTTCATTTACTGACAGAAAAATTTCTCTTTTCCAGCACATTGAAACTTTGGGACTACAGTAAAGGAAAGGTATGTGTAGCAAGGCTAATGGTTTATATTTCCCCTGCTTTCCCTTCCGTGACAATGATTCATGAATTCATTGATGTAGGGATAGTTAGAAGGAATGCAGTGACAGCAGGGACTGATGTCATTAGGGGATACGAACAATTCTTTTACAGTTGAATGAGAGTCTAGAAGGCTGTGCTGTGCTGCCTGGTGCCAGGTGTGGTTAACAATGGTACAGACAGGGTCAAGTAAGACATTCTGTCTACAGTTAGCAAACAGGGTTAAGAAAAATCCCAAAGCCTTTTATTCGTACATAAGGAGCAAGAGGGTAACTAGAGAAAGGGTTGGTCCACTCAAGGACAAAAGAAGGAAGTTATGTGAGGAGTCAGAGAAAATGAGTGAGATTCTTAATGAGTACTTTGCGTCAGTATTCACGGAGGAGAGGGACATGACAGATGTTGAGATTAGGGATAGATGTTTGATTAATCTAGGTCAAGTCGGCACAAGGAGGGGGGATGTGTTGGGTATTCTGAAAGGCATTAGGGTGGACAAGTCCCCAGGCCCGGATGGGATCTATCCCAGGTTACTGAGGGAAGGGAGAGAGGAAATACCTGGGGCCTTAACAGATATCTTTGCAGAATCCTTGAGCACAGGTGAGTGCCGGAGGACTGGAGAATTGCTAATGTTGTCCCCTTGTTTAAGAAGGGTAGCAAGGATAATCCAGGTAATTATAGACCGGTGAGCCTGACGTCAATGGTGGGGAAGCTGCTGGAGACGATACTGAGGGATAGGATCTATTTACATTTGGAAGAAAATGGGCTTATTAGTGATAGACAACATGGTTTTGTGCAGGGAAGGTCATGTCTTACCAACTTGATAGAATCCTTTGAGGAAGTGACAAAGTTGATAGATGCAGGAAGGGCTGTAGATGTCATATAAATGGACTTCAGTAAGGCATTTGATGAGGTTCCCCATGGTAGGCTGACGGAGAAAGTGAAGTCACATGGGATCCAGGGTGTACTAGCCAGATGGATAGAGAACTGGCTGGGCAACAGGTGACAGAGTTGTAGTGGAAGGGATTTTCTCAAAATGGAGAACTGTGACCAGTGGTGTTCCAGAGGGTTCCGTGTTGGGACCACTGTTGTTTGTGATATACATAAATGATCTGGAGGAAGGTATAGATGGTCTGATTAGCAAGTTTGCAGATGACACTAAGATTGGTGGAGTAGCAGATAGTGAAGGGGACTGTCGGAGAATGCAGCAGAATATAGATAGATTGGAGAGTTGGGCAGAGAAATGGCAGATGGAGTTCAATCCAGGCAAATGCGAGGTGATGCATTTTGGAAGATCCAATTCAAGAGCGAAGTATACAGTAAATGGAAAAGCCCTGGAGAAGATTGATGCACAGAGATCTGGGTGTCCGGGTCCGTTGTACCCTGCAGGTGGCAATGATGCAGGTCGATAGAGTGGTCAAGAAGGCATACGGCATGGTTTCATTCATCGGACGGGGTATTGAGTACAAGAGTTGGCAGGTCATGTTGCAGTTGTATAGGACTTTGGTTGGACCACATTTAGAATACTGCGTACAGTTCTGGTCACCACATTACCAAAAGGATGTGGATGCTTTGGAGAGGATGCAGAGGAGATTCACCAGGACGTTGCCTGGTACGGAGGGTGCTAGCTATGGAGAGAGGTTGAGTAGATTAGGATTATTTACATTAGCAAGATGGAGATTGAGGGCGGACCTGATTGAGGTCTACAAAATCATATGGTATAGACAGGGTGGATAGGAAGAAGCTTTTTCCCCAGAGTGGGGGACTCAGTTACTAGGGGTCACAATTTCAAGGTGAGAGAGGAAAAGTTTAAGGGGGATATGCGTGGAAAGTTCTTTACGCAGAGGGTGGTGGGTGCCTGGAACGCGTTGCCAGTGGAGGTGGTAGAGGCGGGCATGATAGCGTCATTTAAGATGTATCTGTCTAGACACATGAATGGGCAGGGAGCAGAGGGATACAGATCCTTGGAAAATAGATAGAGGATCTGGATCGGTGCAAGGTTGGAGGGCCGAAGGGCATGTTCCTGTGCTGTAATTTTCTTTGTTCTTTGTACATGGGTAACTAGGACCTAAATTGAAAAGCAGAACCTCAAAGTTGATCATGTCTTGTTGTCACCTGACTCACCAGCAAATTGGAGTAGCGTAACTAAAGTAGAGAAATGAATGTGTGGCTCAAAGTCTGTTGTGGAAGAATTGGATTTTGATTCCGTGGGCACTGGCACCAGCACTGGGGAATGTGGGGGCTGTACCATTGAAATGAGCTTCACTTGAACTGTCAGATGCAGGTCCTGGAGTCGGTGTCAAAAGAAACTGATTTGAAATAGTTTCCCAGCAGTGATGAATTCTGCTCTATTCTCTTCAGTTATAGACCAATCTCTCACCAGCTTACTCAGCACCATCTGACCTTGACTCTGAGACCCATGTGTGGTCTGTGCTGCTCACTACCTGAATCCAATAGTTTAAATGGAAAAAGAGACAGGAGATGTAAGTCATCATTTAACTGAGAGATTTATGATCTCGAATCTGCCATGTGAAAGGGCAGTGGAATCAAATTTGTCAAACTTCTAAAAGAGAGTCAGATAAATTCTTGAAAAGGAAAAACTTGCAGGAGTATGATGCAAGTTAGGGAGCAGGGTTGGGTGGATTTTCTTGGATTTGAAAGAGTTGGCACAGGGATGATGGGTTAAATGGCTGCCTCCTGTGATTTTTTTTTTGGCAATTAGACCAGAGGGAGAATCCATCTTTTTTTTTCAATCTGCATGGTGAAAAATCTGAATTTCTATGTTGTACCTGAATCTTGCATATTCTATAGATTTTGACCTCAGAACCAAATGAGTGTACAGTGCCTGCAGGTTTCTTTTTGTTATGCAACCTCTGAGTTCAGACACTCACCAACAAAGAAGTAACAGTACCCCATTCCACTTTGCGACTTTATATTCGAACCTTTGATATCCTCCACCTTTAATGGTCCAAAGAGTTAAGTTCCCCTCTAATTTTCTTCCTGTTCATTGAACCTCCAAGGCCCACGTGCAGCAGCGACTTCCACATGCGGAAGTCAATGTGTTGACATGCCAATTGGTATGGGACCTCTGAGCAGCTCCAGAATGTCCTTTACAGGGAATGTTGCAATAGGGCAGTTCTTAAAGTCCCTGTGTGTCACTCTGATTGCTTTAACTGATGATTGCTGATGGAATGCCAGCTGGGAAGAATTGGTGACACTTAATGTATGTGTTTCAGTGTTTAAAGACCTACACAGGACACAAGAATGAGAAGTACTGCATATTCGCGAACTTCTCGGTTACTGGTGGCAAGGTAGGTCCAACAGTTTGCCTTGTGTTCTGGGATGCGGTTGCCCAGTTTATGTTACAGACTATGGTGTAATTGGGTTCTTGTTCCTGAAGTTGTTGGCTGACTGCTGGGGTCTGTGGCCTTGGCCATTCACTCTCCAAGTCACCGTTCTGTATTAGCTTTGCCAAGTTACTGAGCTGAAGAGTGTTACTCTTGGCCAGTCCCTGGTGTTATCAGCGAGGGTTGTTAGACGACAATATGGGGCAGGTTCCCTGTTAAGAATTGGAGACCGGCCCTACAGTCCTAATATGGCTATAAATCAAGGATGGAAACCATCTGCTTCCTGTAGAGCTCTGAGACACTACTTTTCTTAGTAAGCTCTGATCAGAGTGAGATATTTTAGGTTACATGTCAATCTGTGTAAATTTATGTACAATTAACACTGAACAGTTCTGGTCTCCGTGGTTGAAAGTGGAAGGAGATTTGTAAGGGTAATCTTACAACTGGGTACCTGATCAGGGAGGACTGAGTTGGCTGGAGTTGCTTAAAATTATGGAAGAGCTTGGTCAGGTAGCTGTAGAGAAAATATTTACATATTTTAGTGAAGACCAGAACTGAAGAACCATAAAACACAAATCCATTCAGGAACTGTGGAGACATTCCTTTATCTAGAAAGTGGGAAGAATGTGGAACTGTCCCCAGAGGAAGTAGTTGAAGGAAATAGAATGAATACATTTAAGGGGAAGCTGCATCAATCCATTAAGGAGTAAGAAATGAAAGAATGTTTCTTGGGTGGGGTGAAGTGTGAAGCCTAACCATCAGCATAGACCTGTTGGGTGGAATGGCCTGTTTCTGTTCTTTGAATTGTGTAATTTTTTCGTGAATAATTGAGATTTTTTTTTGAAGTGGATTGTCTCGGGATCTGAGGACAACTTTGTGGACATCTGGAACCTTCAGACGAAGGAGATAGTGCAGAAACTACAGGGACACACAGGTGAGTCCAGTCCCTTGTCTGAAAACCACATTCACTGGGTTGGAGTACTCTGGTTACAACATAGAAATATAGCATTACAGCCCATCATCCCCCACAGTGAACAGAAACTATCCAATATAACCTCACCTCTCAGTCAGTTACCCCTATGGATTGGAGAACCACAAGTCCGTATTCATGTATGTCTTTAAAAGACTACGAGTGTTTCTGTCTCTGTCACCCTCCCAGGCAGTGAATTCCAGACACCCACCATCCTCTGGAGAAAAATAACATTCAACATCCCTCCAATACTTCCACCAATACTATACAATTATGCCGCAGTTATTAATCTCTGCTGATGAGAGTAGGTTCATCTTAACCACTGTCAGCTCTTATGATGTTGTACAACTCAATTAAATCGCTCCTCTCTTTGGCCTTCGCTGTTCCAAAGGAAACAATCCCTGCTCACCGATCTTTATCACTAATATTCTCCATTCCTGGAAGCATCCTTGAAAATCACTTTAGAACAATCTCTAGTCTGCTCCATCTTTTCTGTAAAGCAGTGAGCCAAATGTTGTGCAGTTCTCTAGTTGCAGTATCATCGTATTTGATGCAGTTCTAGCACAACCTCCCAGTTCTTACATTCCAGGCCTCCGCCATGTTCCATATGCCACCTTAACCCCCTTATTGATTCAAGCTTTTCAGAATTCTCAGTTATTGTGCATTCTGTTGCTGTGTTTTTTCTCAGCACGTGGTTTCTCTGGATTGAATTGCTTTTGCCGCTTGTGTCCATCTGATCTATTCATTAATATCCAGCAGTCCAGGATATCTGTCTTCCTTGTGATCAACCATATGGCTAATTTTCAACCCAGCTGCAAACCTCCCCTATGTGTGAGCTAAAATAAATAGTATAATCAGTAAACTTCAAGTAGTGAGCCCTCCAGAATCCCACTGCAAACAGCGTTCCAATCGCAAAACCACCCATCAGTGACAAAACATCTTCCTGCCATGAGGGCAGAGCAGTGGATGTGATTTATGTAGACTTCAGTAAGGCGTTCGACAAGGTTCCTCGTGGTGGTCTGGTTGGCAAGGTTAGATCACAAGGAATACAGGGAGAGAAAGCTATTTGGATACAGAACTGGCTCCAAGATAGAAGACAGAAGGTGGTGTTGGAGAGTTGCATTTCAGACTGAAGGCCTGTGGCCAGCGGTGTGCCACAGGGTTGGTGCTGGGTCCGCTGCTTTTTGTCATTTGTGTAAATGATGTGGATGTGAACATAAGAGGTATGGTTAGTAATTTTGCAGATGACACAAAATTGGAGGTGTAGTGGACAACGAAGAAGATTACCTCAGAGTATAATGGGATCTTAATCAGATGGGCCAGTGGGCCGAGGAGTGGCAGATGGAGTTTAATTTAGGTAAGTGTGAGGTACTGCATTTTCGAAATGCAAATCAGGACAGGACTTGTAAGGTCCTGGGGAGTATTGCTGAACAGAGAGACCTTGGAGTACAGGTTCATAGTTCCTTGAAAGTGGAGATAGGATAGTGAAGAAGGCGTTTGGTATGCTTGTCTTCATTGGTCAGTGCATTGAGTATAGGAGTTAGGAGGTGATATTGTAACTGTACAGGAAATTGGTTCGACCATATTTTGAGTATTGCATGCAATTCTGGTCTCCCTGCTATCGGAAGGATGTTATGAAACTTGAAAGGGTTCAGAAAAGATCTGTGAGGATGCTGCCAGGGTTGGAGTGTTTGAGTTAAGGGGAGAGGCTGAATAGGCTGGGGCCATTTTCCCTGGAGCTTCGGAGGCTGAGGAGTGACCTGATAGAGGTTTATAAAATCATGAGGGACATGAATAGGGTAAACAGGCAAGGTCTTTTCCCCAGGGTGGAGGCATAGGTTTAAGATGAGAGGGGAAAGATGTAAAAGGGAATCTCTGGGGCAATTTTCTTCATGCAGAGGGTGGTGCATGTATGGAACGAGCTGCCAGACGAAGTGGTGGAGGCCTGTACGATTACAACCTTTAAAAAGCATGTGGATGGGTATATGAATAGCAACGGTTTAAAGGAATATGGGCCAAATGCTGGCAAATGGAACTAGATTAATTTAGGATATCTGTTGGCATGGATGAGTTGACCGCAGTGTCTGTTTCTGTGCTGTATGTCTCTTTGACTGTATGACTGAGTCAAGTTTGAATCCAACTTGTCTTTCCCCTGATTCCCAAGAATTTAAACTTTTCTGATCAGTCTGATATGTGATGCTTCTCAAGAGTTGCTAAAATCTCTGCCAACTTTGTGAAATGCACTACCTTCACTGCCCTAGTGTCTACACTCTCCGAAAAAACTCAACACTCCCCACTTTCAATTAAGTGCTTGACATGCAGAGATTGATCTGAACTTCTGACTCGAGTGAGAAGTGCCAACTGCATCAAATCAAACATCACATCTTCCCAGCTTTACAAACAGAGGAGTTTGCACTTTGGGCTGTTTGTCCATTCAGTTGGGGCATGGCTGCTCTGTATCTTACGTGGGAACAAGGAGCAGGAGTAGGCCATTCAGCCCCTTTAGCTGCCTCTACCATTTAATGTGATCGTAGCTGATCTGAGTCTTAACTGTAGTTAGGGCTTTAAATCAAAGAATGGAGGGAGTGTGTTCAGTTGCATGGAAAATTATAAAATCAAAGCTCAAGGAAAAGGTAGGATTGCAGATTTTTTAAAAAATTAATTGGATGGTTGGACCAGCCATGGGTGGCTGGACCTGCCTTTGTTGCCCATCCCTAATTACCCAGAGGGCAGTTGAGTCAGCCACACTTCTGTGGGTCTGAAGTTACAAAGCAACCAGACCAGGTAAGGACGGCAGATTTCCTCTCTAAAGGACATTAGTGAACCTGATTTGCAATAATCAACCACGGATCCATGGTCATCATTAGACTCTAATTTCAGATTCTTTACTGAATTCATAGTCCACCTCCTGCCATGGTGGGATTCAAACTCAGGTCTCCATAATGTAACCCTGGTCTCTGGATTAACAGTCCAGCGATAAACCACTAGGCAGGTTAGTTATGGGGTTGATTTGTTACCAGAAAATAAAAAGGGACAGAATGTTTGAATGTGATATTGCTCTAAGGAGCCATAGAAGTGTAGGGAAACTCAATAATGGAACAAGATTGTATTCCAAATGCTTCATGCATTAAGATACAAGGTAGACAAATTAATGGTGCAAATCGAGGTAAATGAATGTGTTCTCAAAGCCATTACAGAATCATGGTTACAAGATCAAAACCCGGAACTTAACATTGGGAATTATTTCACCTTTTGGAGAAACTGGAGAGATGGGAAAAGTAGGGGTTAGCGCTGTGTAATAACAGGCAAAAAGAGAGCAGTTGTGAGAGATCATCTCCACTCGAATGATGTAGGGGCCATTTGGGTGGAGGTAATAAACAGCAAGGGTAAGGCAACATTGGTAGGAGTAGTATACAGACCACTAGGCAGTGGCTACTCTGTGGAAAAGGCTATAAATCAATGGATAAACAGAGCAGGTAAAAATAATAGAGCAATAATTATGGGTGTCTTAAATCCTTGTGTTGGCTGGGTTATTAAATTGAAGTTTATAGCGAATTAGGGAAAGTTTCCTAGAGCAATGTGTCATGAAGCCAAGCAGGGAACAGGCTGCCTTGATCAGACAATGGGTAATGAGGCAGGTTTCATAAATGATCTCAGTACAAGATCCACTAGGAAGTTCTTTATTCATTCATGGGGTGAGGGCATCGCTGGCTAGGCAGCATTTATTGTCCATTCCTAATTGCCCAAAGGGCAGTTAAGAGTCAACCATATTACTGTGGGTCTGGAGTCACACATAGGCCAGACCAGGTAAGGATGGCAGTTTCCTTCCCTAAGGGACATTAGTGACCCATTGGGTTTTTCCGACAATCGACAATGCATTCATGGTCATCATTAGATTCTTAATTCCAGATGTTTTGTGGAATTTGAATTCCACCATCTGCTATGGTGGGATTCGAACCTGGGTCCCCAGAACATTATCTGGGTTTCTGGATTAACAGCCCAGCGATAAATACCACTAGGCCATCGCCTTTCCAGTAGTGATCACAACATGATAAATTTCATATTCTGCTCGAGTATGAGAAACTAGCTTGGAAAGAAATGTGTTAACTTAAATAAAGGGAATTAAAATGAAATGAGGATAGAGTTAGCTCAAGTGAACTAGGCAGATAAGTTAACAGGAATGACTATAAGCAAGTGGTGGCAGATAGTTGATGAAGTAATTCATGACTCAGCAAGAATACATCCCAGTGAGAAGGAAGGATTCTCTGGCATGTACCAACAATCACTAACCAAGGAAGTCCAGGAGAGTATTAGCTGAAAGAAAAGGCATGAAAGGAGGCAAAAGTCAGTGATAGCCCTGAAGACCAGGATAAATCCAGAATCCAACAGAGGACGACTGAAAAGATAATCAAAGTAAACGACTAAGGCAAACCAGGAGAAGTATAAAAAACTGATAAGAACCTCTTTAAATATACAAAAGGAAGTGAGAGATCAAAACAAATACAGGCCCCTTAGAAAATGAATCTGAGGAGGTGGTTTTGAAGAACAAGCAAATGATAGAGGAGCTAAATAAATAGATAATTTCAACCAGTCTTTACAATGGAAGATACTTCAAAACATTCCATTAATACAAAAGAATACGGGTAGAGGAATTAAGTACCGTCGATAGAGAAGTAGCACTAGATAAACCAGTGAGCCTAAAGACTGATAAATCCCCTGGCCCTAATGCTTGCATCCTAAATGTAACTACAGAGATAATAGTGTCATACAGCATGGGAACGGACCCCTGGGTCCAATTCATGTTCACCAACCAAACATCCCAGTCTGACCTAGTTCCATTTGCCAGCAGTTAGCTGATATCCCTCTAAACCTGTCCTATTCAGATACCCATCCAGATGCTTTTTAAATGTTGTAATTGTACCAGCCTCCACCACTTCCTCTGGCAGCTCATTTCATACATGTATCACCCTCCACGTGGAAAAAGTTACCCCTCAGATATTTGTTAAATCTCTCCTCTCTCACCTTAAACTTATGCCCTCTAGTTTTGGACTCTCCCACCCTAGGAAAAAGACCTTGGCTATTCACCTTATCCATATCCCTCATGATTTGATAAACCTCTATGAGATCACCCCTCAGCCTCTGATGCTTCAGGGGGGAAAACAATCCCTGTCCTATTCAGCCTCTGCCTATAACCAGTGCTCCAGCCCTGGCATATTGGTTGTAATTTTCCAAAAATAGTTGGATCTGGAGAAGTGCTAGAGGATCGGAAAACTGCTATTGTGACACCCCATTCAAAAGGGAGGGAGACAAAAAGTGGGTAACTATAGACTGATTACCTGATGTCTTGTTGGGAAAGTATTGGAATCAATTAAGGACAGAGGGCGGCATAGTGCCAGAGACCCAGGTTCAATTCCAGCCTCTGGGCACTGTGTGGTGTTTCCACATTCTTCCCATGTCTGCATGGTTTCCTCCTACAGTCCAAAGACATGCAGGTCAGGTGGATTGGCCTTGCCAGATTGTCTATAGTGTCCAGAGATGTCTAGGTTAGGTGGATTAGCCTCAGGAAATGTAGGAGTACAGGGATGGGGTGGGATGTTCTTCAGATGGCCAGTTTGGACTCTTTGGGCCAAATGGACTGCTTCCACACTGTAGGGATTCTATGATTCTAATAGCAGAACATTTGGAAAGTCATAATCCTGTCAAGTAGAGTCTGCATGGCTTCATGAAAGGAAAATAGTGTCTGTCTAATTTATTAGAGGTTTTCAAGAAAGTGTCAACCGGAGTGGATAGAGAGGAACCAGGCAGATGCTGTGTTTGGGCTTCCAGAAGGCATTGGACAAGGTACCTCACAAAAGCCTAAGTTAGAATAGAAGAATGCCTACAGTGTGGAAACAGGCCCTTCGGCCCAACAAGTCCACACCGAACCTCAGAGCATCCCACCCAGACCCATCCCCCTATAACACACCTAATCTACACCTCCCTGAACACTACGGGCAATTTAGCATGGCCAAACAACCTAACCTGCACATCTTTGGACTGTGGGAGGAAACCGGAGTACCTGGAGGAAACCCACGCAGACACGGGGAGAATGTGCAAACTCCACACACGCAGTCGCCCGAGGATGGAATCGAACCCAGGTCCCTGGTGCTGTGAGGCAGCAGTGCTAACCACTGTGCCACCGTGCCGCCCCAAACAGTTGTAACATAAGACCTCATGGTGTTGGAGGTAGTTTATTGGCATGGATAGAGAATTGGTTCATGGACGGGACACAGCGAGTGGGAATAAAGGGGTTCTTTTTCAGGTTGGCAACCTGTAACAGTGCTGGGCCCACAACTTTGCAATATATATTGATGACTTGGAAGAAGGAAGTGAAGGTAATAGTCAAATTTGCAGATGAAACTAAAATCGGGCAAAGGCAGTTTTTGGGAAGATTTCTAGCTCTGGTTGTGGATAAGGTTGTAGACTTGCTCGCCAAGCCGGTGTGTTTGATTGCAGACGTTTTGTCACCCTGTTAGGTAACATTGTCAGTGCGCCTTTGGTGAAGCATTGGTATTCTGTCCCACTTGTTATTTATATGCCCTGGTTTGCTGGGGTGGTTGGCATTACTTTCGGTTCTGTTTTTAGTGGTTTGTATTATCAGGTCCAGTTCAATGTGTTTGTTGATGGAGTTTCAGTTGAAATGCCAGGCCTCCAGAAATTCCCTGACGTGTCTCTGTTTGGCTCGTGTTATTATGGATGTGTTATCCCAGTCAAATTTGTGTCCTTCTTTGTCTGTGTGTATTGAGACCATTGGTCATGTCTCTTGGTGGCTTGTTGGTGTATCCTTATTGTCAGTTTTCTTCCAGTTTGGCCTATGTAATGTTTCTCAGCCCTTGCATGGTATTTTGTATATTACATTAGTTTCATTGGTTGTGGGTATGGGATCCTTCACATTTGTCAGTAACTTTCTCAGTGTGGTTGTAGGTTTGTGGTCTAACCTGATGCCTAGGGGTCTGAATAGTCTTGTGGTCATCTCTAGTATGTCTCTGATGTACCGTAGGGTGAATAGTGTGTCTGGCCGTGTTGTCATCTTGTTGTGTTCTGTCATGGAGGAAATGGCAGATTATGCTTTTTGGGTATCCATTCCTTTTTAAAAACTCCGTATAAGGGTTCCTGTTCTGCTTTGTGCATTTGCTGCTGTGTTGTGGCTCGTTTATATAATGTTCTGATGCAGCTCTGTTTATGGGTGTTGGGGTGGTTGCTGGTGTAATTAAGTAGGACCGGGGGTATAGTCTTGAAATAAAGAAGCACCAGTTTCAGACTGAGATGAGGAGGAACTTCTTCTCTCGTGTTGTGTTTTTGGATCCTTGTCACAGAACTGTAGGGGCAGAGGTCTTTTGTATATTTAGGGCTGAAATAGATTCTTCTTCAGTTGGGGAATCAAGGCTTGTGGGAGGGGGCCAAGAGGTTGGATGAGAGAAGTGTTGAATCAGCTGTGATCCTGTTGGGTGGCAGAGCAGGCTTAAGGAGATGAGCAGCGTACTCCTGTTCTTATTTCTTGTGGTGACTCTCCTTCTCATGACCATGTTGATGCTACCTGATTACCTTGAAGTTTTCTCGCTGTTCTGCTATAATTTTAGTAATAGTTTCTAACAGTTTCCTTGCGACTGATGTTAAACAAACTGGCCTATAGTTTTCTGTTTCTGTCTCCCTCCTCTTTTGAATAAAGTAGTTATATTCTCTTTCCAATTTAATGGGACTGTCTCAGAATCAAGGGAGCTTTTGAAAATTAAAACCAATGCATCAGCATCTCGTTCATCAGTTCTTTCCAGACTGTCAGGGTAGGGACTCGAGCCACAGCTCCAACAATTTGGTTATGGGGGATAGGTCTGGGTGGGATGCTCTGAGGATCGGTGTGGACTTGTTGGACCAAAGGGCCTGTTTCCACACTGTAGGGATTACTTAGCGAATATCTATTGATCTAACCTCTTAAATTGCTAGAGGTGTGCAGGTTAGGTGGATTAGCCATGCTGAATTGCTCCATAGTGTCCAGGAATGTGCAGGTGTGGTGAATTAGCCAATTGACCCCCAGTCTGAACAGTCTCTTGGGGTGATGAGCTCCAGATTTCCATTCTCTCTGTCCCTTTGTGTGAAGATATGCTTCCTAATGTCCTGACTCCGCTGGTTGGAGCAATCCTGAGCACACAAGTGGCTGTTGTTCTTGGGATCTCCTACATTCAGGCCTGGGACATCTCTGTGGAAGTTCCTCAGGGTAGTGTTCTTGGCCCAGCCATCTTTAGCTGCTTCATCAATGACCTTCCTGCTATCACAACTCCGATGTGAGGATGTTTACACACTGGTCAGTAATTTTTACAACTCCTCAGTTACACTCCACAACTTTACTCAAACAAAATCCGAAAGAAGTGCGGATGCTGTAATAAGGAGCAAAAACAAAGTTGCTGGAAAAGCAGTTCTGAGGAAGGGTCACTGGAACTGAAATGTTAATTCTGTTTTTTCCTTCACAGATGCTGCCAGACTTGCTGAGCTTTTCCAGCAACTTTTGTTTTTATTACACAAACAAAGTTTGGTGAATTCTAGTCAGGCAGCATCTAGAAAGAAAGAAAGTAAGTTAACATTTCATCAGAACTTTGTGTGCCTTTCTGTTCTCTTCCATCCTTTCATGCTGCCTAACTTGATGCCATTAGTTTGTGTTTACAGACCTTTCTCTCGCGTCATTGATGATAATGTTGAAAATATGAGGTCTCAGTGCCGGTTCCTTGAGGATATTATTACTGGGGTGTAGGTTTATGCAAAAAATCAGATGCTGGAAAGAAAGAGGATCCTGTGGTAGAGGTTTATAAAGAGTGGGTGATGGAATGCAGAAGTGGAATTTAAGGAGAATGCTATGAAGATTGAGGTTTGAACATAGAGTACAGGACAGGAACAGGCCCTTTGGCCCACGATGTTGTGCTGAGCATGATGCCAAATTGAAAGATTTCCTGCTGGTTTTTGCGACTGAATGCTTCACAATTCAAAAGCACCAAATCGAATATGAAGGGCTTCTGGACATTAGGTTTCATTTGAATGCCCGCAGTATTCACGATGCACAGGAGGTTTCTGGCTCTTGTACATTGTCTCCTGTTAACTAAATGAATCTCATGCAGGCCCAGCTCTAACTTCCCTCAGTTGCAAGTATATAATTTTAGTTGGGGCTTGTTACAATGTAGCTTAATTGCTGAGGGCTGGGTTATCCACTGCCAAGGGTTTTAGGTACAGGAAGAGGTTATTTAGCTCTCTCTTGGGGAAAAAGTACTTCCGATGTCAGACTTTATTGGCTTTGCTGGATTTACCCTGCCCCATCATCTGGGCAATGTCACCCTTTCTAAGTGGAACCAGTTGATATGATCAGACCACAGGCCTGGACTGCGCCAGCTGCCTTGTGACCATGGGTGACAGTTTAGTGATGAATTCAGCAGCTGTGACCCTGAGTCTTACCATTGCACTCTATCTGGACTTTGCATGAGGTTGTGCTGTTTGTGGAGGGGGTCCTAGGATCTGTCTCATGAAATCTCTGCCTGTTCCATTGCAGATGTTGTGATCTCCACAGCCTGTCACCCAACAGAAAACATCATTGCATCGGCAGCACTGGAGAATGACAAGACAATCAAACTCTGGAGGAGTGACTGTTAGAGAGCAGCAGCGCCTCCCCTTGGAAAAACACAACCTGTCCCAGCTTCTCCGACATGGGGACAGGCTTCTCATACTCCTGATGTCTGAGACTCTGTAGATTCTGTCTAAGCCAGTGATGAGGGATTACAGACCTAGTGGGAGCATTGGAACAAATCCAATTTTTACTGCAGATTCATAACACTTAGCAAATTATTGTACATTTAAAAAAACACACATGGTGCACACACAGCCCGTGCCTACACTCAGATGTGCACATGCTTGTGTATACACACAACTAAAGGTCTTTTTTAGTGACCAAATCACTTGTGGTTTTCCCCCACCTGGTTTCTTGTGAAAACTCATTTTTTAAAAGCAGGTTTAGTTGGTAGAATGTTTTTGTAAACTTAATATTGACAGCTGCAAGTTTAGACAGTTAACCACCTTGTCTTTTAAATTCTTTTATTTGTGCGACTGCTTGTCTCCCTCACCCCCACCCTGTGCTTGTAGTGGTCCCAGGTAACTGACCAGCTACTGCCTTGTCCCTGTCCCTGACTCTGGTGACCTTTCATAATTTGCCTCAAGGTTCTGGTTTACCACCCTGCTCAGCCTCAGGTCGTGCGTGTGATGTAGCAAGATTGAGCCTGATAGACATGTCCTCAGTGCTGTTGTGCCCAGATCTCTCCCAGCAAAATTTAGCTCCAGTAGGATCAGTAACAGCACTCGTGGCTGTGGCCTTCAACGGAGCAGTTTCAGGAGTCAGTGCTATTGTTGAAGCTCCTGACTTGATCCCTCAGTTGCTTCTAAATGAAACTGAACTTCTGTGCCGAAGGCATGTGGGATAAACCATCACCCACATTGGATCATATTTGTAGACACTCAGCTGCCTGTGGGTAATACCGTTCTTTAAGTGCATCAAACCCACCAAAGGTGATACTTCTTTCTGATTGTCCCAGCTCTGTCACTCGATCATTAATCCTTATAATATCAGACTCTGGTCACTGTGATTGGTGTCCTTCGAGTTGGCACTACCACCAAGAGTCATACCCATGATATGGGCATTCTGCTCTGCACCCCAGTTTCAAATTTTGAGAATAACTGCAATCTGATCTCCAAAGCAACCTGAAACCTGTGCATTCACCCTCTTGTTACTGCATTGCAAGGGCATGTTGTTCACCTTTTAAACTCACTTCAGCACATTTCAATCCGTGCCCAAGCCTGGTTCGGGTCAGAGCAGTTCTCAATAGTGGGTGGACTGGGGACCATAGCAGCAGCCAGAGCACTCCTTGCTGTGTTGGCAAGTGCAGGTGCGATGTGCCTACAATGAGTGGGAAAAGCCGAGCTGACTGAGGCACCTGGCAACGCATTTATTTTATGGAAAGGACCCTTTGACATGAGCTAAAGTCACCAAGCACCAGTGCGATAAGGGATTTCCTGTTTAAACTAGCTGAGCGACTGGGGCAGGTTCATTGCAGCTTCTGAATTGGAGTTCGTGTACAGGAAGACATGGGGAGATCGAAGGAAATGGGTGCCGAAATGTTTTTGCCCAAATGTTTCCCAGTGATCTCCAGTGCTGACAGCTTTTCCTGGACATGCTTTGAACAGGGCCTTGTGACTGTGTGAAGCCAATATCTTCTAAAAGGTCAGTTTGTTTGCTGCCAGTCTTGTGTAATCTACAGACACAGAGGAAATCACTTCTTCCATTATCTGTGAATAGTCCATTAGTTGTAATGATCTCTCATAGGTGTCGAGACTTTCAGCCCATACGAGGTTTGGATGTAATTTTATCCGCTATTCCCACCTAATACAAGAGGTTTGATCATAAGAAAAGTGTTTTTTTTTTATTGTCAGCAGTCATCTGACAACAGGTTTCAGACTGACATCAATTTCTGTGAAATACACTGGACATTGAAACTGAAGCATCAATGTAGATACTATGTACCCACCCAGTGTGGCTTACTGCATGACACTGGGATAAACACCTAGTGAATATGTGCTTACTTTTCTTAACTGATACATGAATAGGCAGGGAATAGAGGGATTTGTACTGTGCACAGGCAAAAGGTTTTAGCTTAGAAAGGCATCATTTGTTATCACGCCTGGTGGGCCGAAGGGCCTGTTCCTGTGCTGTGCGGTACTGTTCTGTGTCTTTGTACTAACATCAGAGTTCCACAGATGACATCTCTCACTTGGGTACAGTTCCACACACTGACTCTCACTGGGGTAGAGTCATAGAGTTGTAGAGCACGGAAACAGACTCTTCACTCCAACTCATCCATGTCACCAAGTTCCCCAAACTAAACAAATCCCACTTTCCTGGGTTATGCCTATATCCCTGTAAACCTTTCCTAATCAGTATCTGTCCAAATCTCTCTCAAATATTGTAACTGCACCTGCCTTAACCACTTCCTCTAGAAGTTCATTCCACATATGAACCACCCTTTGTGTGAAAAAGTTTGCCCTTACGTCCTTGTGAAATCTTTCTCCGCTACCTTAAAAATATGCCCCCTAGTTTTGAAATCCCCCAACCTAGGGAAAGAGCTTTGTTCTTCACCTTATCTCTGCCCCTCATGATTTTATAAACCTCTGTAGGGTCATCCCTTAAACGCCTACCTTCCATAGAAATATACAGCACAGGAACAAGGCATTGCTCGTGATTGTAGCAGGATACTTTGTTTTGATTAAACTCCAGCAAGCTCGACAATGTTTGGCACATGGTAGCCACCTGATCTGTCCCTGTCCACCAAATTGACCATTCGGTTACTCCTCCACTGGCATGCAGTGCCTGAAATATGCTACATTGTTCATTAATGCCATAAGTGTTATTGTCTGAGCCAGCATTTCTATCTCACCACAAAATGCCCCAAAGAAGGTGGTTGTGAGCTGCCTTCTGGAGCCGCTGCAATCCATGTGTTGTAGGTAGACCAGCAATGCCCTTAGGCCAAAATCCTGAAATTTTCTATCAACACTGAAAGAATGATGATATATTTCCAAGTCAGGATGGTGAGTGTAAACCTTAAGGGGCTGTTATTCCCAAGTGTCTGTTATTCTTGCTGGTGAGGGTTCTGGGTCATCTCTGCCTGATTGTGTCTGGTGGTGATGGTAGTCTCAATTGATTTCTGGGTCTCTGTTTCTGTTATTTATTTCTGTGGTTTCTATTTCTGGTTGGAGTATGATGAAGGAAGTGAGACTGAGTAAAGCCTCAACGTTTCATTTACTGGTTCACACCATCTGTTGCTGCCGTCACTTCGAGAACACTTTCTGCCAGGGAGGCTGAGTTCCTGACAGTTGTTTGGATTTTGGGAATGACGGGGTGTCTGGGCATCTGTCAGGCTGGTGCCTACCCTCTCCATGTTCTCTGCTGCCTTGTGCTCACCTACCTCCTTAACCAACTGGACCGCTATCTGCTGGCCATTGTAATCCAGCCACTAGCCCAGGATATTCAGTTTGGAGAAAAGAGTTGTCTCCCCAGGGTGAGCGATGAGCAGATTGGGGAACGATGCCATAATGCCAGTTCCCAGGACAGGTGAGTACCTCAGGGCATGACCAAGCTGGTGAGCCCCAGGGATGGGGAGATAAGGAACAGAAGATGGGAAAGGCAGAGTGTTTAGGTATCGGTCTGTGTGCACCTTTAATCAAGATTAGAAACCCAGGGCTTGTTGGAAGGGAGATGGAGGTAATGGCATTGAGTTCTGGACATAATGGAGCTTGAGGAGGCCTTAAGGAGGGAGCTTGGGTCTGGAGGTGGCAGGAGATGGGGATAAGGTTTGAACAGCACAGGATGGGGAGACAGTTGTTTAAATGATAGGGAGGAGCTGGGAATGAATCAGAAGAGCAGTCAGTGTGGGTAACACTTCTGGGCCACAGTTGCAAAGTTCACAGCAGGCATCCGGAGTGAATGAGTAGCCAAAATAAGGAAGACCCCATTTACTCCAAGATGAATTATGGAAGTGGATGGTTTTTTCACTCACTCTAGCAGGAACTGAAAATATCTAAGTGATTTTGAGTCTGAGCTGTTGTTTGAGCCAGTGTGTGTACCTCTGTGTTGACTGGAGTTTTTTATATTCATTCGTGAAAAGTGAATGTTGCTGGTTAGACCAGCGTTGATTGATTTATTGTCACGTACCGAAATACAGTGAAAAACGTTGTTTACAAGCAGTACAGGCAGATCATAGTGAGCAAAGGATGTGCAGATCAAAACTATTTAGACAGAAGTACAAGTTACATTGTGCACAGGGTGTGCATGAGGCAAGATCAACGTTAGCAAGATCAGCATTATTTGAGGGTGGAGAGTCCATTTGTTGTCTGATAACAGCTGGGAAGAAGCTGTTCCTGAACCTGCTCGTGCGTGTGTTCAGGCTTCAGTATCTTCTGCCTGATGGGAGAGGTTGTAGGACATCATTACCAGAGTGTGATGGGTCTTTGATGTTGGGAGCCTTTCTGCAGCAGCAAATGGTGTAAATGGAATCCACAGGTGGGAGGTTGGCTTCCATGATGGTCTGGGCAGTGCATACCACCTTCTGTGGTTTCTTACAGCCCTGGGCAGATCAGTTGCTGTATCAGGTCATTATGCACCTGGATAGTATGCTTTCAATGGTGCATCTGTGGATGTTGGTGCCGAATTTCCTGAGCCACCTGAGGAAGAAGAGGCGTTGTGCCTTGACTGTTGCATTTCCGTGGGCAGCCCAGGACAGTTTGTTGGTTATTGACACTCCAAGGAAGTTGATGCTGTCCACCCCCTCAACCTCAGTTCCATTGATGTAGAAGGGGTTGTGTCCTCCTTTCTTTTTGAAGTCGATGATCAGTTCCTTAGTTTTTCTGATGTTGAGAGAGAGGATTTTGTTGCACCTCATCACCAAACCCTCTCTCTCCCCCCTGTATTTTGACTTGTCATTGTTGGATATCCGTCCCACTATGGTGGTGTCATCTGAGCTTGTAGATGGCGTTCATTTGGAATTTGGCAACACATTTGTGGGTGTACAGGGAGTGCAGTAGGAGATTCAGGACACATCCATGGGGGAGAGAGGTGCTGTAATGTTGTGTTACTGTGGAGGAGGTGCAGTTATCTATCCTCACTGGTTGTGGTCTATGGGTTAGAAAGCTGAAGATCCAGTTTCAGAGGGCGGAGCAGAGACCAAGATCCTGCAGTTTTGAGATCAGTCTGAGGGAAATAATGATGTTGAAGGTGCAGCTGTAGTCAATGAGCTAGAGTCTGACACCGGTGTCTTTGTCATACGGATGTTCCAGGGATGAGTGCAGGACTACGCATATGGCATCGGCTATGGACCTGTTGTGTCAGGCAAATTGGAGGGGACTGCGGCAGACTGGGAGACTGGAACTGATCTGGGCCATGACCAGCCTCTCGAAGCACTTCATTATAATTGAGGTCAGAACTACTGGGCAGTAGTCATTAAGGCACATCATATGTGTTTTCTTAAGTATAGGGATGATGGTCTTCTTGAAGTTGGTGAGGACTTCCATCTTAATTTTTCCTGGAAGATGTGATGGTGAGTTTTCTTGAACTGCTGCAGTTCTTCGGCAGTAAGGACAGTACTATTCAGGAAGGAATTCCAGGATGGTATCCAATGTACCCTCTTTTTTTATTCCTGTGTGACCTTCTGCATTGAGCGTACAGGATATTAAAGTGGAACTGGACATCATACAAGGGAAGATGACCGAGTGTGCATGAGTTCCAGTTTAGAGAAGGTTAATTGTGACCCAGTGACAGTGAAGGAATGCTGATTTATTTCCAAGTCAGGATGATGAGTGGCTTGGAGGGGAACTTGTGAGGGATGATGTTCCTGTGTATCTGCTGCCCTCTTGGATGGAAATGGTTATGGGTTTGTAGGTTGCAGTCTAACGAGCCTTGTTAAGTTTCATCAGTGCATCTTGCAGATGGGACACACTACTGCTACTGATTGTTGGTGATGGAGGGGGTGGGTGCTTGTGGATGTGGTACCAGTCAAGTGGGCTGCTTTGTCCTGAATAAGGTCAAGCTTCTTGAGTGTTGTTGGAACTGCAGTCATCCAGGCAAGTGGGGAGTACTCCATCACACTCCTGACTTGTGCTTTGTAGATGATGGAGGTTTAGGGGAGTCAGGAGGTGAGTTACTCACCACAGTACTCCTAGCCTCTGACCTGCTCTTGTTGTGACTGTGTTTATGTGGTGAGTCCAGTTGAGTTTCTGCTCATTTGGTAACCCCCAAGATATTGACAGTGGTGAATTCGGTGAGGGGTTACGGTTACGGTTACGGTTAGGGTTAGAGTGTGAATGTCAAGGAGCAATGGTTAGATTGTCTCTCACTAGAAATGATTTTGGCCTGTGTAGTGTAAGTGTTACCTTCCACTTGTCAGCCCAAGTCTTGGATGTTGTCCAGATCTTGTCGCATTTAAACATAGACTACTTCAGAATCTGATGACTTGCAAATGGTGCTGAACATTGTGCAATTATTGATGAATACCCCCACTTCTGACTTTATGGTGGAGGGAAGGTCATTGATGAAGCAGCTGAAGATGGTTGGGCCTCGGATATTACCCTGAGGAACTTTTCAGAGATGCCCTGGAGCTGAGATGACTGACCTCCACGAACCACAACCAGTGCAGTTCTAGTTCCCACACCACAAGAAGGATGTGATTGCACTGGAAAGAATGCAGAAATGATTCCCCAGGCTGATGCCTGTGATGGAGAAGTTTAGCTAGGGTGGATGAAGCACTGTTTGTTTTCTTTGGAGCAGAGAAAGTTGTGGGTGGGGGCTTGATTGAGGTGTATAAGACTATGAGGGGCATGGACAGGGTGGATAGAAAGTAGCTGTTCCCCTTAGTTGAAGGGTCAAGAACAATGGGACATAAAATCCTGCCTATCATTTGGAAATTTAGAGAGAATTTTGAGGGATTTATTTTCACCCAGAGGGTGGTGGGGGTCTGGAACACATTGCCTGGGAGGATGGTTGAGGTAGGAAACCTCACAACCTTTAAAATGCACTTGGATGAGCACTTGACATGTCATAACATTCAAGGCTGTGCGTCAAGTGCTGGAAAGTACAATTAGTGCAGATAAGTCAGCACAGACATGATAGGCTGAAGGGCCTCTTCTATACTGTGTAACTAACTCCAGTGCAAATTCCTGAGATTCGAGGAATGTCCCCATAAATTGGAATGCAGCAAATGTAACTTTGTCATTCAAGAAATGAGAGAGAGGAAACGGGGAACTTGAGGTCAGTTTACTTGACGTCAGCACAGCAATAAACGTTAGCACCTGTTACGGATGTGCTAATGAGGTATAGAAAAGTCACAGTGTGATTAGGTAGAATGGACATGACTTTCTGAATAGAACTCTGGACGAAGGTAATGCGGGCTGATTTCAACACTTGAAGGTTAATTACCATCTCTTACAGTGGCCTGTCAGCCCACCATTCCTGTACTGGCTCTTTGAAGGTATTATCCAATTAGACTTACTCCCCTGCTCTTTACCCACAATCCTCTAAACTCTTCCCTTTCATGTATTTACTCAATTTCTCTCAAAGCAACACATTCCCCATCATAAATCGCTGTGATTAATAAAATATAAAATGTTCAAAATGACATGGCTGGATTATTTAATAAATGATGGGATATTCTGGTCTCTATCTTCCTCTTTGGTCCGTCTGGGCATGCTCCCCTTGGAGCAGCCAGCTCCTTGCATCACCTCTGAGCTGATTCTGGTAAACCACTTTGGAAATTCCAGGCAGATTTAGAGGTAAGTTGACCACAAGGCAGATCATTTTGAACATGGGCAAATAAATAGTGCTGGCTCTGGAGATCTTAATCTGTTTTCAATAACAAATGTGAATGATATAAGGAATTAGACCCAGATTTAATTACTGTTGCAGCAGTTCTATCAGTACCGCTGTTCCATAAGCAGTCTGAGCCCTTCCCCATTGAGGGCTGTGGAATAATGAGTTAACATTTGTGCAGATGTGTAAAATAGGTTCAGGAATAGGCCATTCAGTGCCTCATGACTACTTAATCATTCAATTAGATTTTTTAAAAATAAAACATTTTAATTCCTTTCTGGACTCAAGGCTGGTACCAGAAGGCTACTAAACTTGTTCATAGAACAAAAGCAAAGAACAGAGAACAGTACAGGCCTTTTGGCCCACAATGTTGTGCTGATGTATTATCCTCCTCTAAGGTCAAACTACTCTGCCTGCCCTAAATTGTACTATCATCTATCTGCCTATCCAAGAGTCGCTTGAATGTCCGTAATGTATTTGATTCTACTATCGCTGCTGGCAGTGCATTCCATGCACCCACCACTCTCTTGTATAAAAAAACCTACCTCTGACATCTCCCCATACCTTCCTCCAGTCAACTTAAAATTATATCAGAGATAAAAGGTACTGCAGATGCTGGAGAATCCGAGATAACAAGCATGGGGCTGGATGAACACAGCAGGTCAAGCAGCATCATAGGAGCAGGAAAACTTGACGTTTCGGGCCTAAACCCTTCATCAGAAATGATTTCTGATGAAGGG
>JAHRHZ010000159.1:6450-17731 GCA_024137785.1 Ginglymostoma cirratum | reverse complement strand
TCAAGTTTTCCTGCTCCTATGATGCTGCTTGACCTGCTGTGTTCATCCAGCCCCATGCTTGTTATCTCAACTTAAAATTATGCCTCCTTGTACTAGTCATTCCCGCCCTGGGAGAAAGTCTCTATCCACTCTATACATCATCATCTTGTACACGTCTATCAGGTCACCTCTCATCCTTTTTCAGTTCCGTGAGAAAAGCTTCCCTCAACTTTTCCTTGTAAGACCTGCCTCCAGTCCGGGCAGCATCCTGGTAATTCTCCTCTGCACCCTATTTAAAGCTTCCACATC
Organism: Ginglymostoma cirratum; assembly: GCA_024137785.1. Classification (NCBI taxonomy): domain Eukaryota; kingdom Metazoa; phylum Chordata; class Chondrichthyes; order Orectolobiformes; family Ginglymostomatidae; genus Ginglymostoma; species Ginglymostoma cirratum. The sequence continues at coordinate 17,443 of JAHRHZ010000159.1, read as the reverse complement.
CTTCCGATAATGAGGCGACCAGAACTGAACACAATATTCCAGAGATAATAAAGTGTACGGTTGGATGAACACAGCAGGCCAAGCAGCATCAGAGGAGCAGGAAGGCTGACGTTTCAGGCCTAGACCCTATTTCAGAAAATATTCCAAGTGTGGTCTAACCAGGGTTTTGTAGAGCTGCAGCATAACCTTATGGCTTTTAAACTCAATTCCCCCGTCAATGAAAGCCAACACACCATACGTCTCCTTTACAACCGTAGCAACTTTGAGGGATCTATGGACGTGGACCCTGGGATTGAGAATCCTACCATTAACCCTGTATTCTGCATTCAAATTTGACCTTCCAAAACAAGTCACTTCACATTTTTCTGGGTTGAATTCGATCTGCCACTTCTATGCCTAGCTCTGCATCCTGTCAATGTCCTGTTGCAACTTACAACAGCCCTCCACGCTGTGCACAACTCCACCAACCTTTGTATCATCGGCAAACTTACTAAACCCCCCCCCCCCCCCACTTCCACTCCCTCATCCAAGTCATTTATAAAGATCACAAAGAGCAGAGGTCCCAGAACATATCCCTGTGGAACACCACTAGTCACCAAGCTCCAGGCTGAATACTTTCCATCTACTACCACCCTCTGCCTTCTATTGGACAGCCAGTTTTGTGTCCAGACAGCCAAATCTCCTTGAATCCCATGCCTTCTTATTTTCTGAATGAGCCTACAATGGGGAACCTTATCAAATGCTTTGCTAAAATCCATATACACCACATCCACTGCTCAGCCCTCATCAATGTATTTTGTCACATCTTCAAAGAATTCAATAAGGCTTGTGAGGCATGACCTGCCCCTCACAAAGCCACGCTGACTATTTCTAATCAAACTGTGCTTTTCCAAATAATCATAAATACTATCCCTCAGAATCCTCTCCAATAATTTGCCCACTACAGAAGTAAGACTGACTGGTCTGAAAATCCCAGGATTATTCCTATTCCTTTTCTTGAACAAGGGAATAACATTTGCCACCCTCCAATCATCTGGTACTACACCAGTGGACAGTGAGGATGCAAAAATCATTGCCAAAGGGGCATCAATCTCTTCCCTCGCTTCTTGTAGTAATCTTGGGTGTATCCTGCCTGGCCCAGGAGACTTATCTATCCTCATGGTTTCAAAATTACTAGCACATCCTCCTTCCTAACATCAACCAATCTGAGCATATCAGCCTGTTTCACACTGTCCTCACAAACTACAAGGTCCCTCTCACTGGTGAATACTGAAGTAAAGTATTCATTAATGACCTCCTCCGACTCCAGACACAAGTTCCCTCCACTATCCCTGATTGGCTCTACCTTCACTCTGTCCATCCTCTTGTTCCTCACATAAGTATAGAATGCCTTGGGGTTTTCCTTAATCCTACCCACCAAGGTTTTTCTATACCCACTTTTCTTTCCTAAGTCCATTCTTCAGTTCTTTCCTGGCTACCTGTAAGCTTCCTTCTTCCTCTTGACCAGGTGTTCCACATGTCTTGTCATCCAAGGTTCCTTCATCTTACCATCCTTTCCTTGCCTCAGTGGGACAAACCTATCCTGTACTTGTAGCAACTGCTCCCTAAACAACCTCCACATTTCTGTCATGCATTTCCCTGAGAACATCTGTTTCCAATTTATGCTCTGCAGTTCCTGTCTAATAGCATTGTAATTCCCCGTCCCCCAATTAAATACTTTCCCATACTATCTGCTCCTATCCCTCTCCATGACTGTAGTAAAGGTATTGGAGTTGTGATCACTGTCACTGAAATGCTCTCCCACTGAGAGATGTAACCTGGTTCGTTGCCAAGCACCAAATCCAATATGGCCTCCCCGTAGCCGGCCTATCTACATATTGAGTCAGAAATCCTTCCTGGACACATCTGACAAAATCTGCTCCATCCAAACCATTTGCACTTAGCAGGTTCCAGTCTATATTATAGAAGTTGAAGTCACCCATGTCAACAATTTCTTCCCTCAGTCCAAAGATGTGCAGGGTAGGCGGGTTGGCTATGCTAAATTGCCCATAGTGCCCAGGGATGTTAAGATTAGATGGGTTAGACAAGGGAAATGCAGGGGTAGGGGAATGGGTCTGGGTGGGATGCTCTTCAGCAGGGTGGTGTGAACTTGTTGGGTCGAATGGCCTGTTTCAACACTGTAGGGATTTTATGATTCTAACAGCCCTATTACTTCTGCACCTTTCCAAAATCTGCGTCCGAATCTGTTCCTCAGTGTCTCTGTTGGTATTGGGTGGGGGGGGGTCTATAGAAAACTCCCAGTGAAGTGACTGCTCCTTTCCTGTTTCTGACTTCCACCCATACTGACTCAGTGGAGAAACCCTTCTCCACAACCTCCCTTTCTGAGGCTGTGGTACCATCTCTGATTAGCAATGCCACTCCCCACCTCTTTTACCTCCCTTCCTATTTCTTTTGAAACATCTGTACCCCAGAACACCCAACAACCATTCCTGCCCCTGTGTAATCCAAGTCTCTGTAATGGCCATAACATCATAGTTCCAAGTACTGATCCATGCTCTAAGTTCATCACCCTCATTCCTGACACTTCTTGTATTAAAATAGATTTACTTCAACCCATCGCACTGACTGCAACTTTGCCCTGTCAACTGCCTGTCCTTCCTCACAGACTCTCTGCATGCTGTCTCTGCCTGTACACCAGCTACCCCATCCTCTGATTCATAGTTCTGGTTCCCATTGCCCTGCCAAACTAGTTTAAACCCTCCCGAAGAGCTCTAGCAAACCTCCCGCCAGGATATTGGTGCCTCAGTAAATGTGAGATGATAATCTTTCGAAGAAGGAACAAGACACAGGAATATTTGATGAAAGGCAAGACACTAGGAAGCTCAGAAGAGCAGAGGGATCTTGGGGTGCTCATCCACAGATCCCTAAAGGTGGTCGGACAGGTTAATAGTGTAGTTAAGAAGGCATATGGGATACTTGCCTTTATCAGTAGTGTCATCGAGCCTAAGAGCAAAGAGGTTATGCTGAAGCTGTACAGAACTTAGGAGAGGCCATAGCTGAAGCACTGTGTGCAGATCTGGTCTCTGTACTATCGGAAGGTTGTGATTGCACTGGAGGGGGTGCAGAAAAATCCACCAAGATGTTGCCTGGGGTGGAGCATTTCAATGATAAAGAGAGGCTGGATAGAGTTAGGTTGTTTTCTTTAGAGTGGGGAAGTTTGAGGGGGAACCTGATTAAAATGTATAAGACTACAACAGGTGTGGGTATAAACCTGCTGTTCCCCTTACTTGAAGGGTTAAGGATAAGGGGACATAATTTTAAAATGGAAGGCAGGATGTTTAGAGAGAATTTGAGGAGCTATTTTCAGCTGGAGGATGGGAGGAAACTGGAATGCATTGGGAGGATATTTGAGACGGGAAACCTCACCACCTTTAAAAAGTACTTGGATGAGCACTTGAAATGTCACAACATTCAAGGCTGTGCGCCAAGTGCTGGAATCGTATTGTTAGATTGGCACAGACTCGATGGGCGTCTTCTATACTGTATGACTATAATTCTATGATCCTCACAGTCGATGTGAGGTCACAGTTTAAGGTGATGTGGTCGACAATTTCAGACTGAGATGAGGAGAAATATCTTCACCCCGAGAATATTGAGCCTGTGGAATTCATTACCACAGAAACTAGTTGAGGCCAAAATAATAAATGTTTTCAAGAAGGAGTTAGACATTGTTCTTAGGACTAAAGGGTTAAAGGATAGGGGGAGAAAGTGGGAACAGGATAATGAATTGGATGATCAGCCATGATCATATTGAATGGCAGAGCAAGCTTGAAGGTCTTTACTAGGAATGGATACCCCTCCCACCAGCTTCATCCACAGCTTCATCCATAGATGCCAAGCCAACAGGCAACAAAACCAGTACATACCAAAACCCGAAACAATAACCACCATACCATATGTAAAAAACACCTCAGAACTGACAGCAAGACTACTCAGACCACTAGGAATCGTGACAACACACAAACGGGCAGCCACACTAAGACAGCAACTGGCCAGGGTCAAAGACCCAATAGATACCATGGACAGGATGAAAGTGGTTTACAAGGTACCATGCGGAGATGGCACAAAACACCACATGGGACAAACAGACAGACAACTAGCAACCCGCATCCACAAACACCAGCCAGCAACTAAACAACGCAATCAGGTGTCCTTGGTTTCAATTGTATCAGAGATAAAAGGTACTGCAGATGCTGGAGAATCCGAGATAACAAGCATGGGGCTGGATGAACACAGCAGGTCAAGCAGCATCCTTGGTTTCAATTCACACAGACGAGAAAAACCACACTTTCAACTGGGACAACACTATCATCATAGGACGAGCCAAACAGAGGACAGCCAGGGAATTCTTGGACACTTGGTATTCATCTGTGGACTCCATCAACAAACACATGGAATTAGACCAGATATACCGATCATTACAACACACAGCCAGAACCGGCACCTACCAGAAGCAGCAAAAACCAGACCATATAAATTCAAACCAGCACAGGACAACAGTGCTTCACAGGAGGCTCCACAGCACTGAGGATGTCACCTAGTAAGGGGACAAAACATTTATCAAACACCCCAGCTCGGTGAACACACCGACATCTACTGTTACACTGTGGTAGATAAATAAACCTCTTTGTTTACTATTTGTTAAAGGGTAAGTTTGCTGGTAATCAGAAGAGTTTTTTTTATGATGAAACCTGGGGTGAATTGCTTTTGTCCTGATAAGCAGTCAGTCAGGGAACTTGACCTGGTGGTTTACATGAGATGATCCGCATTTGTGGAATAGTGGGGCTCAATAATGGATGCACTCCTCCCATTTAATTCTGAATACTGAGAAAAAAATATGCTTTAAGATCATAGGACATAGGAGCAGAAATAGCCCATTCAGCTCATTTGAGTTTGCTCTGCCATTCAATGAGATCATTTCTAATCTGATAACCCTCTTAATTCCCTTACTGATTAAAAAATCTGCCATCCTTGTATATACTTCATGACCCAGCCTTGACAACTCTCTGAGGTAAAGAATCCCAAAGATTCAGTATCTTCATCTCTATCTTAAATGGGCAACCCCTTATTCTGAGATTAAACCCTCTGGCCCTGGACTTCCCACATTACCCTGTCAAGTCCTCTAAGAGTCTTGTATGTTTTAATAAGGCCACCTCTCATTCTTCAATAAGTCCAGACTCGATCTATTTAGCCTTTCCTCGTAAGGCATTCCCTCATACTTGGGATCAGTTGAGTGAACCTTCTCTGGACTGCTTCTATTGTAGGTATATCTTTCATTAGATAAGGAGACAAAAACTGTTCACAGTATTCCAGCTGTGATCTGACTGGTTCCTTGTATAGTTTTAGCAAAGCTCCCTACTTTTATACATGATTCACTTCTAAATAAAGGCTAACATTTCATTTGCCTTCCTGATTACCACTGAAGGTGTGTGTCAGCTTGTTACACTAACTTTTTGTAGCCCCCTGAATATTTAGTTTATGAATGTTTAAAATGCTATTAGTGTCAGAAGTCACACAAATCCAGGTTATAGTCCAACAGGTTTATCTGAAATCACAAGCTTTCGGAACGCTGCTCCTTCGCCAGGTGACTTTACCTGATGAAGGAGCAGCGCTCCAAAAACTTATGATTTCAAATAAACCTGTTGGACTATAACCTGGTGTCATGTGATTTCTGACTTTTTCCACCCCAATCCAACACCAGCATTTCCACATCATTGCTACCTTCTACTTTGCAGACCAAAGCAAATATTTTATTCAACTCCTCTGCCACTTCCTGGATCCCTGTTATTAATTTCCCCAGCCTCAGTCTCAAAGGAGCTTATGTTCATTTTGGCCTCTAATTTCCATTTTTATATATTTGAAGAAGCCCTTGTTGTCTGCCTTGATATTACTTACAAATTTAACCTCATTAGTTATCTTCTCCTTGCTTCTTTTGGTCATCTTTTCTTGGTTTTTAAAACTTCCCTCCTCTGGCTTACTACTGATCTTTGCCACATTGTATGTTTTTTTCTTTCAATTTGATATAATTCTTAACTTCCCTCATTAACCATGATTTGTTATTCACTTCCTAGAATCCTTTTTCCTCACAGTGGTATATCTTTGTTATGAGTCAAGAACTGTGCCATTTTCCTCCTTTTATATTAAACTCCTTTTTCATTCCACTCCAGTTAACTCTGCCCTCATTTCTTTGTAATTACCCATATTTCTGTTTAACACATTTGTTTCTGACATAAGTTTCTCCATTTCAAACTAAATACTAAATTCTACCATGTTATGGTCACTGTTTCCTAGCAGATGTTTTATTCTACATCATTTATTAAGCCTGCCTCATTACACATCACCAGATGCAAAACACCCTGATCCCTGGTTGGCTCCACAGCATGTTATTCGAGGAAACTGTCCTGAATACACTTTATGAATTTGTCCCAGTTGCTACTTCTGCCAAACTGACTATCCTAATCTACATGAAGATTAAAGTCACCCATGATAACGCACTGCCTTTAGTGCATGCTGTCATTAACTCCTGATTTACTCTTTGACCCACCCTATACTTAGTGTTAGGGGGTCTATAGACTACTCCTGCCAAAGTTCCACTGACAACAATTTGGGGTTGGCAGTCAGAGCTGCAGTGTGGTACAAGCGTGTGCTGGATGCGACATGTGTTACTGCTCAGGGCTCTGTCACTGCAGAAAGAACAAACACTGTGTTTGTATCAACAGAATAGTTGACAGCCATTCGCTGGTTCATTCATCAGGGAAATGCCCTGAAAAATCAGTGTCATTATACTCAGTTTAAAATTTAAACAACACCTGGTAGTTAACTGTCAATCATCATTAACGGCTACATTCTCCATCATAATACCTGTACCAGAGGCCACTTCCCAACTAGTCAGCATTCTTCTTTCAAACAGCATTACTCTGGTTTTCCCTTTAAATTGCTATTCTTGTGAATTGTCCTGATGAATGCAAGATGAAAAGCTTTGACAAAATGTGTTATTTTTTAATGATACTCAAGTCCTGTCATCAGGAACTCCACGTGGATTAAGATTGTGGGTGTGAGCAGTACTTGACTGATTCATGGCAATGCTTGATGATTGGTTTGTAAGTTCAAGAAAACAGTCACTGAACCAAAGGGTATTCTGAAGAGGAAAGAACTTAACTAAGTTTATGAGACAGTCATTAGAGAGGCAGTGAATTCTGAAAGTTTTGTTTTTTCCATAATCTGAACTCCCATTGATTCCTAGCTGCCTGTCTCTCCTGAATGAAAATGAGACTCAGTATTGTCAATGGAACTTTGATGGATCTGGATGGGAATACCAGGTGATGGCTGGTCCTGTCTTCATCTTCGTTTTCACCTTCACAGGTCAGTACCTCAATAAAACAAATCAAACTTGTCAGATTTGTTGATTCTGGCCATCTGGTGGGCAGCCCAGCCTATCCTCACCTTGTCCAGGTCTCCTGTTAGTTGTCAGTGAGCAGGAACCTCATTCTCCTCTGGCCGTTAAGGTCAGGTTTGGATTGTGCTGTGAATTCACACCACACACCGATTGGGAAACCAGAGATTCTCCGTTGGTTCAAATCTTCGCTTCAGCTCGTGCTGCAATGTCTTTATGCTCTCATTCTGTGTTTTTATCCCAGGGATTTTCATTGGATTTGTGGCAGATTCTGTCAATCGGAAGAATTTCCTGTCTGCCAGCCTCTTCCTCTGGAGCCTTATGACATTGCTGATGGGTTTTGCCAAGCATTACTGGCACCTGGTGATTCTGCGCTTTGGCCAAGGGATCAGGTGATGACTGTGCCCTCCACGTTCTCATACCCTCACCGAGTGTGCCTCCCTGTCCCTGTCCCTGTCCCCACTACTGTGCCCCTTCCCCATCCCTGCCCCTGTTACTGTGGCTCCTGGGTGTAATTGAGTTATCTGAGGGTGAGGGTTAAGATGAGGGTGGAGGTGGAGTATTCTGGAGGGTGAGGGTGAGGGGGGAGTTGTCTGAGGGTGAGGGTGGGGGGCAGTTGCCTTGAGGGTGAGGGTGAGGGGGGAGTTGTCTGAGGGTGAGGGGTGGAGGAGTTGTCTCACCTTAAAACCTGTGGCTATTGAGTAGGTTCTGGTCTAACCTAACAGTCTTGGAGAGACTGCGGAGGAGAGTTACAGGAATGGGTTCAGGGATGAGGGACTGAAGGGAATGTGGAAAGACTGGAGACTCTGGGATTGTCCCTCCTGGTGCAGGTTAAGGGGAGATTTAATCAAGGTGTTCAAAATCAAGGTAGGGTTTGATTGAGTCAATGAGGAGAAACTGTTTCAAGGGGCAGGAGGGTCAGTGACCAAAGGGACAGCAATTTGAAGGGAATTGAGGAAAAGAACGAGAGCGGGAGAGGAGGACAATGTTTTTGATGCTGGGAGTTGTTGCGATCTGGACCACGCTGCCTGAGAGGGTGATAGGGAGCAGGTACTTTCACGAAGGCGAGCACTGGTTAAAAGTTTAAAGGGGAAAGAATTGTGGGCAAATGTGGATGAGATTGATTGGATGGGTCTTTCAAAGAGCTGGCACAGGGACAGCGGGCTGAATGGCCTCTTGCGGTGCTGGAAGATTCAGGGAGATTGTGGAGAATTGACGTTTGCTGTTTGATGATCTGTTTCACAGTGAGGCCGGGTGCACTCCATTTGCTGTCAGTCTGATTGTGGATTATTTCCCAAAGGAGTCACGAGGTTCAGCAATGGGTTTCTATAACTGGGGCATCTACGCTGGCTATAGCCTCTCATACGCTATCGGCAACTATGTCACCAGGGCCAACATCCTGGGGCAGGTAAGCTTCGAGTCTGATCCCACCAGCACCATCAGAACCAGCATCTGTGGCTGGAACACCTGCTGTTATGGCTGGGAGAGAGTTAGACTTAGGCCTCACCATCAAACACAGCCTCTTGGTGAGTGGACCTCAGAGCACAGAATCACAAAGGCACAGTCCTCCAGAGGAGTGACACAGCTGAAAATATGTTTCAAAAATAAGATCCCACTCTTCGCAGCCCTCCGTAGGAGTGAGTATGGGAAATAGCAGTAGGAGTAGGCCATGTGGCCCCTCAAGCCTGTTTTACCATCAACTTGATCATCACAAATCTCAACACCATTTTACCACACTATCCCCCAATCCCCTGATCTCTAATATCCACAAAACAAATATCTCAAAGAAATAAAGTCATGGAAAGCACATAATGTCACAGCCTAAAAACAAATGCTGCATCTTGATATATTAAACTGGAAATAATTTACCAAAATTCAAAAACCAATTCAAACAAATCCTTTTGTAGTTGTCTCGCACTGTCAGAAACTTGCTCATTACGATCCACAGTTCATCTTAAAAATGTATCAATCTAATCTGGGACCTGATATAAAGATGATTGATATACCGTTCTCTCAAATGCATTCGGAAAAGTAACAACCTAGTACTGCCGCAACAGTCAGGGTTGGGGGGTCAGGTGAGAGAAGGAGAGGAAGAACTCAGTGTAAAAGATCCCAGATTCACTGGTCACAGGAAGAGCAGGGAACATTCCCACCCCCTCCCCCTCTCCAGTATTACCATGTTCTGTGGCAAATATTCACCCCTCAGCCAGCAACAAAGAAACAGGTGATCAAGTGATCATAAAATAATCTGTTTATGGGATCTTGCTGTACTCAAATTAGCTGCCCACATTTCCTACATTGCAACAGTCACCACAAGTCAGAAGGAACTCTATTGGCTGTAAAGCAATTAAAGATGCTCTGTGATTGGATATTGTATTGGGCAGGAGCTTCAGGATGGAGTCACAGTAATAGAGCTGCACAGCATGGAAACAGACCCTTTGGTCCAATTTGTCCATGCTGACCAGATATCCTAAATTAACTTAGTCCCGTATGCCAGTATTTGGCCTGTATCCCTCTTAAACTCTTCCTATCCATATCCCGACCCCAGATGCCTTTTAAATGTTGTAATTGTAGTGGCCTCCACCACTTCCTCTGGCAGGAGATGGATGAGCAGGAAGCTGCTGTTGTTAACTCACCAGGACCTCCCCCTGGCTTGATGGGGTCACCATTAGCTTGTAGTGATTGTAATGATGTCAGCCAGGTAGACCTTGTAGAAAATGAGTTCCTTTACTGGGGCTGTTAACCTGGCTCAATCAGGGAGCCCTGGCTGACAGATACAAACCAGAATGTCAGACATCCTGCTGACTCTGAGGGAGAAGGGTCTAGGCCCAATACGTCAGCTTTCCTGCTCCTCTGAAGCTGCTTGGCCTGCTGCGTTCATCCAGCTCTACACCTTGTTATCTCTGAGGGAGCTATGTCAGTGTGAAGGACTCTCCACGTGTAAATACAGGGTGACTTGGTGATGAGATACTGGCCTCTGTGGAGTTATTTCAAACCCAAGTCCAATCTAACCACCATGAGGGAAGAGAAACTAACTTAGGGCTAAATAAAGATTTAGAGAGAGAAGTTTGTATTCCACGAGTGGGGATTTTCTAATGATGGAGAGGGACTTTCTCATACTTTGTTTTCCCTCAGGGTTGGAGATGGTCATTTATTGTCAGTGCCATCCCAGGGTTTATTGTCAGTGCGACCGTGCTGCTCAGTGTTCGTGAATTGCCGAAGGAGAAGGGAAACACCGAGGTGACACCCAGAGACACCCTCAAACTGAGCATTGGACAGAAAATACTGCACGGTCTGAGGCCATTCATCACACCCTCTCTCCTGTTCCTATGTATCGCTGGGTCAGTCAGAAATGCAGGTAATTAAGAGGCACAGAGAGATCAGCATTTAAATAGCACCTACACTGCCTTGTTACAACAGGCTTGAGGGAAGTTAAAATGCTTCACATAGCCTTGAGAAATTCAAGCGTAAACAATCTAACCCTTTAATATCCCACCCAGTCTAATCCCACTCTCCCCCTCACTCCCCACTCCCTTTAAT
>JAHRHZ010000158.1:1309452-1339002 GCA_024137785.1 Ginglymostoma cirratum | reverse complement strand
AGCCTGTTGATGTAGCAAAGCAGGAGGTGGTTATTAAGCCCCTGGATTCTGTTGTATAATTGAATAAGACCGGATTGTGGCTTCAACTCCACTCCCCGATGCACCCATCATGTGCCTGGATATCCTTACATTTTGATCAGGGAACTGACAGTATGAGATTTGAATGCAGTCAGTGACCCAACCTCCACTGTCCTCTTGAGGGAGGCAGTGGGGGAGAGTCTTCTAACGACTGATGACCATCCAAGAGAAAAATTTCTTCCTGTTTGCCATCTTTAGTGGGAAACCCCTTATCCTGAAACTATGACCCCTAATTCTGGATTACCCCATGAGAGTATAAATTGTCTCAGTATCCACTGTGTCAGGCTGTCCCAGGATCCGAGGATCATCTCACATTTGCCTAAACTCTGAATGTCAGCCTAACCTGTTCAGTTTGGGACTGGTTGGTCTGTGATTGGATGAATCAGCTGTCTCCCCACTTTGTGCCTTTGTTACTGAGCTTAGGTCCTCACGTCTGAGCCTCCACCTCAGTGTCTCAATTTCATCTTCACATTTTTACCCCAATCTTGGGATCTCAGCCACCCAATCCTTTCTGGACTGAGCTCTAGTGGGAGCTGTGAGATGAGCATTGTTGCATTCTGTTTCTCAAAAGAGTTGTATGATGAATGCTCACGGCCACATGTTAAGTGGGTGTTTGTGGCCTGAAGTCCATTGCTGAATCTTTTTCTCTGATTTGGGTGATAATCTATAGTGTTGAGGTTGAGTTTATAGAAAACATACATCCTGTGGGAGTGCTGCACTGTCCCACTACACAGGCAGGAAATCCCCTCTGATAATCTGAGCCGCACCACACAAGTGGCTGCGTTATTTTTATACAGTCTCTTAGACACTGATTAGCCCAAGCTCTGTCTTTCTTCCCGAATCCTTCAGTCCAGCATTTAAATTGGGGTGAGCCTCTTAATTTTCTGTCAGTTGGAGAAGAGGTAGTCGCTAACCAGCTGATGTGAGTTTCTGCTTCATATCAGAGGTATGTTCATATTTGTCTCTCAGTCAGTCCCCTGCCTTTGATTTCTGTCTTGTACATGCTCAAATTAAAAAAAAACTTGTTGATTCAATGTAGGTGTCACTGGCTGAGGCAGCAATTATTGCCCCACTTTAATTGTCCTAGTGAAGTTAGTGATGATGATACTGTAGCCCAGTGGGTAACAAATTCCAAAGATTTGCCACCCACTGAGTGAAGAAATTTCTCCTTTTCTCAATCCTAAATACCCACCAGCCTGCTATCCTGAAGCTGAGTCTGCTGTTTTAGACACACCAGCCAGGGAAACATTCAGTCCACGTCCATCCTGTCACAACACCTCAATGCCTTGCAGTAAGATGTCCTTACTCCTGAACTCAAATTTCCTTATGGTAAAGGCCAAAATGCCACTTGCCTTTCTAATGGCCTGCTGGACCCACATGTGAACAAAGACACCCTGGTCCATTTGGACACCTGCACTTCCCAACCTCTCACCTTTTAAGAAATATCCTCCCTTGTTGTCTTTTACACCAAAGTGGATAACTTCACATACTCACATTATATTCATTTACTGTGTTCTTGCCCACTCAGTTACCTGTTTAAGTTCTCTTGAAGCCTCCTTGCACCCTCCTCACCACTTATATTCCCAGCCAGCTAAGTGTCATCAGTGAATATGGAAATGTGACAATTGCTCCCCACATCAAAATCATTGATTCAGGTTATGGCTGTAGCACTGACCTCCTGTGGAACCCACTAGCAGCAGCCTGTCATCCCGAGAAGGACCTGTTTCTCTGCTTTCTGTCCACTAACCAGTTCTCCAACCATACCGGTATATTCCCCCCATCCCATGCGTTGTAATTTATTTACTAACCTCCTGTTTGAAAGTTCTCACACATCACATCTGCTGGTTCCCTTTCTCTGTTACGAGTAACATTAAAAAAATCTCTTAGCAAGTTTGTCAAACAGGATTTCCCTTTTTAAATCCATGTTCATTCTGCTCATTTTTACCATTTTTTCTCTGATAAATTATCACATCCTTCAAAACAGATTTTAATATTTCCCTTCTTCTGATGTCAAACTAATACCTCTATCTCCCTCACTTCTTAAATAGTGGGATTACATTAGCTACTTCCTGGTTCGCAGGAACCTTTTCCAGAATAGATAGCTTTGAAAGATAACCACCAATGTATCCACAGTCTCTATTGTCACCTCTAGATCCTTCAGGGTCTAGGCCCAAAATGTCAGCCTTCCTGCTCCTCTGATGCAGCTTGGCCTGCTGTGCTCATCCAGCTCTACACCTTGTTATCTCAGATTCTCCAGCATCTGCAGTTCCTGCTATCTCTGTTTAGTTTCTCTGCTATTCCCGTGTTCACCACAGTAAATGCTCTTGTATCACACCTGGAGTGGGCACACATTTGTTATAGCTAATTTTTATTTTCATATATCTAAAGAAACTTTGCTAATCTGTCTTTGTCTTTTGTTATCTTGCATTAACATTCTTTATCCCCTTTCTTAATCAGTTTTTTGGACCTCATTTCTTGGGTTCTAAATTACCTCCAGCCCTCACCCTCATCTCTTGTTCTGGCATTCTTATTGTTCATTTTCTTTGATTATATGCATGACTTTTTGCTAACCACAGTTGATTCACCTTTGCCTTTGTGGGTTTGTGCCTTGGATGAATCTACATCTGTTTCAGAGCGTGAAATATTTCCTCAAATACTAGCCATTGTTTGTCAACCATCAAATCTTTTAGAATTTCCCAATCCACCATAGTCAGTTTCCACTATATCTTCATAACTTCATTTCTGCACATTTAAGACCTTGGTTTCAGAATTAAAACTTAGTGCAACATTCCACCATATTATGGTTACTATTTCCCAAAGGCTTCTTTTGAGCAATGTTGTTAATTGGCCACTATCATTACATGATCCTTTTCTGGCTCCTAAACACACCGCTCCAGAAATCTATCTCGTACACACTCTTGGAATTCATCCTCCACAATCTGAAGTTGACCATTATTATTGAAGGACCCTCTTTACATTGTCTCGAATTTTCATCCTGTACTGTGCCTAACATTATTATTACAGTTTGGCCTGTAAACAACTTCCCACTCGTGTTTGCTGCCCCTGGTGTTTCCTGGCTCTACCCAAACTGATTCTAAATCTTGATCCCTAAATCTAATTAGATTTAAACAATTAGCAGATCTCATTCCTTGTTAAGAGTGCTAATCCACCTCCTTTCTGCCTATCCCACTTCTCAATGTCATGCAGCCATATCCCTAATGACAGTTAAATTATACCCATTTATTTGAACATTTGATTCATCAACCTTTTTTTGTGAACCTTACGTAGGTTCAGATAGAGGGTTACATGCTGCGTTTTTTAACATTATGGTGTATGATCCTGTTTGATGTTTGGCTGTGCTTTGTCTGCTCTCAGTTTTTGGTTTCTACTTTTCTCCTGCCTTTTAGCATTAGTGCATCTTTCAAATCTGAGTGTCCCTCTGCTTATCTGGTTTAAACCTTCCCTAACAGACTAATGAGTCTCCATGTGAGGATGTTAGTCCTGATTCCGCTAAAATGTAATCCTTGTAACAAAAACAAAGTTGCTGGAAAAGCTCAGCAGCTCTGGCAGCACCTGTGAAGGAAAACACAGAGTTAATGTTTCGGGTCGGGTGACCCTTCCTCAGAAATGTTAACTCTGTTTTTTTCCTTCACAGATGCTGCCAGAGCTGCTGAGCTTTTCCAGCAACTTTGTTTTTGTTCCTGATTTACAGCATCCGCAGTTCTTTCGGTTTTTATGTAATCCGTATATTTTGTCCTAGCCGCACCACCTGCCTTAGAAATCTGTGGCTTCCCTCCCATGTTAGTTTTCCAGCCACATGTTCAATCACTAATTCTCCTGTTTCAATGTTCACCAGTATGTGGGTTTGGGAGTAATCCTGACATTATTGCTTTGGAGCTCCTGCATTTCAATCTCTTTCTAGCTTTCTGAAACCTGCTTTTAGGACCTCATCCCCCTTTCTACCTAAGTCATTGTTACCAATGTAGAGCATGACCTCTGGTTGCACACCTTTCTCCAGAAGAATCTTCTATAGCAGCTCTGTGACCTGGCACAAAGGACGCAACATATCATCCAGGAATCATATCTCCAACCACAGAAATGCCTGTCTATTCCTCAAACTTAACAAGTTCCCCATCATGATTGGTGTACTGCTCGCAAACAAAGCTTTTCACTGTACTTAAGTATACGTGACAATAAATCAAATCAACCACCTCCTCTTTCTGTCTTATTTCTGAGCTGCCTGTGGTGCCAAAGCCTGATTCTGGCTTGGCTCCAGGCCCTTGCCAATACTTAAACCAGAAAACCGATGAGTGAGTGAGACCCCTCTGCTACCTGCCAGCTTCTCTTGTACTGTCTGGCAGTCTTCCATTCTTTCTGCCTCCATTCTCCATCTCCATCTCCACCTCCCTAACCTGTTTTTCCTCTCACCCCAAGCCACACCCCCATCCCCTATCTACTAACATCATCCCGCCCCCTTGACCTGTCCGTCCTCCCTGGACTGACCTATCTCCTCCCTACCCTCCTACCTACACTCACCTTTACTGGCTCCATCCCCACCTCTTCGACTTGTCTGCCTCCTCTCCACCTATCCTCTCCTCTATCCATCCTCTATCCGCCTCCCCCTCTCTATTTATTTCAGAACCCTCTTCCCCTCCCCCATTTCTGATGAAGGGTTTAGGCCCGAAACGTCAAGTTTTCCTGCTTCTATGATGCTGCTTGACCTGCTGTGTTCATCCAGCCCCATGCTTGTTCTCAGGGTGTGCTAACCATGTAGTTCCCAGCCTCATAGATGCACCATTGTGACTTCAGCTGCTGTTTGAGCTTCACAAACCCTGAGCTCCAGTTCAGGAACCAGCTACTCTTCCTGCACATGAGATTCTCTTGGTCACAGTAGAATTCACGACTTTCCACTTTCAACAGGACACATTCTACACGACTGAGCTGTCCTGCCATGCCTTAACGGTATTCGTGTTAAGTTTATTTAACTTTTGTTTATTTAGTAATTTAGTTTTATTTGTCCTTAAATTAATAAACCTTATTATTAAGAAAATGTTCTTAGTACCAATAAATCTCTCCCACTCAGTCTCCCACTTGCTGTAACTAGCTCATGCTCACTCTCCAGCTTGCGCGCTCCCTCTCTTCCCCCCCCCCCCCCCAATTTCTTTGTCTTTCCTATGCTCTATCTTTTGGTATGACTCACTGTTCGTCTCATTCTATGTTTCATACAGTCACCTCACAGTTGAGAGTGATGTCTGAGAGATCACATCAGGGTTTTGGTTCTGAACCCAGGAAATGCAGAAACAACTGAAGATTTTTTTTTGTTTCCTTTGTAAAGCTACAGTTTTCACAGTGAATGTGCTCCTGTCAGCTGTCTGTTTTCATCCATTCATATCTGAGGGAATCTACAGCACGTGCTGCCAGAAGCACCCTCGCTTATAGTCTGCGCGCTTTCTCACTGTGTGGTGGGTGGGCCGTTACATCCTAGACCCTGTCACTATGCCAAGCTGCTGCCTGTGGTGCTGTAGCAGTCCATCAACAAAGGATCTATTAGTTAATTAGATCGAGGGATTTTGATTGAAAAAGTCTGGAGAAATCGTTTCCTCTGTCAATCAGGTCAGTAACCATTGATCAGAGATGCCATGTAATTGACAAAAGAGCTAGAGAGAACTGAGAAATTGTTTTTCCTAGGTAATGAGATCTGAAATGCACTACCTGAAAGGTATCAACTATGAAAAGTCAGTTACACATATACTTGAGCTGTAATCTCCAGTGTTATGCTGAAAAAGCCAAAGACTAATGAGACTAATTTAAACAGATCTCACTGAGCAGTGCAAATGTGATGGTCTTCTGCTTACTGCGATTCTGTGATGGTCCCTTTCTGTTTCTGTCGGTTCATGATAGTCCAGAGGCACGAGAACTGAGATAGACAGAGTCCTGTCTACCTTCAATTACTGGGAGAGGAGCAGTGTGAGGGGGCCACTCACTGGTCACTGTGCACCCCGGCGAGGGTCAGTGTGTGTGGGAGCCGTGCCCCGGCGAGGGCTTACTGTTAGATGGGAACACAAGGGAATTCTCTGATAGAGGTTGACCTTTGGGAATGAAGCTTCAAGTCAGGTAAATGCTTGAATCGAGACAATCTCAGGCAATGGTCTGTTTTCCCCAGAAAATCTGCAATGTATCAGTGCTTTAATTTAATGCTACCTGTACAATCATAAGAGATTGAAACAGGCTCTTCAGTCTTCCGAGCCTGCTGCACCAGCCAGTAAGATCGTGGCTCACGAGATTGTGGCCTCGACCCTGCATTCCTGCAGCACTGCCATGACCCACAACTGCTTCTTCAATCACAAATCATTGAAGGCTGAGTAGGTTAAGGAGTCAGCCTCCACCAACACTGGATCCTTTGGGAGGAGGAATTTCCCTGAAACTCCATCTCAATGCCATAGAGGTGTACAGCCCAGAGAAAGGCCCTTTAGCTGATCAAGTCTGTGTCAGTCAAAAGGACCAGCTGCAGGGCTCACTACTTCGACCTCAAGGGCAGCTAGGGACAGGCAGTAAATGCTGGCCTAGCCAGTGACCCTCACAGCCCCCAAATGTATGATAAGGAAAGAGTTTGCCTTTTTTTCTAACAAATTCACGTTTTCCATCTGCTGTGTTCTGGTCCATTCACTTACCTTGTCCCAAGTCTGCTTGAAGCCTTTTTGAATTTTTGTTACACTTTACTCTGCCACCCATTTTGGTGTCAATTTTACAATTGGTTTCCACATCCAAATTGTTGACCTAGATTGTGAACAGTTGTGGTCCCAGTACTGACCCCTGCAGCATCCCACTGGAAACAGCCCGACTTCCTCAGAATGACCTGTGTATATCTACACTCTACCCCTTGTCTATTGGCAAATTCTCAATCCATGCTCATACATTGTCCCCAGTCCCATGTTTCTGAATTTTATTTACTAACCTCCTGTGTGGAACCTTCTACAAAGCCTACTGCAATCCAAGTCTATCGCATCCACAGGCTCTGCTTTGTGGTCCACTTAATATCATTATTGTAGGTGGACCAAGTAGATTTAAGGCGGGAGTTTGGTTGTGGTTATGGGATGAGTGTCTGAGCTGTGTTTAACTTTGTCCTTGCTAACATGCCCCCTGGGGCCTAGGCTTCAACTTTTGCTGGACCGATAAGGTGAGAGTCTGCCCTAAACTGGCAACAGCTTCTGAGATTCACTCTGGTTCCAGCTTCTAAGGCCGTTTGCATTGCTGAAAGGTCTGACCCAGCTGTGGCTAGTGGAAAGTATGTGACTGTGACACTGGGACCTACAGCTCTGTAGCTCAATTGGAACGAGTATGTGCTGTGCTTTTGGATAATATCATAGAAACAAGGGGAAGCCCTTCACCTGCTTGAACCTGCTACTTTGGAACAGGAGGAGGCCTGTTAGATTGTCCTGCCATTTAATTGCATCGTGGATGTTCAGTATCTCAACTCTATTCACCCACTTTGGCTCCATGTCTGTCAGGATGGGCAGTAAATTTTAGTCCAGCCAGCGACGCCCATATCCCGTGAGTGAATGTGAAAGATAGGGCCAAGGGAAATATCTTCACTCACCTCTCAGATCTGATTTTAGAGGTGGCTATGGATGTGAGGCTTACTGTGCCTGTTCAGCAGTGTCAGTGTAAAAGACTGCTGGGATCGTTATGAGCAAGATTGCTGCCTCCATAACCACCTGATAAGATCTCCCTTTATCAAACTGTATGTGAAGGATTAACAGTCAACACAGTGTGGAGTTGGAGGAACGCAGCAAGTCAGGTAGCATCAGAGGAGCAGGAAAGTTGTGTTTCAGTTTGGGATGTTTCAGGGATCAGTAGCAGTTGCAGTTTGTCCTGAAGTTGGAATGGGTGTTCCCAAGTTCCAGAATGGGGTGTTTTTAAATGTGATTTCAGAGATTGTACAGGTTCAGCTGGAGAGTGAGAGGCAGTTGAACAGTGGGAGGAGGTCTGCCTTTTGGTGAAAGTCACTAGTTGATGTGGTATAACCTGTTTGGCTTGTTCTCACTTCCCAGCCATCTGTGTTCACTGGATGCCTGGTGGAAGCTGTGATTCTGGTCCCAGAAACTGCACTCAGTACCGTGAAGTAATGCAGTGCTTATTACTCCCAATGATTCAGAGAACTGGGATAATATTCCAGAGGACGTGAGTTCACAGCTCACCATATAGAAGGAAAATTTATTTTTAAAATGCAGTGAAATAAGTTGTCACACAGCACCAGAATTGTGTGTTTCGGTAGCTTGTTTGACACAGTAAAACCTCCCACAGCACTGCACAGGAGTGTTTGCAAACAGATTTGACACCAAGTTGCATTTGGGGCAGATCACCCAGCCTTTGGTTAAAGAGTTTGATTTTAACGAATGAGAAGGCTTAAAGAGGGGATTTGAGAGCTCTGCCAGGCAGCTGAAGGCTTGGCCAACTATGAAGATGTGATTAAAAACAGGGTTGTGCAAGAGGCCAGAATTAGGGAGTGCGGAGATACCAGAGCCTGTGGGACTGCCGGAACTTAGAGGGCGAATTGCAAATAAGCAGGTTTTTTTTTTTATTCATTCATAGGACAAAGGTATCTCTGGTTGACCCAGCATTTGTTGTCATTCCTAATTGCCCAGAGGACAGTTAAAAATCAACCGCATTGCTGTGGATCTGGAAGTTACATGTAGGCCAGAGCAGGTAAGGACAGCAGATTTCCTTCTCTGAAGGATCTTAATGAATCAGAGGGGACTTTATGACAATCAACAGTGGTTTCATGGTTGCCGTTAGGCCAGCTTTTCAGTTATTGATTTCAAGTTTCACCATTTACCACAGGATTCAAACCCATGTTCCCAGAACATTAGCATTGGGTACTGGATTACTAGACCCATTACGTTACCACGACACCAGCCTCTCTTTGAGCATTTTAAAATCAAGCTGGCCCTTAACTGGAAGCTGTTGTGAACATATGGGGAATGAATGGGATTTGAAGTGAGCTAAGACACAGTCAGCAGAACTTAGCAAGGGAGGGATATGGGATCCCGGCAGGAGCACTTTGGAACAGGTAACAAGGATATGGATGAAGACTTCAGCACAGGAGAGAAGGCAGGTACTGGTGCTGTTATCCAGGTGGAAATACACTGTCTGCTGAATAGTGAATGAGCTGATTGTGGGGCCAGCAATGTTACCAAGGTTGTGAATGGTTCGGTTTAGTCTCCGACAGATGCCAGGGAAAAGGATGGCATCTGTTGATGGAAAATGCAGAATGTCATGTAAACTGAATTTCTGCTTATTTACTACAGGATGTTATCACTGGAATGTGGGCATCAATGTTAAAGCCAGTATTTGTTGCCCCTCCTAACTTTAACCAGAAGCACCTCCCCTGAGATCCCTAGCAGCATTTCCTCTAATTTTGTTTCCGGCTACACAGGCCTCCAAGGTCTGTGCGTGGCAGTGCTTTCTGGAACTGGAAATCAATTCAAAGATTGGTGTGCTGACGCTGATCACTGTGCAGTGAACCTTGCAATGGCTGTGCAAATGCAGCTTCGAGGAACATTAATCCCCAGCATGATGGATGCCAGCAATTCTACTAAAGACATGTACCCCAGAACTAATGACTCCCCTAGATCATCTGTTCCAGTACAGTTACAAAACAGGTATCTGCCTGAAATTGTGGGAAATTGCCCAGGTATGCCCTCTGCATGAAGAGCAGGCAAAATGTGCCTTGGCCAATTACCACCCCATTATCAGTCCACCCATGATTATCAGTAATGCAACGGAGGGTATCTCAGCTGTGCTATCAAGCAGCACTTACTCATCAACAACCTGCTCTCTGACACTTCGTTTGGATTCCACAAGAGCCACTGAACTCCTGACCTCATTACAGCCTTGGTCAAACGTTGACAAGAGTTGAACCCAAGAGGTGAGGTGAGAGTAGGTGCCCTTAACACCAAGGCAGCATTTGACTGTGTGTGGCATGCAGGAGCCCTATCAAAACTGGAGTCAGTGGGTATTATGGGGAAAACTCTTTGCTGATTGGAGACACAGCTGGTACAGAGGAAGATGATTTTGGTTCTTGGACGTCAGTCATCTCCACTTCAGAACATATCAACAGCAGTCCCTCAGGTAGACTCCCAGGCCTGAACCATTTTCACCTGCTTTATCAATGACCTTTTCCCCCTTCTTGGGGATGTTTACATAATGTTCAGCACTGTTCACAACTCCTTAGATACTAAAACAGTCTCTGTCCAAATGCAGCAGGACCTGGGCAGTATCCAGGCTTGGACTGACCAGTGGTAAATAACATCAGTGCCGTGCAAGTATCAAGCAATGACCGTCTCCAACAAGAGAGAATCTAACCATCGCCTCTTGACATTCAGTGGCAGTACCATCACTGAGCCCCCCAGTAACAACAGCCTGGAGATTACCAGACACTGAATTAGAATTGCTGTCTAAGCACTGTGGCTACAACAGCAGTTTGGAGTCTGGGAATCCTGTGGCGAGTTATTCAATTCCTATTCCCCCATAGTGTGTCCACCATCTAAAAGACACAGTCATGGAGTGTGATGGAATACTCACAACAAGACACTCGGCACCATCCACCTGATTGGTCCCTCATCTAACACTTTAGACATTCACTCTCTCCACCACAAATGCAGTCACAGCAATGTGTACCATTTCCTTGATACACTGCAATGACTCACCAAGGCTGCTTCGACAGAACCTTCCAAAGCCATGACTGCTACCACCTAGAAGACCAAGGGCAGACCGTACGTGGGAAATTTACAGGCTGTGAGTCTCGTCAGGGTCACACAGCAGCCTGCCGTGGAACTTTTTCACCATTCCGTTACTGTCTGCGTCAGAATCCCTCAGCAGTATGGGCATGGCTACGCCACATGGACTGCAGCTCAACACCGGCTTCTCAAGTGCAGTTAGGGAGAGACAAGAAATGCTGCCCTAATCCGATCCTGTGAACAAATTAAAAATGAACTCACTCCAGTGGCTTTCTCGGCCATTTCTGAGGGCAGTTACATTCGGATGATTATATAATATATAGTATGATTATATAAGATTGTATTGGTCTGTTTGCATTTCAAATTGCCATCCCCATTTCTCCCTGATTAATCTTTGATACTCCTGCCTTGCAAGAATCTATCTACCATGGCCTTAAAGATATTTGATGATCCTGTTCTCACCACCTTTGAGATAGAGTGCTCCAGAGTCTCACAACCCTCTGAGAAAAAACTCTTACCACACTTTTATCTGAAAAGAGTCATTGCTAATTTTAGAAGTGTTCTCTTGTTCTGGACTGACCCACAAGATGAAGCAACCCCTCCATGTCTACCTTGTTGAGATCATTTATGATCTTATGCAGTTCTCTGAGGGAAGTGAATCTGTGGGATTCTTTATACAGAGGGCCCTTAAAGATCAGCAAGGCCACCTATGTTTGGAATCGCAGGGGATGGGGGAGATACTAAACAAGTACTTTGTATCAATGTTTACTGTGGAGAAGGTTATGGAAGATAGAGGATGTGGGGAAATAAATAGTGACATCTTGAAAAATCTTCATATTACAGAAGAGAAGATGCTGGACATCTTAAAATGCATAAAAATGCCCAGGGCATGCTAATGTACCCTAGAACTCTGTGGGAAGCTAGGAAAGAGATTGCTGAGCCTGTTGTTGAGATACTTGTATCATCAATAGCCACAGGCGAGTTGCTGGAAGACTGGAGGTTGGCTAATGTGGTGCCACTATTTAAGAAATGTGGTAAGGAAAGGCCAAGGGACTATAGACCATTGAGCCTGACATTGGTGGAGAGCAAGTTGTTGGAGAGGATCCTAAGGGACAGGATTTACATGTATTTGGAAAGGCAAGGACTGATTAGGGGTAGTCAACATGGCTTTGTGCATGGGAAATTGTGTCTGAATAATTGTTTGAATTTTTTGGAGAAGTAACAAAGATGACTGATGAGGGCAGAGCAGTGGAAGTGATCTGTACATACTTCAGTAAAGTGTTTGACAAGGTTCCTCATGGTAGACTGGTTAGCAAGGTTAGATCACACTGAATGGAGGGAGAACCATCTATTTGGATGCAGAACTGGCTCAAAGGTAGAAGACAGAAGGTGGTGGTTGAGGGTTGCTTTTCAGACTGGAGGCCTGTAACCAGCAGTTTGCCACAAGACTTGGTGATGGGTCTACTGCTTTTTGTAATTTATATAAATGATCTGGATGTGAAAATAGGAGGTATGGTTAGTAAGTTTGCAGATGACACCAAAATTGGAGGTTTAGTGGACAGTGAAGATGGTTACCACAGAGTACAGCGAGACCTTGATCAGATGGGCCAATGGGCCAAGGAGTGGCAGATGGAGTTTAATTTAGATAAACGTGAGGTGCTGCATTTTAGAAAAGCGTACAAATTCTGCCCTCATTTGCCTAATGGTATTGTCCTGGGGAATGTTGCTGAACAAAAAGACCTTGGCGTGCAAGTGAAGTTCCTTGAAAATGCAGTTGCAGGTAGACAGGATAGTGAAGAAGGCGTTTAGTATGCTTGCCTTTATCGGTCAGTGCATTGAGTACAGGAGGTGGGAGGTCATGTTGTGCTGTATAGGACATTGGTTAGGCCACGATTGGAATATTAGAACAACATAGAACATAGAACAGTACAGCACAGTACAGGCCTTTCGGCCCATGATGTTGTGCTGAACTTTTACCCTAATCCATAGGTCTATCTAACCTCCACCCCTGCATTATACTATCATCCATATGCCTATCTAGTAGCCGCTTAAATGCCCCTAATGAGGCCGACTCCACTACCCTCTCTGGCAATGCATTCCACGTCCCGACGACTCTGAGTAAAGAACCTACCTCTGATGTCACCCCTACATCTACCTCCACTCACTTTAAAACTATGCCCCCTCGTAATAGCTACCTCCACCCTAGGAAAAAGTCTCTGGCTATACACTCTATCTGTATCTCTGATCATTTTGTACACCTCTGTCAGGTCACCTCTCATCCTTCGTCGTTCTAAAGAGAAAAGCCCTAGCTGTCTCGATCTTTCCTCGTAAGACCTTCCCTCCATTCCAAGCAACATCCTGGTAAATCTCCTCTGCACCTTTTCCAGTGCTTCCACATCTTTCCTGCAATGAGAACTGGACACAATACTCCAGATGTGGCCGAACCAGTGTTTTGTACAGCTAGAACGTAACTTCACGGCTCTTGAACTCAGTCCCTCTATTAATGAAAGCTAACACACCATACGCCTTCTTAACAACTCTATCCACCTGGGTGGCAGGTTTCAGGGAACTGTGGACATGAACCCCAAGATCCCTTGGCACCCCCACACTGCCAAGAATCTTTCCGTTAACCCTGTATTCTGCTTTCAAGTTTGTCCTTCCAAAATGCATCACCTCACACTTTTCAGGGTTAAACTCCATCTGCCACTTCTCAGCCCAACTCTACATCCTATCAATGTCCCTTTGTAACTTAGAACAGCCCTCCGCACTATCCACAACTTGACGCACCTTTGTATCGTCCACGAACTTACTAATCCACCCTTCCACTCCTTCATCCAAATCATTTACAAAAATCACAAATAGAAGAGGACTGAGAACAGATCCTTGTGGTACACCACTCGTAACTGAGCACCATGTTGAATATTTTCCATCCACTACCACCCTTTGCCTTCTAAGGGTCAGCCAATTCTGAATCCAATCTGCCACATTTCCCCCTATCCCATACCTCCTTACCTTCTGCATGAGCCTACCATGGGAACCTTATCAAATGCCTTACTTAAATCCATGTATACCACATCCACTGCTCTACCTTCATCCACGTGTTTTGGTCACCTCTTCAAAGAATTCAGTAAGGTTTGTGAGGCATGATCTACCCCTCACAAATCCATGCTGACTATCACGAATCAAACTGTGCCTTTCCAAGTGATCATAAATCCTATCTCTCAGAGCCCTTTCCAGTAATTTGCCCACCACTGAAGTAAGACTAACAGGCCTGTAATTTCTGGGGTTATCCCTATTCCCTTTTTTGAACAAGGGAATGATGTTTGCCTCTCTCCAATCTTCTGGCACTATACCTGTGGACATTGAGGACAAAAAGATCATCACCCAAGGCCCTGCAATCTCTTCCCTCGCTTCCCATAGAATCCTTGGATAAATCCCATCAGGCCCGGGGGACTTATCTATCTTCAAGTTCCTAGTACATCCTCCTTACGAACATCGACCTCCTCTAGCCTACCAGCCTGTTTCACACTGTCCTCCCTGCAACTAGGTCCCTCTCAGTTGTGAATACCGAAGAAAAGTATTCATTCACCTCTCCTATCTCTTTAGGCTCCGTACACAAATTCCCTTTACAATCCTTGATTGGCCGTACCCTTTCTCTGGTCATTCTCTTATTCCTCACGTATGTGTAAAAAGCCTTGGAGTTTTCCTTGATCCTATCTGCCAAGGTTTTCTCATGCCCCCTTACAGCTCTCCTAAGCCCTTTCTTCAACTCCTTCTTGGATAACTTGTATCCCTCTAGAGCCTTTTCCGTTCCTTGTTTCCTAAACGTTACGTAAGCATCCTTCTTCCTCTTAACCAGTTGCTTGACCTCTCTCGAGAACCAAGGCTCCCTCACTCGACCACATTTTCCCAGCCTACTAGGGACAAACATATCGAGCACATGCAGTATGCTTTCCATAAACAATCTGCACAGTTCAATAGTGCTCTTCCCTGACAGCATCTGTTCCCAATTTATGTTACCCTGTTCTTGCCTAATAGAATTGTAATTACCCTTCCTCCAGTTATAACTCTTACCCTGCTGTATGTATCTATCCTTTTCTATAACTATTGTAAAAGTAACAGAGTTATGATCGTTACCACCAAAATGCTCTCCTACCAACAGGTCTAACACTTGGCCCGGTTCATTGCCAAGCACCAAATCCAAAGTGGCCTCTCCTCGTGTTGGTCTATCTACGTACTGCGTAAGGAATCCTTCCTGAACACACTGGACAAAATCCTCTCCATCTAAACTATTACAACTAAAATGTTTCCAGTCAATATTTGGAAAGTTGAAGTCAACCATGACTACAACCCTGTGACTTCTGCACCTTTCCAGTATCTGCCTCCCAATCCGCTCCTCCACTTCTCTGCAACTATTAGGGGGATCTGTAAAAAAAACCCCAACAAAGAGACTGCTCCTTTCTTGTTATGTAGACATATCATTCCCGAACTGCCTTTCAGTAGTTGCTATACTAACCCTGACTAGCAGTGTCACTCCGCCGCCTCTTTTGCCACCCTCCCTATTTCTTTTAAAGCATCTAAATCCCGGAACTTCCAACAGCTGTTCCTGTCCCTGAGTTACCCAAGTTTCTGTAATGGCCACAACATCGTAGTTCTCAGTTCATCCGCCTTATTACTGATACTTCTAGCATTGAAGTATACACACTTTAACCATCCCTGTGTCTACAATTACGCTCCATTGACCGCATTTCTTTATTAACAACCTCACTCCCTGTTGTGCCTTTTGGAAGGCTGAATGCCTCATCCTCTGAATTACGAATCCGGTTCCCCACCCCCTGCCAATCTAGTTTAAACCATCCCGTATTGCTCGAGCAAACCTCCCTCCCAGGATATTTTTGCCCCTCTGGTTCAGGTGCAACCCGTCCTTACTGTACATGTCCGTCCTTCCTGTACAGGTCCCACCTTCCCCAGCATGTGCTCTAATTATGCACATAATGGAAGCCCTCCCTCCTACACCAGCTCTGTAGCCACGTATTTAGCTGCACTGTCTCCCTATTTCTTACTTTGTCATCACGTGGCGCTGGAAGTAATCCAGGTATAACTACCCTGTTTGTCCTGGACTTCAGCTCCCAACCTAACTCCCTGGACTCGTTTTTCACGTTCTCAGTCCTTTTTCTACCTCCGTCATTGGTACTGATGTGTACCATGACTGCTGGTTGCTCACCCTCCCCCTTAAGGATCTTGAAGACATGATCCGAGACATCACGGACCCTGGCACCCGGGAGGCAACGTACCATCCGTTCATCTCGTTTGCGTCCACAGAACCGCCTGTCTGTGCCTCTTTCTATCGAATCCCTCACTACAATTGCTGTCCTATTCTCCCCACTTCCCTTCTGTGCCACAGGGCCAGGCTCAGTGCCAGAGACCTGTCCGCTATGGCCTTCCCCTGGTAGGTCGTTCCCCCCCCCAACAGTATCCAAAACGGTATACTTATTATTGAGGGAACGACCACAGGGGATCCCTGCGCAGTCCTGCCTATTCCCATTCCCATTCCCATTCCCCTCCTGACAGTCACCCAGCCACCTTTGTCCTGTAACTTGGGTGTGACCACCTCCTTGTAACTCCTGTCCTGCAATTCTCATCTCCCTGCTATAAAATTGTGTTGAGAAACTTGAGAGGGTTCAGGAAAGATTTACAAGAATGTTGCCAGGGTTGGAGGGTTTGAGCTATAGGGAGAGGCTGAATGGACTGGGGCTATTTTCCCTGGACTGTCGGAGGCTGAGGGGTGAGGTTTGTAGAATCATGAAGGGCATGCATAGGGTAAGTAGACAAGGTTATTTCTCTGCGGTGGGGGGAGTCCAAAACTAGAGGGCACAGATAGGAAAAGGAGAGGGGGATGATTTAAAAGGGACCTAAGGGGCAACTCTTTCACGCAGAGGGTGGGGCGTACGTGAAATGAGCTGCCAGAGGAAGTGGTGGAGGCTGGTACAATTACAGCATTTAAAAGGCATCTGGATGGGTATATGAACAGGAAGGGTTTAGAGGGATATGGGCCAAATGCAGGCAAGTGGGACTAGATTTATCTAGGATATTTGGTCGACATGGATGAGTTCGTCCGCAGGGTCCTTTTCTGTGCTGTATGTACCTATGACTCTGTGACTCTCTGGCCGTAGTGGGTGGGTTATTCAAGTTTCTTTGAGCAAGATCTACTTTTAATTAGCAAGGAAGTTGAGGTAATGGGGCAAATGCAGGAATGTGGAGTTGAAGACAGTCACATCAACAATGATCTTATTAAATGGCAAAGCATACTCAATGGGTTGAATGGCCCTTCTGCTGCCATGTCTTATGGTCGTTGGCCCTGTCAGAGAGTCAGTACTGAGGGAGTGCCACACTGTCGGAGGGTCAGTGCTGAAGGAGTGCCGCACTCAGAGTTCTGCTGTGTGTAATAAGCCATCTTTCGATGGGTCAGGACTAGCAGCAGTGGTCTCTCTGGTGACCTGATTGGTGATTATTCCTTAATCAAAAGCAGCAAAATATAACTGGCTTGGTGAACTATTTGTTGGGGTGTTGTGTAGAGATTATTTGCCATGTTTCCTACGATACAACGGTGACTGCACTCTAAAACACTTTGGTGATTGATGGTGACGTGCTTTGGGACATGGCATATTTGTGAAAAGGACTTCAGGAATAAGAGCCCTGTCTGACTGAGAATGTCCAAGATGAACAGTGGCTGCTTTCTAACAAGGCTGGGAGGTCGAGAATCTTGAGCTGAACTGAGAGATGTGAACTCCTGACCCCGGCCCCAGGGACTGAGTAAACAGGGGGGCTTAATATGTGCAAGGGGTGAGTTTGCCTTTCCTGTGCTCAGCAGTTCTGAGACTTTGCTGTGAAACAAGCTTAGCTCACAATCTGCAATTGGGCCGTGGCTAAGCACTACAGGAAAGCACACAGCTGAAACCTAGAGCAGGATGGCTTTGGAAAGCTGGGTAAAAGCTGATTTCAGTCAATCTGCCATGCCCCAGCTCAGTGTTAAAAGGCTGTATGTTCACGTCCCAGTCCAGAACCATCGTTCACTTCCCTTCTAGCCACTTCATGTGGCACCCCTTTCCCTTCTCTCACCCACCTCTCTCCACTGCCACCTCTCGCTCCCTCTCTTGCTTTTCTCCTCTCCCACCCTCCCTCTCATCTGCGCTCTCACACCCTCTTCCCCTTGTCTCCTTTGGCTGTTGGAGAAACTTTGCATAGCTGCCAGACTACAATTAAAATGACGACGGCATTCATTCAAATGATCTGCTTTCATTCTTTTTCTTTCCCACATTGAGCTTTCTGATCGTGATATGAAGAAGTTTCCTAAATGTGCTTCCCTATTTAAAATATTGTTATAAATTTAATGACCCAATTAAACACGGTCCTCAGTAGTGCAGATCAATGATGTGGAACCAGATACAGGTTTTTGAAGCTTCCACTAATTGTGTTAAAGTTACCCTGTTCACACTTCAAGTAGTAAACAAGGGGCAAGAGTCCAGAGGGGGGTTCCACACATTGCTAGGGCAGCCTCTGTGCCCTGATTTTGGCTGTTTATCTCACTGGCTGTGTAGCTCCATGTTACCAAGAACTGCCTTGAGCAAAAGTTTAACTTGTGAAGCTTTTGCCTCAAGCATACTTGCATTACCTTGAATGATGTGAAATGCCCCAAGATATTACATGGAGTGAAAATCAGATTGTAGGTAATTAAAATCAGAGGTTGACATGTAGCTAGATTTGGAGAAATGTAGGGATCTTCAGTGAGTTTACAAGTTGGAGGAGTTTACAAGTTGGAGGAGATTACAGTACTGGGGGAGGGAGAAGATGGAAGGTAATATATATTTAACATTTATTAATTCATGGAATGTGGATGTCATTGGGTGGGTAGCATTTATTGCCCATCCCTAATTACCCTGGAGAAAGTTGTGTTGAGCTGTCTCTTTAAGTGCTACAGTTCATGTGCTGTAGGTAAACCCACAGTTTTTGACCCAGTGACAGTCAAGGAATGATATATATTGTAAGTCAGGATGGTGAGTGGTTTGGAGGAGAGCTTGCAGGTGGTGGTGTTTCCATGTATCTGCTGCCCCTGTTCTTCTAGGTAATACAGATGTGGATCTGTCTGAGGAGCCTTGCTGAATCTCTGCTGTGAATCTTGCAGATGGTACACACTTGTTGGTGTAAGGAGTGTTTGAAGATTGTGGATGTGGTGCCAGTCAAGTTGACTGCTTTGTCCCAGATAACATTGAGGTTTTTGAGTGTTGTTCGAGCTGCACTAATCCAGGAATGTGGAAAGTTTTCCATCACACTCCTGACATGTGCCTTGTAGATGGTGGACGGGTTTTAGGGCGCCAGGACTCACCACAGACTCTCCAGCCTCTGACTGCAGTATTTATGGTTGGACGAGTTCAATTTCTGATCAGTAGTAACCTCTAGTGTTTTGGGAGTAGAGAATGCAGTGAGGGGTAATGCCTTTGAATGTCAAGGGACAATTGTTAGATTTTCTCTTGTTGCAATAAGTGTGAAATTCCGTTCTTGGTTTTTAAGTTGCTGTATGAGCTCAGCCCTCCTAATCTATATAACCTCCTGTAGCTCTAGAAACAACCAGATTTTCTGTGCTTCTCCAATTCTGACCTGTTGAGAATCTCCAGTTTAGTCACTGCACCCTTGATGCTGCGTCTTTAACTGCTGAGAGCCTGAACTTTAGAATTCTGACTCTAAAACCCCTCTGCCTCTGTTTGGAGGCTCAGCATCAGCTTGTCTTTGAGAACAATTCTGTGAGGAAGCTGGGGCCATTAAACTACTGCATGTTAAAGATGTTATTGTAAGCACTAGATGTTTTTGTGATTCAACCTTGAGCTTGGTTGTGATGTCTCATCCAGTTCAATTGCTTGGGAATTCATTGGGTCATCATAACTGGTTCCTGATGTGGGGTACAGAAAGCATTATTGTCTGTGGAGTCTGTAGTTTAAGCTAATTTCAGAACAAAATGTAAATGTTTCATCTGAAGTCTGTACTTAGATTCAAAACGTTCCCTTCAGCAAGCTCTGTGATTGAGCTGGAGAGGAAGACTATAAACGTTAACCTTCTGAAATAAAATGCAGCCAGCTTACCCTGGAACTGCTCCATACTGACAGACATACTGAGGATGACCACCTCTGTGTCTGTTTCTCATCCTACCATATTTGTGACTTCAGTGTTTATTGGCATCTGGTCTGATCTCGAGGCACTGCGCCAATTATTAAATATTAGTTCTGCAGTTTCCATCACCACTCCCAGATGGGCTTGGAGATTACTTGGATAATGCAGGATTTGAGGAGATGCCTTTAGGCTTGTCGAGAATCTATCAAACTCATCAGAACCTGAATTGTTGGCTTCCCTCAAGACTTTAATCTTCTCGTCACCTGTCAGCTGTGGTTGTGTAGAGCCGAGGACGACAGGTTTTACAAAGCTCCCCTTGTCTTCTTGCTTTATGCCGGGAAGGATTTGGGTAGGTTGGGCTTTCTCACTTGAAATTCGGTGGCAGCTTTCTGAGGGGCTGATGGGGCGGTGATATTATTGCAAAGTCAGTTGATTTCATAGTTTTGTTGGCCATGTTTCCCCACCTCCCCTCACCTAACCCCCACCCTTATTCCCGGTGGTCCTGTGCTGCTGGCCCTGCCAAGTTTATGTCAACACTCGCTCTCCTGTTTCTTTGCTGATGGCTGGTAGCGTGGGCGGTTTGGGAGCCTGTCTGGAGCTCTGTAATCTGATATTCCCAGCCTCTCTGCTGGAGGTTACTGTAATCTCCTCAAACGGATTGTTCTGTGGCACATTGAACACTTCAAAATAGCCAGAAAAATTCCATCGGTTATTCTGGCTCAGGCTGCACAGTGTGTGGAATCTAATGCCTGTCTGACATTTGAAACTGGAGACAAAAGTAAATTTCCTTTTCATTTTCCTCATTGAACACAAAGATTCATCCTTTATTGTTGCTTCTTCATAGACACCTAGAGCATCAAATGGGAAATCAGTAGATTTTTGGACGAGTCTGGAGTGGGAGAGCATTGGGCGGCTTGAACAGTCAGGGAGTGTTGTGAGGTCAGTGATTGGATGTTGTTGCTGACCGTCTTGATTCCCTCTGCACAGTTTCATAGCGTGGGCAGCTTTGTGTGTGTGTGTGTGTGTGTGTGTGTGTTGGTGGGAGGGATGGGGGTAACTGCGTAGCCTGGTGGGCTATGGGGCTGTAACAGGATAACAGGCTCTTCTGTGTGAACAGGGACGGTAACTGTTGCTGGTCTCTGAACGTGGACTTCCATTTGCCTGGTTTGTGATTGCTTGACTTCTTGTTGCTCAATGAGGTTGCTGTAAATCAGCCATTTAAATATTATTTGAAATAGCTGGAGGAGGTCATTCAGGCAGCTATTCAGAAAGATTAAGGCTGAGTTTCAACATCAGATCCACTTTCCGTCCTGACCCTTTTAGCCATTATCTCCGCCATGAGTAAATTCATCAATAGCAAATATATATTTGAAGTAAAGTTAAGATTTCGATATATGAAATGCGGTGGCCAATTTTGCAAATAGTAAGCTCCATAGAGACATGTAAAGACCAGATTGACTGTTTTAGTGATATTGATAAAAGCAACAGTGAAAACCTCCCTCCTACTTAAAGTAGAGTTAAGGAATGTCAGTGCTGCCCTCCATCCATGCAGCTCTTTGCCTGTACTGATCCTACAACAGTGCCCACTCGCTGAGTCCTGAATGTATAGGAGTGTGTATGTATAGTCTCTCCAACACCTGGTCTTAGGCTGTTGATTTCTGTTGTGTTGTGTTACACAGTATTTGCATGTCATCCTGTTCCTGAAAAAGGAGTCTGAAAAACAAATCCCTCAAATTGAAGGCTGCGTTTCTGAATAGATTTAAATCATCCTGGGATCCCATTGTCATACTCATTTTTCTGTCACTCTCTCCTAAAGTCACTGCCTCATGGGGCACTGTCTCAACCTGTTCAGGCCTGGCTGTGATGCCTTTGACAGTTGGATATCCTGCCATAACTGTGTAGTATGTAGCACCTGCATTACAGGATGGTGCTATCTCTTAATATACTTTGTTCCTTTATGATAGGATATTAATCCAGTGTCTCAGTGTGACTCCTCCCGGTATTAAGGGATATTGAACTGTATAATAAAGATAATGTGTGTTAGTTCAGCACTTTAAAATTTGACCTTTTCTTTTCTCAGACTCTGGTTCCTGAACGAGTGTATCAATGAATTGTGATTCCGACGGAGCAGCGATGAACGCACCTTCTCTTCACCCCCAGATGATGGGCTCTGGGGTCAGCCCCACCATCAACTCCCCTGGACAGCTACATTCACCAATAAGCACTTTGAACTCTCCAGTGAATGGACTGAGCTCTCCCTTCTCAGTTATCAGCTCACCTCTGGGACCCCACACAATATCCATCCCTTCATCTCATGGCATGGGCTATGGAGCGCAGAGTCCGCAGGTACGTCTGTGAACAGCTTCCTTCCTCAGTCTCTCCAGCTAGTGGAGGTACAATTAATGTGAGCAGAATTAATTCATTGGCAGTGTTACTACCTGAGGAACTGTGTACCATAATAATGTTACCAAAACAACCAGAAGGGATGTTGAAATGATTTGAATGCAGCAGGAGTGGGCTGCCTGAAAGCAAATAAATACTAATTTACGATGAGAATAACGGAGGCAATCCTGGCTGATGCTTGTTCCGAGGCTGGGAGACAGTGAGGCTGATTGTGGTAGTTACTTCCTCTCCATCCTCAAGGTATGATCAGGATCATGAAGGACATTGACCGATGTGCCAGTGCTGGCGATATGCAGAGTAGAAATTGCAAGTGTGGGATAGATTTTTTTTTAATCTCGCACAGTGCTTGGCTCTAAATCACCTGAACTCAGTAACTAACTGGATGGAAGTTAGAAACTCCTTCTTTGTAAAGGTTTTGCTAATTTAAAAACAAAAACCAGGTTTTGTAATATCTTTGCAATACAGTGCTGAAATAGTGAATAGGATGTTCTTGTTAGGAAACTCCTGAGAGGAGTCTCCTGACTGGGTTCGAGTGCATGAGACAAACATTATACCTTGCCTGATGCAGCTCTAAGTGTGTCATTTCCTGATCTGAAAGTACCACGGGTTATTTCATTAACACAGTTTCTGAACGTGCAGGAAATACTTGGCAGAGGCGCTTCCTTTCTGAGGTTACACCCACCTCACTGGTTCCAACCTAACTTCCTCTTCCTACTGCCATTTCGTGGTGATAAGAGTCAGACTTCTACACGAACATAATTGAACTGGGGAAAGCACAGTACATGGCCCAGTATGACACCGGGGTACAGTACTGGTGGGGGCCAGGTCTGTCACTGTATAACACTGCGGTACAGTACTGGTGAGGATGGGTTTGTCGCTGTATAACACTGGGTTACAGTACTGATGGGGACAGGTCTGTCTCTGTATAACATGGGGGTACAGTACTGGTGAGGACAGGTCTGTCGCTGTATAACACTGGGGTACAGTACTGGTGGGGACGGGTCTGTCGCTGTATAGCACTGGGGTACAGTACTGGTGGGGGAGATAGGTCTGTCACTGTATAACACGGGGGTACAGTACTCGAGATAGGTCTGCCACTGTATAACACTGGGGTACAGTACTGATGGGGACAGGTCTGTCTCTGTATAACATGGGGGTACAGTACTGATGGGGACAGGTCTATCTCTGTATAATACGGGGGTACAGTACTGATGGGGACAGGTCTGTCGCTGCACTGTACTATACTGGCCTGTAGTCATGGTCCCTCACACACTCCCAAAGGGGAGGACTGGCATTGGTTATCAGAGGCCAACATGGCACAGTGGAAGCACATAAATTAGGAGTTGTCACAGTATAACACTGTGGTAAAGTACTGGTGGGAACAGGTCTGTCGTTGTTTAACACTGGGGTAAAGTACTGGTGGGGACAGGAGTGTCATTGTACTAACCCTTGGTTACAGTACTGTACCACAGTGTTATACTGTCACAACTCCTAATTTATGTGCTTCCACTGTGCCATGTTGGCCTCTGATAACCAATGCCAGTCCTCCCCTTTGGGAGTGTGGGAGGGACCATGACTACAGGCCAGTATATATTCTGGTTAGGAGATGATTTACTGTTTAGATGACAGTGTCTGAGATAATTGGCAAAGAGCTCAGGAATGCATGAAGAATGTATTTTTCAGCTAGTAAGTTATTGTAATCTTCAATGTACTGCCTGAAAGGACCACAAAAGCAATATCTATGTCAACTTTCAAATGGTAATTAAATAAATACTTGCACCGGAAATGTTTATAGGGTTGTGTGTAGTTAGAACGCATATGAGCAGACATGATGGCCCACATGGCCTCCTCTTCTAGAAGATTGTATGTGATGGGATTCTCTCTCGCTGAGTCAAGGTCATTGTGTTTATATTTAGTCTAACCCATCCTGAATTCTTGACAAACGCAGTGATTTCCTCTGCTCTCTGAATATTTTGTTGCCCTCTAGATGACATTCCCCAGCTGATGCATTCTTTTGTTTTGTTTTGCATGTTCTGCTGAACTGCTTAAACCTTTTTATTTAGTTTAATTTTCGAACAAACCGACACTGTGAGGTGAAAGTACGTTAAAGCCAGTGACATAAACATAACTGATAGATCATCACGATGGTGTCAAACTGTATTCATCTCTGAGGGATTGCATTTTTTGTATCTTGTTTAAACAGTATGGAAATGTGTTGTTCATGGGCTGTTCCTCTCTGTTCATCTCTGGACAACTTAAGACAAAGTATTGCCTGAGTTCACTCACTCAGCTGAGGAGATTGGATGCCTTCAGTAACTTTACTGACCCAAGCTGCAGTGAGGGTGTGCCCAGGTATCTGGTTGCAATAGGTAACCTTCCGTAGGTTTGTGGAGTAGTCCATTCCTACGCCCAAACTTACAGAAATTCTGCAACTCCTCCTGCTTAAATAGACAAGTTAGGAATGCTGTGTCTGCGGTGAACCAGAGGCTGGGGAAACGTGGACCAGAATCTCCTCCTTTTTCCTCCCCTGTTATTGCCTCGGTCCCTGGGCTCTCTTGAACTGTTACATTCAGAGTGACAGTCATAAGACTATGTGGAAGCCTGCATGAGGTCAGCAGGATAAACACAGATTGGTTCTTGTGCCAAGAACACCATTCACTTTGGCCGATTCAGACAGCTCCCTTATGGATTTCATTAGCTGCCTTCCTGTATGCCTGCGAGGTAGGAGCCTGTCCCTGCAAGGGCCTCCTGCTAATCATCAGGAAGATGAATTGGCTGGCGTCACCCAGTGTCTCCACCCAGGCAGGCCTGGCCTGAACTTCCTGTTTCTTGGTGAGCTTATTGCCTGCAGGTGTTGCTCACTGTCTGCTCAATCCCAGCTCTCAACACTGCGTGCAGTGCCTTTAATGGTGTCTGCATTTCCACAGTGCTCGCTGTCCTCATTAGGGTGGAAAGTTTGTAGGAGATTGTGTAAACTTCAGTACTTTTCAGCTTTAACTGTGTCTGTCTATTCACCCAAATATCTGAACTTTGAAAGTATCTGTAGGAAGAAAGAAGAGTCAACCTTTCAAGTCACTGTTAACTCTGTTTCTCTCTCCACACATGCTGCCAGACCTGCTGAGTTTCTCCAGTAATTTGTGTTTTTGTTTCAAATTTCCAGCATCTGCTGTTCTTTGTTTCATTTTATTGTACATTCAAAGTCTGAATTTCAGCCATAAGTTAGGACTGAGTGTTTGCTTCAATTTCCTTAGAGCTGTGGAATGTTTTTGCAGTTCTAGAAGATATGACTGAATAAAATTCTGTTTCAGGCCCCAGGAGCTGTGAGCAGTTCTACCCAAACTGGAACTATCCTAAGACCATAAGACATAGGAGTGGAAGTAAGGCCATTCGGCCCATCGAGTCCACTCCGCCATTTAATCATGGCTGATGGGCATTTCAACTCCACTTACCTGCACTCTCCCCATAGCCCCTGATTCCTTGCGAGATCAAGAATTTATCAATCTCTGCCTTGAAGACATTCAACGTCCCGGCCTCCACTGCGCTCCGTGGCAATGAATTCCACAGGCCCAACACTCTCTGGCTGAAGGAATGTCTCCTCATTTCCGTTTTAAATTGACCCCCTCTAATTCTAAGGCTGTGCCCACGGGTCCTAGTATCCCCACCTAACGGAAACAACTTCCCAGCGTCCACCCTTTCTAAGCCATGCATTATCTTGTAAGTTTCTAAGGGACTGACTTACTTCCTAAAATACTGATAGAATATGCAGAAGGCAGATCTGTCACTGTATGACATTGGGGTACAGTCCTGGTGGGGACAGGTCTGTTGCCGTATAACACTGGGGTACCGTACAGGTGGGGACAGGCCTGTAACTGTATAAGACTGGGGTACAGTACTGGTGGGGACAGGTGTGTCACTGTATAACACTGGGATACAGTACTGGCGGGGACAGATAAGTTTGTGCTGTATCTGTCGTGCCTCTTTACTGTGTGATCCTGATCTGTGACTATGTCGGGCTAAATGATGGTCTCTGACTTGCCTCACCTGTAGTCTATATGAAAATTGAATTGCTATTTCTTGACATGTATCGGATTACAATCTGTCTTGCGCGATCTCTGCCACGGCCCTGTAATGTTTTCACCTCTGCCTTAAAGTTATTCAATTCCGTTAAGGGCAGCATGTTGGCTCAGTGGTTAGCACTGCTGCCTCACAGCGCCAGGGATCCAGGTTCGATTCCGCCCTCTGATGACTGTGTGGAGTTTGCACATTCTCCCCGTGTCTGCGTGGGTTCCCTCCAAGTGCTCCTGTTTCCTCCCACAGTCCAAAGATGTGCAGGCTATGTGGATTGGCCATGCTAAATTGCCCGTGGTGTTCAGGGATGTGTAGATTGGGTGGGTTATAGGGGGACGAGTCTATGTGTGATGGTCTGAGGGTCAGTGTGGACTTGTTGGGCTGAAGGGTCTGTTTCCACGCTGTAGGGATTCTATGATTCCATGGTCTATGACTGCCTGAGAAAGTGGATAAATTCTTGTTCAGGAGGGAATCAAAGATGTCCAAAGAGATTTGGGGATTCAGGTGTCTACAAGTTTTAAAAGTCACAAACAGGTGCAAAAAAAAACATCAAGAAAGCTAGTGGAATACTGGCCTTTATACCCTTCCTTAAATAAGGAAACAGTAACTACCTGCAGTATTCGAGATGTGGTCTCACCATGCCCTGTACAACCAAAACATCACATCCTACTTTTATTTTCAGTTCCTCTTGTAATAAAGGCAAGCATCCCATTTGTTGTCTTGGTTATATATCATACCAACGATATGAATTTTTTTATAACTCACACACTAGAATACCCAGATCCTTCTGTATCTTGGAATTCCATAGTTTTTCTCCCTTTTAGATAATCCTGTTTTTCACTATTCCTTCACATTTTCCCACATTTTACTCTATCTGCCAGATTTTGTGCACTCACTCAACCTATCCATTTCTATCTGTATCCTCCTTATGCCCTCTTTATAACAAACTTTCCTTCCAATATTTGTGTTGTCTATGAATTCACCCACCTTGCCTTTGTCCCCCTCATCTATGTCATTGATGTCATTGAAGCCCTGATACAATCTCATGAATGATTTCATTCCTCTTAGCTTGCCAGTCTGAAAAAAATTGTACCTACTCTCTTTTCCTCTCCCTGGTTTTCATGTGATTTTCTCTGTTTTGTTGTTACTCCCAACACTATGAGATGTTATTCTCCACATTAAGCTTTGATGTGGCATCTTATCAAACGTCTTCTGGTGTGGTGTTTATGCTGGCTTCCCTTAATCCACTACACATGTTACTCATAGAGTCATACAGCAGGGAAATAGACCCTTTGGTCCAGCCAGCGCATGCTGAACATAATGCTAAACCAAACCACTTCCACCTGTCTGCTCCAGTCCATGTCCCTCCAAACCTTTCCAGTTCAAGTACTTATCCAAATGTCTTAAATGTTGTGATTGTACCCATGTCAGCCACTTCCTCAGGAAGTTTGTTCCAGACACAAATGACCATCTGTGTAAAAAACAAATTTGCCCCTCATGTCTTTTTTTAAATCTCACCCTAAAAATGTTTCCCCTAGTCTTGAAATTGCTTATCCTAGGGAAAAGACAACTACCACTAAATCTATCTATACCCTCCATTATTTTATAAACTTCTATGAGGTTGCCTCTCAACCTCCTACAGTCCATTGGAAAAATGTCCCAGCCTATCCAGCCTTTCTTTATCAAACCTTCTATACCTGGCAATTTCCTGGTAATTTGCTTAAACATGATTTCTGACTCTCCTATTTTTTGAAGAGCCCAGCTATAACCTCTTTAACAATCAATTCTTCCCCATGAAGTTAACTAGCCTTTAGTTTCCTGTTTTCAGCCTTCCTTCTTAAATAGAGGGGTTAGATTTGCTACTTCCTAGTCTGATGACTTTTCCTGAGTCTAGGCTGTTCTCTACAATGAACACTGATGAATTGCTATCTCACTAGCAACTGGACCAGGAGATTTGTCAGCCCATAGCTCTGTAAGATTTACAGCTATTAGTGGAAGCTTCTTGTATCCTCTGTAGGGAAGACAGAAGGAAAAGAATTGTTTATTCATCTGCCATTTCATTAGTATCGACTGTGAGGTTGTTGACTTGCTCGCCGAGCTGGCTTGTTCTTGTTCAGATGTTTGAACGAAAACAAGCCAGCTCAGCGAGCAAGTCAATAACCTCACTCACACCCCGAGCTATAGATCTTTGCCAAAACTTAGTATGTACTATTAACACCCCATTTTCACACTAGAGAACTCATTTTGTTTACTCTCCATTTTAAATATCTATAGAAAGGCTTGCTATCCATTTTTAAGTTTCCAGTTAGCTTCCTCTCATGCTCTTAACTTCTTTGTCCTGATTAACCTTTTAGTCATTTTATGCTGTTCTTTATATTCTGACCATTATCTGACCTGCCTCTCCTTTGTGCACTTGAATGCCTTTTCCTAATTTTGATGCTTTCCTTAAATCTTTAGTTAAACACAGGTAATGAGTTCTCCCTCTAGACTTTTCCTTTATAATAGGGATGTACTTACGAGTATTCTGAAATATTCCCCTAAATGTCTGCCGCTGTGTTTCTATGATATATCCTCAAGCCTGGATGCCAGTTCACTTTCAGCTAACTTAGCTTTCATGGCCATACTGTTGGCTTTCTTTATCTTTAACATAATAGGCTTGGACCAGCATTGCCCCATTTAATTCTTTGAAATTTGCATCACAGGTAGACAAAGTGGTTAAAAGGGCATTTAACACGCTTGCCTTCATTGCTCAGATCTTTGAGTAAAGGAGTTGGGACATGATGTTGCGGTTATACAGGATGTTGGTGAGGCCACTTTTGGAGTACTGGGTGCAATTCTAGTCACCTGGCTATGGGAAGGATATTATTAAATTGGAGTGGGTTCAGAAAAGCTTTATCAGGATGTTGCTAGAGATGGAGAGTTTGAGCTATTAAAAAACACGTTGAATATGCCGGGGTTAAAATTGTTTCTGAGATAGTAGGAGCTGCAGATGCTGGAGAATCTGACATAACAAGGTGTGGAGCTGGATGAACACAGCAGGCCAAGCAGCATCAGAGGAGCAGGAAAGCTGACGTTTCGGGCCTAGACCCTTCTTCAGAAA